>JAODJW010000050.1:613481-644822 GCA_026777045.1 Hyperopisus bebe
TTATTATGTAAGCAGTTGTGGATGTATGGAAGTTAATATTTAAAGACGTTTCAATGAAAGCATGGTTTTGAATAATATTATGTAAATGATGACAACTACCAGTAATAAAAGACCTCTTAAGATAATCATTTACTAGAAATGGCTGGAAGGTATGTGAAATATTTTGCTGCCACAGGATTTAGTTCTGAAATTTTCTTTGTTCCATTTCACTTTTAACACCTTTGACTCTAATCATTGCATGGCTTGGATTCAATGGGCGCCTCACTTGAAAATGTCAACTTATCTGTCAAAACTATTTCGCTCTTGTGACATCTCAATGCCCGAAAGCCGGGGGAAAAACAGCTCTTTGTATTGAAGCAGCTGTCTCTAAAAGGGCTCCTCTGTCCTTGGATTCAAACATTGTTGTCTTTCATTGAAATGGCTAACATGCGATGTGCGGAGAACCGAGAGATCGCGCCCAATGTGCGCCCGATAACAAAACGTGAACTTTTCCCCATTCATCTAATCTGTTAGAATAGTCTAACTTGTAACACATGCACCTTAGCTATTTATTGGAAATCAGACGTATTAGAATAAGGATGAGACATTATGAGGTTGTCAGCTGCAAATCCTGACCGAAATTAAATTTTGAATAAAAAAGAATTTGCAGAAATTATAATATGAGAACTTTTCTGCTTCCTTTCTCCATTGGGAATTAAAGGGGAATGACATAGAAAATATTTTCATTCACTGTAATTAAATGCTACAGCCAGAACGGTATGTTTGTCTTTCTTTTTTATATGGGCTTTATTAGATATCACGGTTTGGCCTACCAAAGTGAGCAATAAATTTTAGCTACCCTTGTTATATCAAGGGTAAATTTAAGTTAAACACTGTATATTCTTGAGGTCCTGGGAAAATACTGTTTATACACACACACACGTACATAGAAACATCTTTATACATTTTTGTATTGGTATATTCAAGTTTTGCAATTGCAGCATGACGGATGTGTAAATTGATACTTTTTGCATATTCAATGTATTGCACCAGCAATTAGGAATCAAACTGGTCCCAATTAAATTAAGAATAATTGTGCAGGACTGGAAAAGGAGCACGCTCGATACAGTCAGTGTCAATAACTGTCGACCACATGCTGACCATGAACAACGACATCGTTGCTTTCGAGTATTGTGATGTGCATTGTGTTTTTAAAGGGATACCACTAGCGGATATACTGAAGAATGCCATTACTTTTACTTAATTTATAACTGTAGCGTAGTTACAGGCATGATTGAAAGTGTGAATAGGATCCCTTCAGAAAAACCTTCACAAGAACAAATCTTTCTTATCAGTGCCTTAAACATTCCTTCAAGACCCATGCGTGTCTTTTGTGCATTCTCATTGTGCACTTATGCTGGGGAAATGGGAAGTAAACAGACTTTTTTTTTTCCCTTCTAAACAGTGTACTGACCTGATACTGTAATCTTTAGATGGCCCTCCTGATACAATGCATTGACAGTTCTGCTTTTCCAAACCCTTACTTTAATTAGACCTTTGAAACTCAGTCAACATGCTTTCCTGTCCAGTCCATTCAGGCATGCGGATAAAGCCTTAACACTGGATAGCTTTTTATTTTCTATAAAAACAATGTGTGAATTGGATTAAATGTGAATAGCATGGTAATGGGCTATGTATTTGATGTACTGCTGGGGATAAATGTTGCAGGAGGTGTAATTTTGGTCATTTATTCTCAGTCGGAAAATGGTGTTAATTCTGAGGCATGTCTTTCACCACGTTTCATACCGTGGTATTTGCATTGTTTGGCCCCAGCTAGGGTAGGTGGACTGCTTATCAGGTGTAGGCTGAGTGCTTTTCTGCCTAAATGCTTTTTCTAAAAAAAAAACACGTTTCAAAGGCCTGCGACTTAAGCTTCCGGCCTCGTGAATAAAAAGCAACAGGAGTGAACAGTCACCACTGGTCAAGGGCCAGCAGAGCCAACTCCTCTCCGGAGAGGCGTGGAACACTGAGCTAATCCCTTTGGAACTGCGTTCGGATCAAAGTGTATTCGTTTTTACTTGCAGCGCATATATGCAAATTAGGTACTCGAGCAGAAGACAAAAATGCAACAGGTGACACCTTGATGAGATGAACTGGCTACATTTTTCCAGGGAGTTGAAACGGACTGGGAAAATGCGAAGGCACCTTACGCGTCACCAGTTTGTGAATTTGCGACACCACGTCACCCAGATTTCATTAGTCAGACGAAGACCAGAAATATATCACAACCTTCCATATTATCATTTATTGGTGTTTTCCTTCTGTACCCCCAAAGTGTTACCCTGTTAATCGAGTTATAACATCATTAAAATGGTTACAGGCCTGGAATAGACATTCCCCACACTCGTTTACTCAAACCTTGAGTGCAGAGCATCCAAAATATTCACATCCTTATACAAAATGTACACATTAATCCTAAAAGGGTCATCAGACCAAATTTTTCCATTTCACTTTGTGTTTTTAATAAAGGCCGCCATTGATCAGACCCCAAATTCAGATAATGTAAAATTACAGTTGATGGTCAAACGTTGTTAGTGTTCCAGGTCAGCATGTTAGCTGTTTTTAGCCTAGCAGAATTGGCAGTAAGGCTTCTGATTTATGGTTAGTTATATCGCCACCTGTTGGCTTGGCATGCTCTTGACAGTGTGTTTTAGTGTTTTCATGTAAACTTTTTTTTTTTTTTTTTTCTTAACTGAGGAGGAAAAACACCATTTTTAAAAATACCTCTGTACGTGTGGACAAGGCCTTAGTGTGGTTTTCTGATTCGGGAAAGACAAGGGACTCATGAATGCTGTGAAGACTTGTTGGGTAGTATTACTGCACTGTGCACCAGGGTTGTTGGTTCAAGTCCCACCATATGTGAATGTTTGCATGTTCTCTGCTGGTTGTACAGCTTTCCTCCTGCACTCCAGGGGCAAGAATCTAAGATGATTATTGTCTCTAGGTTACCTGTAGTGTGGCTATGTATGTACTCTATGATGGCCTGCTATCTTGGCCTACATTGTGAACCTTTTGGTTAGATTTCAGAGGCCTTGCAGTTCTGACCATGATAAGTGGATAGACAATGGATAGCAAATTAACACACGCTGTTGGCCACTAGTCTGAATCTAGTTTGATGTCAAAGACCAAATTAATGAGCTTTAATCATCTAGAGATGTTACAGAGATGTATAACTGACTTCAGTTTCTTAGTGGCAGACTTACAGCTGTTTCCCAGCATAACAAACCAATGAAATCTCATCAGATCTCACCCATTGGGGTGGATTATACATTAAATTCAATTTGAGCCTAATGCAGTCACTGCTGAGTTTTAGAAAATGAAAAAAAAAATGCTTGCAGCTTGCATGTCTGCATGGTAACGTGATGCGATTAGTCTGATTACTTCACCCCCTGTTTGACCTCAGAAGCTTTTCTGGTACTTAATCCCAAAGGTTAGGGTAAAGCCTGCTTCCATCGGAAGTGATATGCAATTTAAAATATGCATGTATAGAAATAGTTTTAATTCCATAATCAGTGGATAAATATAGCTACATGGCTGGGAGGAATGTATGTCGGTCTCTTAGCTAAGGGAAAAAAAGAATTCTCGTTACCCTATTCATAATGGAATTAAGGCACCGGCTGATTTCCAATACATCTTTTTTGAAAAAAGTAAAAGATTTTATATTGTAATGGTCGGGGGAGAAAAAAAAAAGTGTTGCTGGATGGTTTGGAGATGGGGCCGGCTGTGTCTTTTCAGGGACCCCAGGCAAAGATTCACAAGAGAACTGATGGTCATTTCACTACCTCCGTAATTTGGGGGCCCAAAGCAACTGCCTGTTTTGCCTGTATCCAGAGCTGACTATGTCTCTGCCTGTACTTAAACATTTTAATTTGATGTACAAGCTTCTATTTTTATTATTTTGTACATTTTTTTTCATAATTGTTCTTATTTTTACATATGAATATATAATATATATTTCATCTTTTTTTTTTTTTTTTTTTTTTTTTTTTTCTCATGACATTGCCTGGGCCCCTTGTGCTGATTGGGCCGAAAGCAGCTGCCTAGTTTTCCTGTGTCTGGATTGGGGCCTGTTTGTAGAACAGCATTCTGTTCTGTGGTAGTTTTATCTGAGGAACAGGATATATTCAGGGGCCAGCTGTGTAACAGATGCATTCCGAACATTGATGACAAGCTGGATGTTTTCGAGGGACTAAATCTTTTTTATTCCTGCTGTCCGTTCATTAATCAGCAGCCATAACCAGTCTCTCGCATTCTCCACTTTCAAACTGGCTTATTAAAACATTCCTTCCATCAAACATACGTTGGGTTTAAAAAGGAAAGGTCACTGGGCGTTTTTTTTTTTTTTTTCCCCCCATTGCAGCGTCGCTTCGCCCCATGTATCGACCGCTCCTGCACGTTAAAACCCGGGGCGGCGTAAACTGCTCCTTCACGTCTAATTTTATGTGCGGCTGCCTCATTTCTACGTGCATCTTTAAAGCTCGCCGGCATGTCCGTAACGGGCGAGGTGTCGCAATCCATTTTTCAGTGATGGCTTTGGAGCAAATGATTGAGGATTCATGTTGCTGTTTGCACATGAGACAGGTGGAGAGAGAGAAACAGAGAGAGAGAGAGAGGGAAAAGAGTGAGCAAGCTCATCCATGTGGGTAGATGGCCATTAGGAGCCTAGGGTCTTCCATTATGTGCCCATAAATCTTACGGTGACGCAAAGCACCAGTGTGAATCAATGAATCAATTTTATGTATATGGTGTACTTAACAATTGAGAGCGTCTCAAAGTGCTTCACAGAGAACAATGGAAGCGGAAGGATTAACAGGTACAGCTCTTGCGATTCTCATCTTTAACAATGTGTATCTATGAACAGGGGTGTAGCTAGGAATTCTGGGTCCCCTGACAAAATGTCACCTTGGGGGCCCTGTGCCAAATAAAATTTAACAATTTTATATATCCAAGGGCCCCTGTATAGTGTTGGGCCCCCTAAATGTACCAGGGTATCCATCCCTCTACCGTATCCCTGTCTACTGACTCCGCGCACCCTGAAAATTGATCTCGCCGCAAGTCTGATCTGCTTTTATTCATTAAAACCCTTCTCTGACTAGTTCAGGGCTACGCGGAGCGTGACAAGAAATACGTCTCTATGGTTATGGATGTCCACTTCAGAATGTCGGCGCTATGTGAAATGGATGACCCGGGACAGGTCTGGGCGGTTATAGCGGCGATGAATTAAAGGAGCCGGGGAATTGAGATCTCCGCGCGCGGCGTCTGAGCTGGCGGTACAGTACAGAGCAGGTGCAGTCACCCATGGAGACGGTATGGCCGAGCGCTCGTGTCTGACCTACAGCCATCAGTCACATCGGCCAACAGCAGAACGCTGTACAGCGTGCGGTACGTTAGGGCAGCTTTTGGCAAGACGCCAAATGAATTGAGGAATTTGAGTCATTTTTATAATACCCTGAATAAGCTAGAATGCTGCCGCGTCAGCAGAAATCAGAGGACGAGTTTGCCTTTTAGCAGCCTGCAGATATATATTCGGTGGCCACTGCTAGCTTCATGCTTTAGCCCGTCTCCTGTTTTTCGTCCACATCGCGGTTTGTGTAACAGTGATATCCGAGGGCAATAAAAGCTATAAAAGCTGAAGTCGCTTGAATCCGAAAGCATTTTAGTAAAAAATAAGCACATGTTCCTTGGCGTGTCTTTTTTTTAAACGTCCGTTTGTTTTATCTGTGTACCATCGATAAAAAATTTTGAAACGAGGTCAAATCGATCGGCGGGTATCAATTCAGGACTTAAACAAGCGGTGGTTTTGTGCTTTTTTTTTCCCATGATGCACTTGGATTAACCTGTTTGACGCTAATGTGCCCCGGTGACTCCGTTGGGGCTGTAATTTATTTCCCAGTGCTGTCGACGTATATGTGCTTGAGCTGCCTGCCGATGATGGTCGGGGCTGGCGCCGGGGGGGGGGCAAGATGCATTTGTTTAGGGAATCGGCAGAAATATCGCCAGTCGTCATCTGCTTTCCCTAAACTGGGCCCAGAGACTCTGCCGCGGTGGCTGCCCCGTGTCGCCGCCCCTAAACCCCTCCCCCCAGTCCAGCATCTCGCCCCCCCCTCCCGCGGGACAGCAGGGATTTGTTGTGATGCTCTTCGGTTATGAAAGCACTAAAATATACTGATGGATGGAAAGGTGGGCACTAATGAATTATGCCCCCTGACAAGAGCCGTTCCTTAGTGCTCTCGGGGAAGATTAATGGAAACGGCCCCCGCTGCGCCTCCACCCCCCCCAATGTATGACCTTGCCCGGCGGAGCTGTGAGAGCTTCGACTTGGCCATGTGATAAAATATTTACGCTTCTTGACTTACACGTGCCACAACAAGGCGCTCGTGGCCGACGCAGTCAGCCCTGGAGCTGCCCGCCCGCTCATCTCCGGCACCCAGCGGCATGGGGTCACCTCCCACGACCTCGCTCCTCCTTCAGGAAGTGCTCCGCCGGGACCCCGAGGATCCACGGCCACCTCCCTCCCTCCTTCTCGTCATTTTTATGCGGGAGATACGGCGTCTCCAGGTCCCTAGCAGGGTCTCCCTCATCCCGATATAAATTATTATTGGCTTTAATTAAAAAGGTGTTTCCTCTCTGGTACAATAAAAGTTATAATAATGATGATAATAGAGGCTTTATAGTGGCTTATTGGATGGCAATGTCACCTCAAATTTCCAGGGTCAGGAATTTCAATCCCACCCCTTCTGTGTGTGGGGGGGGGGGGAGGCCCTTAGCCAAAAATAAATCGGAGGTGGGAGTCCCCCCTCAGTTGACTTCACCAACCAGGCGGTGTAAGTAAATTTCAAGTCTTCATTTTCATACCTGATTAGTAGGAAACAAATTGTAGCAGGGGGTATATTGTGGTGCGGAATTTGCATATTCTTGTGTATTTAAAAGGTATTTCCTCTCTTGTACAGCATGTTACAATGATGATGATAATGGGCTGGCTCATTGGTTAGCAACATTGCCTCATTTCCAAGGTCAAATCCCATCTCTTCTTTGGGTGAAGAGTTTGCATGTTCTTCATGTGTATGTGTAGGCGCCTAATCCCATCTTTTCTGTGTGTGCAGTTTGCATGTTCTCCCTCTATAAATGTGGGGGTCGAATCCCATCTGTTCTATGTGTAGAGTTTGCATGCTGTGTATGTGTGGGGGTCAAATCCCACCTGATCTGTGTATGGAGTTTGCATGCTGTGTATGTGTGGGGGTCAAATCCCACCCGTTCTGTGTGTGGAGTTTACATGCTATCCCTGTGTATGTGTGGGGGGTCAAATCCCACCTGATTTGTGTATGGAGTTTGCAAGCTATCCCTGTGTATGTGTGGGGGTCGAATCCCACCCGTTCTGTGTGTGGAGTTTACATTCTATCCCTGTGTATGTGTGGGGGTCGAATCCCACCCGTTCTGTGTGTGGAGTTTACATGCTATCCCTGTGTATGTGTGGGGGTCGAATCCCACCCGTTCTGTGTGTGGAGTTTGCACGCTATCCCTGTGTATGTGTGAGTTCTCCAGTTTCCTTCAACCTAACGGATTCCTTTAAATTACCCATAGTGGGTGCCAGTGCACCCACTGATGGACTGGTATCCAGTCCACTGTGTCCCTGGCCTGTGTCCTGTGTAGCCGCCAGGCATGCTGTGACCCTATACTGGCAGGAAAATGGATCGATGTAATAATAAATGAATAAGGTTAAAGTTTTTTCTTTTCCACCATCTGAGAATGTACAAGTCATTCTTGTGGAAGGAAAGCAGTTTTTCTTGCATTGTGAGCCTTCTGTTCCTGTGAAAATGCTCTAGTGATTCCATTTATGGCATCGACATTAAGGAGGTCTGATTGGAGTTTCAAATGAGTCACAACAGTTTACCTTCACTCACCCTGCTTCTTCGTGTTATAACTCTGCTCATTGCTCAATAAATCTTGTATTTTGAGTGACTGGTACTTAATAATGACATTCTAGTGAGAGACTGTCCAACATACTGATTTTTTGGTGGGGGGAGGGGATTTTCGGGTGCACACCAAAGCGATGACAAATTGAGATCTAATGACTGAAATTCTAAGGACTGAATGAAGCTCACACAATTTCTGCTCCAGGTACACAGGAATAACAAACACACTAAAGAGGATTAAGATACATTCACACAGCCTGTAGCTATTTAAAATAGATGAACACCCATCTGCTCGATTCATTATAATGGTCCATCAGCATTCACATTCCTGTTGCGATCCGCAGGGGGTATCCTCTATATATGATACATGTGATTGAAACAAAACAGGAGGAAACTAATGAAACTGTTAATGAAATTATGTTATTGAAAGCATGCAGACTTTTAGTAATAATAGGTAATTCATTCAGAGCATCTGGATTGAATGTTTACACTTCGTAATGAGCTAATATTTCTATTAGTGGTAAAACAAATTGAGGTTATGCTTTGTTTGTACGTGATGCCATTACTTGTTGACTTACTAAATGCAAGTTAGCCTTTGTTTAACCTTACCTGACACCCCAGGCTGAAACAACTAACAGAGTGTACGTTATTTATGCAGTTTAAACCCAGCCGGTTTCACACTGTGGCCCAAATAAAATGCATGTGTGTGTGTGTGTTTGGGGGGGGGCGTGGACATAGCTTATTTTGAGAGAATCCTGAATTCTGTTAGTGCCAACCTAATAGTCACTGTTAACTGTATGTTTCACGTATTATTATTTATTTCTAAAACATGCTGTGCGCCTTTAAGATATAGTAGATCTAATGTCAGATTAGCGTGTACAAAGGTTGTACACGATAGTATTGCTCAATGGTTAAGATGAATACCCTGAAGTTTAATACAGAACTGTTCATGTCCCTGATATGTTAAAGTGTGCTTTAAAGTTTCCATATGCCTCGATCTTAACGTGGTTGTTACGATTGAAATGTATAGAGCGTGGATTTACATAAGGGGACTTGGAGAATAAATGAACGAAGTGTGAGGAATTTTGTAGCGTAAAGTGTTTTTTCTTTAGCCCAAAAAAGAGATGCAGGCCTTCAGGGTGCAATGCCGAGTAGGTACAAGGGATTGAAGATAATAATCCGAGAGCGAGCCGTGAGACGTGGGTTAAAAACAGACGGCATTGTTGCTGAAGACCCCTTTGTTTTTTTTTTTCTCACTGCTTTGATCTAATCCTCAGGCTGTTCAGACGTCAGCGTAATTATCCATGGCACTTTTAAGGCAGAGGCGAAAACTGACAGTGGAGTCCCCTGACCGAAATGGCACCATGGCGACCGAGACGCCGAGGCCCCCCAAATGCAAATTTGGGATTAAGCGCCACTCTGACGGGATCGCTCACATGACCCTGCCGCCAATGTCAGATCTGCAGTGGGTGCATCATGTCGCCTTTCGGACAGTCACTCAAGAGCCAGCTAGTATGCATTTTTATAAGTGTGTGTATACTGTATGTCCTTTAATAATATATACATACACATGGAACTGTCGCATGGAAAAGTCTTAGGCAGCCACTGAAAATTACAATATGTTTAAACTTTTATTTATCTGACATGTTTATTCAGAGGGACTTTTTTTTGAGAGTTTTTCAGACAGTCCCCAGAGCATTTATTATTAACTGTGACATCACTCTGCTGACCCTGGGACCTGACCTGATGGCTCTTTGATCACCAGCACAGTGACCTACCCACTCAGCCACACTCTAGCCGTTTACGTCGGTGTCAATCTATCATTTTATGTTTGTAGGAGTGCGTACTTTTTATAACTGTTACTGTTTATATGTGCTGTATACATTCTATAAAAAACTGCTTCTTTTCTGAGCAAATGTACACTCACTGCGCAGATAAATAGCTTTAAACATTATTTCCTTTGGCTGACTAATACTCTTGCACAGTACTTTACATGTATAAACTCTCCTCTAGTGCCTGTGCCCACGCTTTAATAGATGGTAATTAAGGTTGTAACATATCAGCCAGGCCGACACTGATGTCTTACGTTTTTGAATCGGCATCTGCCAGGACCAAGAATTAAATAATAAAGCTGCTGGCTGCACAATATAAACATGCATTGTACTGTGATACATATTTCGTACATGTGATACAGTATAGCATACAAAAAATATTGTTGGTTATCTTTCCTTTACTGACTAGCTAACCTGTATCACACTCGTTTATTGTAATATTTTAACGTTACGAATATTTGAGTGTTCTGTGAGTGTTAGAAGAAAATATGACCTGTGCGTATCCACAAAAGGATACCATTTCATTTAACGTTACAGTAAGTACCACCTTTGCCAGATGTTTAACTTTTATGAGTTTGATACACACGGTCGAAGAATAGGAATTCAATTCGCAATTTTTATTAACGTAAATCAGACAACTTTTTTCCATTTGTAAGAATAAAAACCTCTTTTGCCAGTTGATTTCTTTTCTAACAGCTAGCTGAGGAAGTGCAGGGGAGACCTACTGCAGGCGAGTCTCTCTATTCGCCATTGACTCCATCAACGAATCAGTGGCCGATGCTTATTAATCTGCAGGCGACTTCACTACTGAAGCAAGGCTTTTCCGCTTTCAATTATTTTTTTTTTCAGAAATTTCCTGTCCTCCTTTAGCTTAAATTTCTAGCATTATGTCATCGCACACAAACTTTGCACCCTGCTGTTTGGCTGTTATTCTCCATAAGCTAAGAGCAATTTAGGCCGCGATCATCTGTTGTAAAAATCAGTTATAAAAATGTCAATTTGCCGATAGCCAACAGGGGATTTTATGGCTTTATCAGCCAGATATGGCTCTTTGAGTGATCAATTGAGACAATCCCTTGTTTTAGTTTATAACAAAGGAATTAATTACTCTGCAGGTTCTAAGGAAACTGGCTCCCATGAGAATGTCGTAGGAAGAGTTTGGTTTGTCTAAGCAGTCTCCAGACTGTCTTTTCAGAAATAGGATACACAGCACTCACAGAAAGTCTTGGGAGGATTGCTTAATTCTATTAAATGTTGCACATTTATTGGTTTCATAATAAAAGTCCATTGACAGACAACATTTAACACATGTGCACATATATTCAGCACAGATATTCTCTGTCATTTTCTTGACAGACTTATTCACTTCTGTTCTTGTCATTGCTATTAAATGCAATTGTAGTCATTGACTCCAAAAGGGATACTAAAAATAAGTGTTTGGTGGTCTAAATTAATTCAAATCTCTTACTAATTAAAAAGTACCCAATAAGACTGCTTGTCAATGAACTTGTAACTCGGCTCATTTAGAACTATAATTTGGGATTCAGTTTATTACTAATAGAATGTTTTACTTAAAACTACTGGTTGATTCTAATGTGAGATATATTGTAAAACAAATGAATAAAGTGGTGATTTTTGTTATAAAACCAATATATTTGCATTTCTTACTGAATTAAGCAAACGAGTCTGTTAGCACTGTATTTGATGCTGCACCGAGCAGCCAGTCATTGGGAATAGATGGGTGAGTACACAGTATGTAAAACTGGTATGAATTTAAGAGCAATTTGTTCATGGATGATATCAACTATTGCGCTTTAGCTTGAGGCTGATGTCCCATCTTCATGCACAGCTACACACATTATATATGTATGTACACACCTTTTAAAGGCAAAATGCTTACCTGGATTGTGTGAATTGGGTTGAGGGAGAAGACTGTAATCCACCAAAGAAAAGCAGACACGCCACATAGATCCCTTTCACAGAGTGTATTGCATATTGTTCAAACCCACAACTGTAGATGTGCAAGGTTTTACCGCGATTGTCTCGTGTGATTAAATGCACGTGGTGGCCTCAGAGAGGACATGCCTCATTGCCTTGTAAATAAACGACTAAACCATGCACACCAGCAATGTGGTTAGTCTCAATGTCCCCAGAAGAAGTATTACTTGTAGACATCTTTGTTTGTAATGGTTCCTAGTCAGTTCAATAGACAGCTGCCCGTTCGATGTTATGGTTCCAATACAATATGTGAATAAAATATGTAAATTCAGTTGAAAGCTCTATGTTGATTAGCCTCCAGTTCTTAAATCTAATTGTTTTCTTTGAGATAAAATCTGACACAATAGAAATGTACTTTATGGACATGATATGCAGTTATATATATTGTATGAGAGCACTTTTTTTTGACTTGCACAGAAATACACATCATTAAAGCCATTGATAGGACTTTTTGAAGTGCTTGCTTAAAGATTTAGGGGGAAAGCAATTTGCTTTTCTCCTTTCTGCTCAGTAAGCAATTAATGAACTTGGGTCCAAACTCATGAGTCGAGTTCCATTGTTATAAAGCATGTCAACGTTGTCCTACAGTCACAAAAAAAAAAAAAGCAGCTTACGGAAAAATAACGAGTATTTCATTTAATCCTTAACCCAGTTTAAGTAATTCTGAATTTAGGTGCATTGAATTTGTTGTTTGTGCGCTGTCAGTGGATGTACATGTCTGGCTAAATTTACACCTCGAGAGAGAGAGTGAAAGACGGGTACATTTTTGTTTATTTATCATTATAAAGTAAGAATAGTCCCAAAGGTATTTCAGTTTTTTTTTTGTCTTACACTTAGCAGTCATGTAGGATTGTTGGATGACTTCCACAGCTTCATGCAAACTTTCCAAGTTGGCCCAATAGTCCAAGGACACCGCAAAGAATGAGAGAGGCATGCACACAGGGAGGGGCATGGGGGGTGGGGTCAGAGGTACGGCAGGCAGAACAGAGCCCATCTCTAGACGAACACAGTTCCAACCACACAGGAGCTAGCACAAGGTGTAAAAATAGAAGGTGTTGTTTATTAAGACCTTCAAGGACATCTGTGGCACATCCACTCACCCTGACTTTTTCCTTCGACTAGCTACATAGTTCCCATGTCCATTCTTGTAGACGGTACCAAGTAGTTCACATCCCAGGCCACGATGTGTACAAACACATGCTACCGTATTATTAAAGCCATAGTTAATTTGAAGTATGCATCTTATTGCAATTCTTGTTTTTTTTCCCTTAATTTTCTTTTAATTACATTTTAAATTAAGCCTAGCTATTATGCTTTATTTAATTTTGTCACCAGCCCCTAAAAGCTCGCAACATAACGATCCTTTGTGTATCTTTTAATAAGGTAACACTTCCTTCCGTCTCTGATGTGATTATTTTGTTTCATTATGTTTTGGTGTCTGCTCCATGTTTGGGATTTTAACGAGACATAACACACTGGTGGCCAGGCATGCTGATTTTGATCTGTAATCTTGGACGGTTATCTGTTGACCCTGCAAATGTGATATTTATTGAATAATGATGGTGAAAGCCTAATTTGATGGAAATGTTTTACCTCTAGTAATGCATATTAATTAAGAGCCTTCATCTGTGGAGATGTTTTTTTTTTCAGATGTCGAGTTTTTAATAGGGAATTTTAATGACATGGGCGCAGTTCTGAAGATTCCATCCTAAAAGATTTCTATTGCTTTATGGGAAATTTTTTTTAGCTAAAGCAGTGGAACTGAATTTAGAATAGACCACACTATTCTTACCACAAATACACATAATAGGCTCTAGCTACTTCTGTGTCTTTTTCCATTTTCTGTACCCCTTGTCCAGTATGGAGTCATGGTGAGCTGATGTGCGTTTTATGTACACAAAAATGTTCTGATGGCAGAGCAGGAAATGATTGGCTATTTCTAGCCAATCAGATTAAACAGAACGTGGGTCCAAACAACTAGAGAAGGTGGGGCCAACCCATCATATGTCTTGTTCCCACCTCCTCTACAATATGATTGGTTCAGACAGATAATCAATCATTCTTCATTGTGCCCTCAGAACATTTTAGTGTAAGTAAAACTCCCACAAGCTCATGGTGAGCCTCGGTCTTGTCCCAAGAAGCACCAGAAACCAGAGAGAGGAAGCCCAAGACTGGATGCCAGTACATCACAGGTCACATAGTCATAAACTATAGGAATTCTGAGAAACCAATTAGCCTATGTGCATATTTTTGGACTGTGGGAGGGAACCACTGGGACGGCATGCAAATTTCACATGCACAGAGCCAATAAGGTGAGACCTGAGGTGCGGTTACGGGTCTAAGTTCGGTGACACAACACTGCTTTCAACGGCCTTTTTTAGACGTATGAGCCCAGCTGGGATTTGGCACCGTGTGATGACATATTGCAAGTTCCAAAGCTCCCTGCTAACCTTTTGTTTACCAGCTGATGACATCGCCGAAAATGTCACGCAAACAAACCAACACAGCCGCAGAAGGATTGCATAGTCCTGTATTGATAAAAACATCCCATTTCTTCTCGTACCCATGATATGCGTAATTGTATGGCAGGACAGAGAAAACATATAACCTCAATTAGTGAAGTGATTCACAATTACTTGCAAATGAAGAAATCTAGTTTTAGAATAAGTAGTCTGCATGTTAAATTCAGAACATGAAATAAACAATGACTAACCGTAGCTCTGTAAGATGTACATTATATCATCCCATTTTTGTTTACATAAATATAATACTATATATACACACACATATATAATACTGTATACACTGATATTTCAGTCTGGCAGAAGCGCACAGTCTATATCACCGCTATTATTTCTGTATTTACTCCTGTGGAGGTGTTTCCAGCCAGGCAGAATGCCACACCAAATCTTTTTAGCAAATGTGCTACGTTTAAATATAAGGCCAACATTTTCCCCAACAGTTGAAGGAATTTTCAAAATACTTGATTTGTTTTAAGAATTTTATGAATTTGCTGATTCGTTCGTGCTTTCCGAAACTGTCTGCGGCTCATTTAAACCATATTGCTGTTAAGTCTCCCATTACTCCATTAAATACCCTAAAAGTGTAGATCCCCAGCAACCATATTCCACCAAAATAAAACGGGGCAGCACTTCACAATGAGACTTTGTTTTGCTGCTTATAAATGGTAGTAATGGTTGTCTTATTGTACAGTGGTACCTATAATGGTAAGCATTTCTGATTTCATCTTTATACATTCACAAACACACGGTAAACACTCTGTGCTCTGCTGAATCCTAAGAAAAACGTGATTTTTCTCAGTATTTTTATGTCCCTGAAGCAACCCAGGGGACAGATTATACTCCAGATTTTGCCGTAATCGCAGGGGCGGACAACATAAATTATAAAGATCTTGGTCGCGCAAAGTCTGTTTTTTGAACGATAATCTTTGTCATACACGTACAAGACAAATGCATTACTGTCGCTCCGAAAGATGTTTTCCGCCATTGAAAGGCTCAAATCTAACTTCGCAGTTCACTGTAGCTACTTCATGGATTCCAGACTCCGAGGTTATAATGATACGTAGCATTTTCGTATTTAGTATCCCCTGCTGTGTTTTTAGTGTTATGAATAAACTCTGCCAGACTGAACTGTGAAATTGTATAATGGAGCAAACTGCTGTTCTGTCATTTTCCAGAAAGTATCCTTGTTGCTATAGGTTTCTAATGTAATCCTGATATAATGCACACATAAGGCTGGTTAATTATCAAGGCTCAAATATTAGCTATTTTAAATTTTAAAGTTCATATTCCATTTTCATGTTGTTGAACATTTTCAGCTAATCAGTGGAATACCTAGTCGCAGCGTTTTACACACTTGTTGATTAAGCTTTTAAAGCCTTAATTGTTGATTGTCTTTACAACATGGCAAAAAAATGTGGCACAAACTATTAACTAAGTAAAGCAATCTCTAAATGAAGCTGTAATCGTATAATGATGATGAATTCACAATATATAATTTGAAAGGGATCGTACAGCAGTAACCTGTTATGAGAGCATTAAGATGCTTGATGTGTATCTTTTACAAATTAAAATTCATAGTGTATGAAAAACAAAAAAACAATGTTCCCTAATAAATTAATGGTAACATTTTGCTAATGAAGAATGAATTTGCTTACTCTGCATTCTTAAAATTAATTTCCAAATCACTTTAATATGTCATATTTGTTATTATAACAATAAATGGTTTTGTTTTTATAGTAGTTAGTTTTTATATCGTAACAATGTTATGCTAGCTGCATAATTCATGAATTCACAATGCATTGTATTGTTCCAGGTGGGGATTGTGATGTCATCAAGCCAGTGTAGTCTTCACAACAATGGCCTTCTTACAGCAGAAGTGCCTCAATGCTTTATGCTTAGAACGGCTGGTGCCCCCGGGAGATATTACCATTCATGCAGACCGGCACTTTTGAAGGATCCTTGTTGTGACTGATAGCTATACTCATAAGCTCGTGAAACCCGGAGCCGCTGTCCGCGCACATGTGGCTCACCCTAAAACGTACTGATGCTCCCTGCCACCATATTGACATCTCAAGTCGTGTCTCATTTGGCCGTCGCGCCCCAGGGAAAGAGAAAATGAAAGGACCCGAGCTTAGGTTTGCGGGGATGTTTCATCGAATTCTGCACCCTCTGTTACCCATGAGCGAGCAATCACATAACAGCCTGCGAGTGCCGCCGCACACGGTGTGCCCGCACTTTGTCTGAACAAACTAATTGACGGAGCCGATAGCTGATCGCGAGCTTGTTTTTCATTGGTTGCGATGATGGATTAGAGCGCCTCCTGCCCCAGCCGGCTAGTGCCGGTTCTCTCTGAACATCTTTAAGAACCGGGATCTCCGCAGAGGATGCTGTTCAAACAGGATGAGAGGTATTTCTCCACAGCTTCAGCACCCGAAGGTGCTCCTTCAATCAGGCACTTGAGTTAAGAGTGTTTGACGGACCTGGTTGAAGGGAAACGACGGAATTTGGAGAATGCTTAAAAGCCTTTGGATGAGGACCATTTCAAAAACAATAATCATCCCAGTGGGCTGGTTCTATGAAATTTGCTGTGTTGTTGTAAGTTTAATTTTCTGAAGAACAAATCAAATGCATTAAATGAAGCCACTCCAATCCAGCCCTCCCCCCCTCACCCCTGCCCCCCGCCCACTATGACCTAGCGGTATACAAATGGACAAATAAGATGTGGCAGGTAGGACAGACAAGACATGACATTGTAAGACCGTGCAGGTTGAGGCAGATGGACAAAACAGGGCAAGACGAAGCAGAGCACTACACTGGGATAGCTGGGGATTTTCTGTGAAAATGACAAATTATGAGATGCAAGAATTGTGGGAAGATTGCATTGAGGAGTTGTTGTTGTTGTTGTGTGTGTGTGTGTTGGGGGGGGGGGGGTGTTGTATAGATCACATAGTAATTATCAGATAAACAGAATCTTGGTTATACGTGAAGGAAGCAGGTTTACTATTTATACTAATAAAATAGACTTTGACTTGTACCAGCCTTAAATATTGTAAAATTCCATCATAACATTACATTATAACACATACAGATCACTTGAATGTTATGCATAATTCATGAAAAAAATAAAGTATGCTTTTTATTAGCTAATAGAATTGCAATCTTTAACTGTGAGGGTACATATACAAATGTCATCTCATTTTAACATTTTTATGACTAACCTGAAATCATATGTGATGGAGGCAGTAGGTGGTATATTGGAAAAGTGCTATTTCGGGTTTGGATGGAAAGGAGCATATTGTCTGCTCATTGATGGGGTAAATATAACGATGAAACAATCTGTCAGGTACAGTTTGACTCGGGAAATTATCACAATAAGGCAGCTTTTTTTTCTTTTGTTTCTGAGACACTATGATACTAGCAGGAATGGTGGATAATTGTATTTGATTGAATTTATGGAGAGTGTGATTCAATGAGATCCGTAACAAGGTGAAGTTCTGTTCGAAAACAACAGCCCCCATGAATCATGGGAGAAAAGTTCTCATTCTGAAAGACATACTGTCCAGGATGCCAGAGTAGGCAAGGCTGTGTTGGGGAAAGAAATGGTCAGGGAGAGGAAGTGCATTCTTTAAGTGTGCAGTCTCATATCTGACATCAGTGGCCATTTTGTGAGGAAAATGGCTGAGAATGACCGTGTAACAGAAGGGGTCCCGCTCTGCTCGGACCGAGCGGCCAATACGTCTTTATCACCTCGACTTTCTGCTGGTACCGAGAGGCGTGTCAGGAGATATGTGGGGATGTCAGTTTGTCAAAGTCAGACAGGTCTGGGTCCCGTTAGGTAATCCATCTTACCCTGGTCAGAGGGGGGGCTGGAAAATTCAGATTAGAAAATATAAAGATTAAAATGTCAGAAAACCTTTGGGAGATCTCAGGCCACTACCTGTCAATATTACCAGTCAGAGGTGGAATTTAGGGTTGGTTTTTTATATATGTGGTAGGTAAAATGTTGATGCCGCACCAAGGGAAATAATTAAGCACGGATCAATTTTGACAGAGGTTATTTTTATGTCTGCCAGCCTGCGAGCGATATTTTTTAAATGGCGAGTGATACATGTGTGATCATTTGCAAAGATGCGCATCCACATTTGACACAACTGATGCATCTTGAGCCTAGCAGACTGTCTGATGGCCTTTTACACCTAGTGTCTCTTGTTAAATAGCAGCAGATCTCCTGATCCTTTCAGATCAGCAGTTATCCACACGCGCTGTGTACGTTATGTACAATGCGCTAGTGATTCGTTAATAACTAGCTTGTCTGTATGTTCATTATCATTAGTGTTTTTGTGTCACCCACTTTCTAGAGGAGAGTTAAGCATATTAATCATGCCCTATAATAGATCTTATAGACCTTTTCTGCAAAAAGTAAGTGAAGCTATTTAAGCGTGCCAATTTCATGAAATTAAAATCGTTAGATGTTATTTGTTTGTTTGTTCGATTTTTTTCGCATTTAATATTTGATGTACATCTGTGAAAGGCTGGCATCCTGCTTAGGGTGTACCCCAGCCTTGTGTCAGGGTTAGACCCCAGATCTCCCTGTAACCCAGACCTGGATGGATGGATAGAGGGATGGATGGATGGATGGATGGATGGACCGACAGATGACATACATATTTTACAAGGGAGAATTTATGTATACATAGATTTTTGTAACAGAGTGTGTACCTAATAATCCAAAAGGACATTTTAATTGCATAATTAAAATCTTCATTTTTGCCTTGCAGAAAACATGCTTCGGAGATTTCATTGAGACCTTTTGGCACAGTTACGTTTCTCACATTTTATTACGATTTTCTCCTTGTGTAACTTCAGTTATTTCTCCCTTGAGGTGGATCAAGTAAAGAACAAAAAAACTATTCAGGCTTTCAAAGTTTTTCAGCAATAGTAAGGAAATGTGTGACTTTTGGAATATATGTGTTAATGACAGAATATCAATTTCCCACATGTATGTGTTTTGACATTTATAGTATAGATATGTATGGTTATTGAACCTAACACATCCCTGGATACTTTATTAGAAAAGCACAAAAATCATATTTCTGGTTAGAGAATTAAAAAAACACCTCATGTACATGACACAAAAGTGGTCGTCGCTGTGTTGTTTTCGCACAAACCATAAGTTGTCATTCCATGAGTGTTTATTCGTATAGTTAAGCACTGCAGTAGTACAGAAAATGTAAATTTAACTAAGCACCATATCACTAGACAGGAAACACTAGAACCTGGAACTCATCTATACCTGAGTTCCCACACCTTCTGTAAACAATGACATCATAATAAACCAGGAGTAAGCTAATGACTAGGATAAAGATCTTCTGCGATCACTTACCATCAGTAAAAGACCTAGAATCAGGCTTGAAAATATATCTCCCTTGTCAAAATCAGTTTAGGTCCAGTTGAAGTACCTAGACTGTGGAGCTCAGTACAGCGGAGTTAGTGCACAGAGCTGCTGTTTTGTCTCCTCTCTACCAGTGAAGGCTGCCAAGCCCTCAAGGAATGTGTAACTTTGTGTAATGGAGGGAAAAGTGGACAGGTTTAAAGGTAGCAATCTACATGCGGAATGGCCGAGTAAATGTTATCACTCATGCCATATGTTAAAGGGTATCAGAAAACAGCTGTTTTGTGTGACTCACGCATGTTCTGAAAAAAGCACAGCCATATGGTAAATTGCACTTACATCACTGCTACTTTGAAGAGTAGATAAACTGTAGAAAGTTGGGAAAAACGATGCCAAAGTTTTCATGGTTTCTAGAGATATAAGCATCGTTTTATACCGTTCACCTTAACCCAAGGCTTGTCACTTCTGCTGTCATTTTGACAACATCCCGTGCATGCATATTTATCACTGTTGAGCATCTCTACTTTTTGATTTTTCACTTATTTCATTATTCTATTTTCTCTTTTTTTTCCATTGAATGCATGGTTTAATTTTTGTTTCCCTGAACAAAATGTATTTTTTTTATCATTCTGGATTGTTGACTTAAAATTAGCAGAGTCTTGCATTATTAATGCATGATTCGTTTACATTTTAGATTCTACTCAAAATGTAGTCCCAGGTTAATTTGTATTCCTTGTGTCACACCACTGCCCCACGGTATGAGAAAGGTATCTATAATAACAGCAGATACTTTCTTCCATAATGGAGGCGGACAAAGGGGAGAGAGCATGTATGACATCACCCTTAGCTGCACACTTCTGAGAAGCTGTGATACACAGGGGTGTTTGCCAGACAGAAACGATGCAGTTTAAGGCTATATTTATTTGTGTTTTCATCATTATTATGATCCACCCATTTTCCATGCCTGCTCGTCCTCTGCGTGGTTGTGGGAGTGCGGAGTCTTTCCCGGAAGCTATGCATACAAGGCAGGGAACAACCCAGGAAGGAGCACCAACCCTTTACAGGCCAAACACACCATTTACACCTATGGACAATCTGGCAAATCCACCTTAGCATGTTTTTGGACTCGCGGGTTGCGGTGGTGATACAGGAGGATTTCCCGTGGGAAGAACAAGCAAAATCCACACACGTGGAACCTGGTTTTGTGACACGGGGGGGGCGAACGACTCAGGGGGCTGGCGTCAGGAGAACAAAAGAGGCTTCGTCGTCAAAACGGGAGCGGGGACGCAAACGGGACCGCGAGGGATCAAAACGGGAAGACTGACTTGGGGACGGGCACGGGCGACAGGAGGGCTGACGTTAATGATTGGACTGGGGATGACGAGACAAACAAGGCCTTATATACAAAGACTAATGAGAGGCAACAACCAACATGCTTGGCTCATCTGGGCTGAGACAGGGAGGAGACAGGAGGGTCAGGCAGACATGATGGGCTGGACAGGAACCCAGGCAGCATTGCTAACCACTGCACTACCGTGCTGCTATTATTATTATTATTATTATTATTATTATTATTATTATTATTATTATTATTATTTATTACCGTCACCATGGGGGTATTCCACAAAGCAGGATTTCTTCATTAACCAGTTAAGGATTGGTAAGGATTGTCCAGTAGAATTGTTGCTCTTCTCTCCCCTTGGACAGCTTCCACATAAGTTATTCAGCTAATTGGGAAATTGTGCTTTGTGGGAAAACCCTTCATGACCCTAAACTGGCTAAACAGTTGGAAGATGGATTATTATGTTGTTGTTGTTGTTGTTGTTATCAAGTTATTTTTATATGTTTCATAAATTAGATTAAATTTTCTTAGTCAGACCAAAACCGAATCCTTCATTTTTTGAAATAAATACATGTGTTTTACTGTAATTATTATGGTGATTGATACAAATCAGAAATACTTTTTTATTATGCACTTTTATCACGATTAAAAAGTGTGGCTAACGAGGTCAGAGAGAAGCAGGCGAGTTCTTAAATCGGGTGAAATCGTCTTGCTGCTTCCTGTTTCTGCACGGTTCTGCTCTGCTGCTAGGTACCACCTGAACATAATTAAGCGCTAAGCAAACACCTTTTTGTCGACAGTTTTTTTTTTTCTATTTCCTCCCTTCAAGGTGTAGAAATAATTAAGTGTCTTATTTTGGGTAGCATTGGAGATGAGACTTCTAAGTGGTATTGATGGAAATAGAATAGATTTTTTTTTACCAGTCGGTAAAGTTTTTGCACTCGCCATACAAATCGCATCCATCACAATACTGAAGACACACCCAGCATGCGCAAACTCAGATGGCTGACTGTTTCCAGCTTTTTTTCCCAACCATCTTTCCTCTCTCTGATGAAGACCTCCACCCCACTGTTTCCCAGGACCTTAGGTTTATACCCCCCTCGCGGGCAGAACCTCCTTCTATTTGTTACGTTGCCTCATTTCAGAATCGTTGTTACCTGCGGTCCACAGCAGGTTATTTGTTTACCCGACCGAGGACAAATGGGCCTTGCTTGTTGCTCGCTTTCGCGTATAATTCACCTTTTCATGAGCATTCCGCTACTCCATTTCTCCTGCAAGAACTTTAAATAGATCTTTAATAAATAAGCGAACTTTCAGCAAAAAAGAAACTTCTACTTTGCATGGATTATACCATTCAATTAACATTCATTTAATTAAATAAAGAGGTCAAGATTTGTTTTTAGCTTGTGGGAGTTTTACTTGCACAAAAATGTTCTGAGGGCAGAAGCAAAAATGATTGGTTCAGAGAGAACCAATCAGATTGCAGAGGAATTGGGTCCTAGCAACTAGAGGAGGCAGGACAAAGGCATCTGATTGGTTTGTCCCACGTCCTCTAGTTGCTTGGACCCACTTCCTCTGCAATCTGATTGGTTCAAAGAGATAACCAATCATTTTTCCTTCATCCCTCAGAACATTTTGTGTAAGCAAAATTCCCATGAGGTTGTTTTTAAATTGCAATTAATGCTTTGGATTCAAAAGGGTGACTTTGTAATGTGGTCAGGTGACTTGGCATCTTTAAATTGCTGATGCTTTGTTGTTCACTGTAATGGACTGGTATCCTGTACATGGTGTTCCCAGTGTTTCCTGGGATAGGCTCCAGGATTCGATAGTGTGCTGGTCAAGCATTTATGTAAAATGGATGGATGGCATTTGGACAGTAAGTGTAACTATAAACAGCACACGGACATGAAAATAAAGCTGTAATTGTGCTTGCTCTGAATTATGGATTTCTTGTTTTTAATGGTATGATAATGTTGACGTACAAAACATCTCACCAGCGTTTCAGCTGAATCGTAAAAAGCCTTTATGGGAAAAAAAAACAAAACATGGTACCTTTATCTCAATCTAATTTACTTCTGTGGGTGTAACTTTCAGTTTTTAGCACCTGTGTAGTATTTTCCACTCGACTCGCATACAAAAGGTGGCTGAACTCCCCCCACCCCCCCCACCCCAATCTCTCCACAGATAAGATGCAGTTTAGCCAGCTATAGCATGATGAAAGGGGAAAAATATCAAGTGGGTAACAAGGGCCAACAGTCAGTTTGCAAGATAACATTGAACAAAAGTGAAATCTAGTTTTACTTTTGCCTCACAACACCCACAGCTCACTGGATTAATCTTGCCCTGCACAGAACCCAGTAATCGGTTACTGGATTCCTCTGAAGCAATCGCTTGTTGCCTTTTCTTGATCACAACAGAAACTCCCAAACTGAAAGAAAAAATGTTGAGTGAGGCAAGTCAGTTCGTTTTAGCTGTTAAGTTGTGAAAATGCCAGGCATGAACACACTGGATTATTTTCATTCTAAAATAATTATTTGTTCATAATTATAACAAACACGTATCTCACACCCATCACACAATATCTGCAACTGAGTGTGAAGTAGCTGAATTTATGTTTGTTTGTTTGTTTATTCCTGAATTTATTCATGGGGTTGTTCGGTTTTGCTTGACTGCTTTGGATTTTCTTGCACTGGAACAATCCTTTGGAGAATAAAGTCTCATAAGCCTTAAAGTGTCCTTCGTTATAATGCAATGTGATGTTCGACGTTACCTGGATAGCTTCAGTGCTCACCGGTCCCTCCTACCCCACCACCTCATAAATTCCCCGGAAAAGATACGTGGTTTGCCATCGAGCTCTATATCAGGACCCCCACAGGGATGAGGTCACTGCGAAAAAACACTGTTCATCCTTAACCGCTATATTAACTGCAAAAGGCTGCATTAAACAAACCAGCTTCACAAAGGAGAGTAAAACACAGGCGGATGGTCTTTCCTCTCTCAATGCTGTTTGGTCATTATACGTATTTATGGATGTTTACAAAACATGGGCATGTTTAAGTGTCACTAATTTTACTGCTGCACGCAATCATTTGCTAATTAGCTGCTTTAAGCAGGCACTTAACGCTATGATACACCACTAAACAACATGCATTTGACTTACACTTCTTCATTATTTTTAACAGATCCGCAGTCCCTTGCCTTTCTCAACACCCTAAACCAGGGCTCTTCAAATCTGGACCTCGATTCCAAATCCAGGCCTTGTTTTCAGTTCTCCCAGGTACTTAGTTTAATAATTACTGATTCTGATTGGTCAGAGGCTTCACACCTGACTGACAGGTGAAGGAAGGCTGGAAAACCAGCAGGGCTCGGACCTCGAGGACCGAGAGTTGAATAACCCTCCCCTATACTGTGCTCTAAATAAGCACCAAATACGACAATATTTGCAATACATGTTTATCCTCTTAAATGGAAATGGATTTTTTCAATGAAATGCTGTGATCGGGATGGAAGGCTTTTAGCTTGTATTAAGGAATTAGTCTTCAGTAGGTATCAATGGGCCTTCAATGGGATATCAATGAAACTTTTTATATATATGTTTTTAGAATTTGAAGTATGTTTTCTTTTTTTAAAAAAAAAAAAACCTTTTAATGTTAAAACAACCCCACCTGTTTTGACCCAAGTATCGTTCCCACTATTTATTAAAATGTCTGGCTCTCCACGACTTCGTACAGATTGACATTTCGGCATCAGGGTTGGGAGCTCTAGCCCCTTTGACCTGCGCTGCGTATCTTCAGGGCCAGGGTGGGTGCGTTCTGGTTCTTATTCCCCCCTCCCACTGCACCGTTTCCCTTCACAGAGCACTGCCCCCCCCCCCCCACCCCCCTCGCATGATGGTACGCTCCCCCCAAAAGCACTTCTGCGGTGGTGGGGGAGGGGAGTTGGAGCACAAGACTTTTAGCCATTAGCATGGTGTCAGATAACATGACGTGAGGTCCTTTGGAGAGCTCGGCTTTTCTAAAATAAGGACCACTTACGGAATCTCTGGGGCTCCACCGTGCACAGCTTTCAATTTAGTGTCACTTTATTTCACATCTAGGCTGTATACATCCATTTAGCCAACTCACCGGTCTATACATCCGAACGTTGCGTTCTTTCATTACCTAGCATATTGCTGGAGTATCGCTCTGCATGGTCTCAGGTAAACAACCAGTATTTATAGCTAAGGTTACTCATTACTTTGTTTTATCTGTGGAAGCAATATAATAGGGGCATAAATGTTTCAATTTAGCATCCGAAATACGTCGCCAGGTATAGAGCCTTGTCTTTTGCGATGAAAAGATTTGTTTCAAGGTTGTACCCATAGTGTGCTGTCTTCACTTGGGTTTCAACAAAATCTCAGAGCGAGATCCAATATAGCCCAAGCGACATAGCCGCTGCCTATGATAGATGGTGCGGGCGGAATTTCACCTATTCCCTGGGAACTCCCCTTAACCGCATTTACTGTTCTGGGGTCAGTTCAGTCATTTGTCTTTGTTGATAATTCAGCTCACAAAATGCACATTCATTCCAATGCAACTCACAATGCTCATATTGGGGATGTAGCTGAAGCTTTCGAAATAAATATTTCTGATAAAGCGGACTGTAAAAAGGGCCACATTCTCTGCATGTATTTGCCAAAATTATGTTATTAATATGTCATAAGGCCATTATCATAGCATATGATTTCTTACCGGACAGAATGGTAGGCAAACGTCCTCCAAAGACTATCAGTCAGTAGGGTTCCCTTCTGCCACCGTGTAGCTTAACCATGTGACTTTGCTCCTACAGGAAATTACATGTCTTATTCGTCCAGAAGATTTGTCCTTGTGAATAATGTAACACATTCCATGAAATTTGGGCTCAGATTGCCCTTTGGGTGCCTCTCTGTATGTGAGCCAGTGATATATATGTTGAGGGGGGGTGATACCGCAGCAAGAGGTCAACCACAACAGCTTCTGTTCCACGTAGCAGCAAACAGATAGACTAAAGCATCAAATCGGAGGCATGGTAAGAAGCGCTGAGTCGATGAATTAGAATTTAGTGATCAGTGATCATTGTTGACACACCACAACAAAATGTGTCCTGTACATTTAACCCGTATGTGACATAGCAGGGGCGGCTAATTCAGTGCCCAGGGAGCAGTGCTTGGGGGTGGTACCTTGCTTAGGGTACCTCAGTGGTGCCTTTCTGGTCAGGGATTCAAACCTACATTCTTTCAATTACAAGCACACTTCCCTAACCATTAAGCCACCACTGTCCACAGAATGTGCCATTATATTGGAATGTACTATATTGGAAGACGGGATTTATAATTAGCTAAGTAACTTTGGCACAACGTGAAAATTCTCGCCTGAACTTGGCCAGATACCTGCAGCCTATTACAGCATCTTTACCAAAACTATCTATAATATATCTATAGTTACTTGACTTTATACAACTGAAGTTAGACATAAAATACCAATGTGCATATAAAATAAAATACCAAAGTCTGACAAAAAATGCTGAATATTTTTTTAAATATAAATTAACAAACCGTTTTGCTGTTAGCGTTAGCATGAATTGTGTTGGAAGCATGTGTTTATCCAGTGTAAATTTATCCAGTAAATGATAGTATAGATAGTACTATATCTAATCTCTTTTTATATGGTTTTTACCAATATTTCCTTGGAGCATTACAATAAGCATTTCACTGCATGTTGTAGTATGTATGATGATGCATGTGACAAATAAAATTTGAATTTGATTTTCGATTTGTACTTGTGCACCGCTGACTGCATGCGTACTGGCTGTTCATGCTGGTTTTCTACGCCGCATAACTTGTGTCGCTGTGTGAGTTAATGGGAAAAATGCTGCGGTGAGGACACGTCCCAAGATAAACAGGCCTGCAGAACAACGTCAAGGAAATTGGGAGGGGGGAAGGGGCTGCCTGGCAATCAATTGTCCTGTCAAGTTTTTATCTGGGTGCTAGGGGACAAGGGCACACAGCCCTGAACACCGGCATCATGTGGAAACGGCATCATCTAGGCAGATTACATTCAAGCCCTCGTTTACTCGCCTCTCACTCTTGTCGCTCTGGGGGTCTAAAGTGCAGACGGATGTTTGTTTACCACTGGCCGGCTCCGCCTTGTTCCCGTGTGGCCACCGGGGGCAGCGGTGCACATTTCAGTTTGAAACAACTTAGATCTCAATAAACCAAGAGGATGTGGCATGTTTGTCTTTAATAAACATGGGGTTCTGAAGATGGAAGTGCTTAAATTCAAATAAATAAAAAAACACAAATTATCTAACCAAATGCATTTGAACTGCTTTTCTATGACCAGCAGTTACAAGGCATACATTTCATTTGTTCTGTTTTCAGCTGATTCTCAAAAAAATATAGTATCTGTGAAAATAGTTCAAACATATGTAGCATATTTAGTTTTTTAAAAAAATACATTAGATTTGGCTTAACAATCTTCAGCTAGTGCTGTCTATGTAAAACGTCATAGATTTCTCGAACTGAAAACCTACTTCTTCCATTATTGAATCATCTTATATTTTGCCTGTCTTCTGAATACACTGATGGGAGTTTTACTTGCACACAAATGTTCTGAGGGCAGAAAGAGAAATGATTAGTTCTGAGAGATAACCAATCAGATTGTAGAGGAGGTGGATCCAAACAACTAGAGGAGGCAAGACCAAGACATATGATTGACATATGACCCACCTTCTCTACGATCTGATTGGTTATCTCGCTGAGCCAATCATTTCTCATTACATTTATATGTGAATAAAACTCCCACGAGCTCCCAATACCTGACAACACGTGAGACTACTTCTTCTGCGGTTTAGGGCTCACCCCATCCCTGCACTTTATATTATTGGTTGGTTGATGTTTTTTTTCCCCCCTCAATCTCAGATACAAGTCTTTTTGTTCTGTGAGAACAAAGACGGTTTTAACTGAGAGGAAGCAAAACAGCAAGCTCAACAAGAAAAAAAAAAATAAATAAAAAAAATAATCAGGTCTACCTTCATAATCACAGGGCCTTGGATGCTTTGGTGGGGACATCAAAGGCTTGCGGAAAGGGCCCGCCGAGGTACGGCTTGAAGTGGCAGAGGATTGGGGGAAGGCCAGATCACGGAGGGGGCAGCGACACACATTCTGCCACACTCTGCGGTAGCTACTGTTTTTAGCCAAACGCTAACGGCAAGGCGGTGCGAGCTAACTGTCACTGGGTGACATTTGCGCGGAAATAATATACCGGAGCATTAACTATAGATCAAGGCCCTTGCTGATTGTCTTTGTGTCGATATCAACCTCCAACCCTAAATTAACAGTCTCTCATTAAACAATCAGATTTCCTCAGTATTCCGAACCATTAGTCAAGAAACGATTAGCTGCATCAATTAAGGAGGATAATGTTTTACTTTAATTGAACGCCGGAGGAGTGTAATGGTGCAGCTCTCTCTGTTAATGGATTGCACTCTGTATTCTGTTGTGCATCGGCTGACACCGAGATCAATACATTTCGCTTCAAAGTAGAGCTTTAGGCTTTTACCTTAAGCTCATAGGCCTATGGTTTACAGATGCTCCATTTGGTCCTAAGATAATGAAGTGCAAATTAGAAAGAGTGACAGGTCCCGGAAACAGCGAGTGTGTAATTAGATCTGGTCCCTGAAGCCCAGTGAACAGGGGCGAGCGTTAAAGACGCTGAGAGTGTGTCGACATCATGGTTCTTTTATTTATTTATTTATTTATTTATTGCATTTTTAGGGACTGTGGGGTTGTGACTGCAAGGTTTTCTATTTTCCCTGCTAACCCATATAGATATCTTGCAATGTTGTTCTGCACATTCATTTTTGCTTCATTTCTTTGCGGAGACTTTTTCTTCCAAAAAGTGATGTTTTTCATAAAATGTTGAAACAGCTTAGGTTGAGTATCAGGTGGAACGTCCCAAATAGCCACCTTCAAAGGACTTAAACCTCTGACTATCCAATTGGAGGACTGCCACGCCCTCATCAAACATGTCACCTATTAAGCCACGCCCTGTTGATTCCGGCTCCACCTCCCCTGATTACGAGGCACAGACCTGGTTAACTGGCAGAGATTAAAGGCACCTGCTTTTCAGTTAACTATCTGTAAAGTATTGAGTTTTCCACCATATTAAGTGGTTGTTGGGGCCGTGCAGGTGCTTTGCGTGACTTGTGTTTGGTCTACGGGATTTCTGTCTTTTTATTTTGTGCTTTGCTGACTTTCCAGTGCTGCTCTCTCGATTTTGTGACATTTTGTCTGCGGTTAGACTGTGGATTTGAATCAAAATTTGGGTTTAGCTTTCTTCATCTCCCAGGACCCTGCCCAATGACCTACTGCCGATTGGTTTTGGATCATTATCCTGCAAATAAAACCTAGCACTACTGCACTTACATCCTCTCATGGGATCAACACCGTTAATCTCTGCACTGCCTGTTCACCTCTGAATATTTTAAAGTGGCCCTACTTGTCATTAGCTAAGGCAATCAAACAACATATTGTTTGCCATGAATTTAGGAAGCACATTTTGAATTGGAAACCAAACCTGGCACAGCATTCCGCCATTTATGTTTTGAATGTTTTACAAATACCTCATTTTCACACTTCGAAACAACACAATAGTCTGTTTTCAATTTTTAAACGGACAAAAATGCAATCAAAGTGTTTGCAAATTAGCTTTGCGCACAGCAGCAGAGGAACATGTTTTGCGTTCGATGAGGCTACGTTAAAACACATTTTATATTATTTAGATGCATTACTTTTCTGCATAAGCTGCCATCTGTTCTGTTCAGATGGATGTACAAATTTGCGGGTGTCCATCGAAAGACAGTGGCGCGACGAGCCTGCAGTCACCACTTTTAGCTGAGCGCTGAGTCGAGATTCCACACGAGGTCCTGTGTGGAGTGTTCAGATCAGAAACTGATTTTGATTGGACATCAAAGGTCATAAACAAGGCCTCGCTTTGTTGTTTATTGCCATCGTTCTCTTTTGTTGTAGGTGCTATTAAGATAATTAGCTCACAGATAAAATTAGCATAGGCCTACTGTTATATGTTTGCTTTCACGATGCTTGAGTTATTGTTTAGAATTAAAAAGTAAAACTATGCCTGATCATCCTTCTAACCTCTGTTTTTAATATGTTATTTTTACCAACACAAAGCATACAGAAAAAATATTTCTTTCAAAGGAAATGTTAATGCTGCTTCTTGTCTGGGAGCTTCATCCTAAAGGTAAAGACATTCTTATTATACAATAAATACACATACAGAACCAGAAAAAAACAAACATAGGATTTCAAAAAAAAAATTGCTCAGTTTAATATTTTAATTCCCCTTGCTGTATTATGGTGTGTATGTACTATATATGGCACTAAATTTGTATTTTTGGTTCTTACCAGATTATTTCCTGTCTTTTAGGCTTTGAGGCATGAATCGGGGCACACAGTTGCATTTTGTGATAGCATTGTTCAAGGTGATACCTGTTAATATACTTTAAGGTCGAGGCTATGCTCATTTAGTACCAACCTTAAGTTATGCAAAGACAGAGTCTGCAGTAATCACGCCATCAGGGTTATTTTTAACACCATTTATTTTAGGCTGGTTTTAATGAAAGTAATAAAAAGGAGTGATGGTGTAAGGAGCCAAGGCAGCCTGCTGTGGAGGTGGCTACTCTCTGCTGTTCCCTGGTCCATGCCTCGCGAGAGCGTCATGCTATTTAGGGGCTCACGTTAGCGTCCTACCAGCCAAACACAAGCATTAGCGTCGCTAAAGGATGCACGCTTGGGAACCAGGAATACACATAAGGCATGAAAGCTTCATAGAATTATCGTGTTTTTTTTTTTTTTCTTCATTTTTTTCCCGCTTGATCATAGAGGTACTCGACTAACACAGATGCTGGCTACCTGACTTGTGCTCTGAAGGAAATGCACAGATACACTTTATCACAGACGTCGGGCTATTTACGTCTGGCCAAGTCTGGTAGGGTGATTAAGCAGGAACAGCAGATAGGCCGGCCACTGCTTCGAAATGCAGCTCAGCGCTTTGCAATATGTAAATGCTGCACTGTAAATTTATGAGTTATGTCAACATGTCCCGATTTCTGTGAATCGGTCAAAGCAATATCAATTTGTTTCTTTCCTCTGACAAACATGATGCACAGCAGTTATAAATAACAGTATGATTGTCTAAATGTATTTTTACTGTCTAAATATATGTATTCAGCTAGTGTAAACATGCACGATGCTATCACAGCGAAT
>JAODJW010000050.1:649448-661010 GCA_026777045.1 Hyperopisus bebe
CGCCCCCCCCCCCCCCCCAAGCCCACGTTACCGTTCACCTCTCCAGCTCCTCAAAGCCCCGCACCATCTCCCGATGTGCTATCAGCGTTCGTGGTTTCCAGGGCCGCTCCGTCTTCCTCCGTATCCGTGGCGCCAAACTCCTCCACGAAACATGACGCCGAGGAAACCAAAACAGGCCCCCCCCCCCCTCCAGGACCTGCTTCTGTGCTCCTTTTTGAACACTTTGTACTCCTGTTACTTTAATGTGAAGCTAGGAGTCTGTTTCTAAAAAGTCACATGTTGTCTGGCCTGCAAAAAAATCCCTTCAGTCAGGCCCCCACGATGGCGACACCCCCTATCCAGAGCTGGCATACCATATTTACCCCCCTGGGTTTTCAGACGTCCCACCTCTGCCGGGAATGTCCCGGGAATCCGTCGTTCTGTGCGGTAAAATTAGCCAACAAGAAGTTATTTACCTCAACCCCAGCCAGCACTGAGCTTGGACGGTATCTAGGTTATGATACCGTCGTACCGTCCAGACATTATACCGCGGTTTATGGTATTTCGACAGTATTTTTAAAAGTGATGCTATTCCGGCCTTTCCTGACAAAATTTACCAGGGGCTGGGGCATATTTTCGAATGAAAGTAATGTGGTGTACGGTATGACTGTGACCCCGCCCCAGCCTTGCCAGCACCCCCTCCTCCCACTTGTCCCTCATCCACCTCCCTAAAATCAATATGCCAGAGGTGGGAGTCTGGGTTCTCCACTTCTGTTTAGTCTGGTCATTATATACCCATCTAATATTTAGATTGTTCTAGTCTGTGTGAATGTTTCTGTGACTCTCAACTGCGGGCCAATTCGACACAAGGTATTTATGGAGACCCAAGTCACTGAGACTGTCAGCTGATTCTTGGGATAGTGCCCCATAATGTTTTGCCTTACCCATGAGTGCCCAAGAATCAGATTTTTTTACTACACCAGATGACGTTGTTCTCCTATTGATGCTTAGCTCACGGAGTGGCAGTCAGGAGTGTATGACCTTCTCTGACCATTGAGAGGTGGGAGAAACCTGGACGGAGAGACGGAGCTTAGAACTCTCTGGTTTGGGGTTAGCAAAGCAAAAACCACACCAAACCCATTTCTTCAGAGTGCCGCTACAACCTGCCTGTCACACCCTCGATAAGTGAGGTTTGTATCATCTTCATGGAGGTTGATCTGTTTTTTTTGGGGGGTGGGGGGGAATCTCTAAGAGACTTCAGGCTGACATGTCCCCTAAAAGTTTGTCGTAAAAACTTTCTTCAAGCAACAACTTTGAACATCACGATGGATTCCTATTTTTAGCCCTGACCTATTTCAGACCAGATAGAAAGAAGCGCGATAGTGGAAATAAAGGAAACATTCTGAGACAGAGAGCGAATGGCTTTGCCGACTGAAGCCTGCGTGTGGGTCTGTTATTCTTGTGACTTGGAGTTAAATTGCTTGTATAAATAATTAATAGCGCAACTCTCCTTTTATGTTTCTAGTTGTTTCACGCCAGGATTGCTGTGGAAAAATACAAAAGTCGCTGGGTCTAATGAAAGAAGTTTCTGAGAATGCACACAGGCACACTGACACACATCAGACATGTTGCCAGAAACAGGCGCACAGACACACACACACACCCACACAAACACAGTCGGGTATACCTATCCTTATGGGGACCGCTCATTGACTTCTATGGGAAAAATGCTAACGCTAACTATGACAACCTTAACCCCCACCCAACCCTAACCATAACCATAAGTAACCAAACAAAATACAAGAGTTGTTGCGTTTTTAGTCTTTTTATAGCAGTCACCGACTTGTATGAAATAGAGTTTTCCCTTATGGGACCGGTTTCCTGGACGGTGACTGCTATGAAAAAAAACAGATATTTATCACATTATGGGGACATTGTGTCCCCATAAGGATAGGTATACCCACTCACGCACACACATATACACATACACACACACACACAGACACACACACTCTCGATTCTCACATATGCAGGAAATAACAAACTGTGGGAATTCTCACATCTTCTTGCTACGATAGCTAATATGGCAAAGCTCTCAGCCACTTTATACAAGTTAAAGGCTAAAAAATATACCTCTTTTATATTACAAATTACCCTAACAATTTATAAATGAGAAATCATTAACCGCAGGGGATACTTTTGGGCAGTAGCAGATATACAAAGCTCGTTTTAAAACTCCAAGGGATTTGAGACATAGTCTATTGTTAAAATTAATTGACGCCTATTACACATTTATTCATCAAAAACTATTCCTGTAACGTACAGGGGCAGAAAAGGCAATCTGTTCTGAACCGATGCAATTCTCAGCAGCAGGACTGTGTGCTCATGCCTTGTGTTTAAAGGACTTTAAGACAGTCAAAGAATATGTTACCTTTTAAGGAATGAAAGAGAACAAAGTTCGAGTTGTACAGCGGTTTCCATGGCATATTATGAAACACGCATCAGTAAGAGCGGGTGGGGTGTTCCGCCGATGTGTTTATATGATCTTAGGCCGGCATCCATGTGACACTTGAGAAAAGTAATACATTCTTCAAAGTTTTTTCTTATATCTATGCAGGTGAATGATGTTTTTTTTTTTATTGCATTGAGAGTGGTTGACCTGTGTCATTCTCATTCACATTGCGCAGAGGCATTTTTCTCAATAATCATGAAGCTGGTACATTTAAATATTTATTAATGCATGTTTAAATGCTAATACATGTCCTACATATATAAGTATGCAAAAATACAGTTATGTGTACATGGGACATTGGACCTGGTGTACACCCCAATATTTAATTTGGACTCATTCATTCATCCCCCCCCCCCCAAAAAAAAATGAATAGACCTTTCTATATAATTTAAGTCTTATTCCCCCAATGTCAAACCCTCTCCTACGTCGTTGTGTTTCACATTGTTTGCGTGACAGAACATTTATCTTTGTTATACATACAACACATGCGTTTGATAAGCCGAATATATAAGTTTAAAATGAGGTTTTTGGTTAAAGGGATCAAACGTTCTCAGAGAAGCACCGAAATGGCGTGACTGAGCCACGGGCGGTTTTCCACGCCGTGTCCTGCATTAATAGAAGGAGCTTCACACGCGTCGCTTTTTCCTGTTTCAGCGTTTTTAGCTGCGGTAGATGTGCACGCTGACTTCTGCCAGCATGGAACGTTCCTGGACGCGGCAGCCAGTCACGCCGAAAGCCCTGATGTATTCTGACGCTTGGCTATTATGTGTTCACTCTGTTTTTTGGTCTGTGCTTCTGCTGTTCATCAGAAATGTTAACGGCCCCTTAAATGCTGGAGTATCCAACTGCATACGATGTTTAGGGCGGGTGCACATTGAAATCTTTTAATGCATGTGCTTTAATCGCAAAAGCTTTTCAGGCGGAAAAAATTTTCAGTGCAGGTAGCATATTGGGCTGGCCTGGCTTTGTGATCTCAAGGTTTGCTGAGCTGTCTGACACGTACGGGTATTTCTCTTGTACCTTTAAAGGTAACTGCAGCCCCTGAATTGCTTTGGTAAGAAATTTCGGTGCACGAATGAATAATGTCTCTTGAAATAGTGTGCCGGCGAGTGCAGGATGCTTTGGATGCGTTTTTACTGAGTGAATACACAGCGCACACTTTTTCTTATAGAGACTGGAGTTTGATTTTCTGTGAACGCAGGAGAGGATGCAAGCTACACATACTGTGTGAGATGGGGCTACTTACTAAGGCGTTCTGGTACTTTTTTGTCTCAGATCCGGCTCTGGGAAAAAAATTAAATAATTTTTAGTTTCACTCATTTCTCAATATATGGGTAGGCACCTGTGTAAAATATATATACGTATTCTTCTGTAAACTGCAGTCTGGTTCTTCCTGTTTCTCGTTGATGAAGGGCTTCTTTCTTGCTTTATGGGACTTCAGTCCTGCTTCTAGGAGCCTGATATGAACTGTCCTAGCAGTGCACTTCACACCTGCACTTACTGTTTCCCATTCCCAAGGTCACTTAAGGTCGTCCTCCGATTTATGAGGCACTGCCTGATAAGCTGACAGTCATCTCTGGCCTTAGAAAGTCGCTTCTGCCCTCTGCCTGGCTGGTTTTTGGTTATTGCCAGTGTCTCCTGCTTCACCTTGTTCTTGTGTACTGCTGTCTTAGAAACTTTGAGCCTGGAAGCAGCCTGCCACACAGTGTAGCCTCTGACAGCAGAACCAGGATTAAACCAGGATTTAACAATGCAGATTCTCAGAAAATAATGAGTGGTCTCCTAATTTTTTTCCAGAGCTGTATATGTCTAAAAATTACACCGAATTTAATTTACCTCATACATCAAAATAATCTTCCACTTCAACTTCTTAAAAACAGCTCCATTGTGGAGTATTAATGATACTGACATATTATTAGTACCCTGTCTTTTAGGTTTTTTTTTTTTTTGCAATTCTACGTATAGAACTTTGATGGATTTGCTTATTCTACCAGCTTTCGCACTTGTATCGGAAGTGAAATCTAACAGTTAAAGCTGATTCCTCCTCCGCCCGTCTATCAACAGTTTGCGCTGGCGTGCAACAGAAAGTGAGGCGATGATGGAAAACCGATCATCACGGCTAATGTTTACAATGCCCTGTAATCGCCAGCGAAGAAGCCAAGTAATGATTAAAATCTGTGCCGTCTATAGCAATATTGGTCTGTTTAGCGCTTAATATGATTTATGATAGTGCCACTACAGTTTATAAGGCTCAAATTGGGACAATCTTGGAACGGAAGAGGAACTGACTTTGTTTTATATGGAAACTAATAAGCTGAATTAATGTAAAACCTCTGTTTTTTTGTTAAAGTAATTCTGAGATTGAAACATCTTAACAGTGACAGATAAATCATTTTTCACACGCTGGAAACCTTTATGGATTAACACCACTGTACTGTCTTCCCAGTAATGCTTACCTCTGCTGCCAAAGCAGTATTAGAAGATAATAGATTATCACAAGAGTACTGGGTGAGCTGGCTTTTTCCCAGATCCCCAGAAGCAGCTGATGAATTGACGTGTTGAAATGTTTCTTTAAAGAAAAGTCTGAGCTGTCAGAGGCTTATGGACCACAATTTTGTGGCATTGTCTTGTTTGATGAAAATGACTGCTGTATCATAGCTTTGAAGTTCCAATAATTGTGTTACCTTGGTATTTACCTGTAACTTTCATTGAAACTCTATAAATGAAATGGCAGACTTGGACTATGGCACATATTGAAAGGTATGTACAGTATTTGCATATAAGATAAATGGCAAATAATGATTGTTAATTTCATCATCATTTTATTTTTTCACTCCAAGGGCATTTCAGGTTTTCCGTCCATAAAAAGACCAGTTTCTTTGTGGTTTCTACTGTATTTTTAGTCCCGCAGAGACTCATTCCCAAGCATATTTTTCCATCATATTTGCAATATTTTATTTTCCCCCAAATTTAGCTGGTTGTCATGGTCAAAATCGCTTCGGTACGGAAACATAAATGTGTAATATAAGACTTTTGTTGTGGATTGCCTGTCCCTCGGCTGCCTCGCTGGATTCTAGAGTGTGGTGGCACCATGGATTTCGGGCAAAATCCTCAGAGTAAACAGTAAATCATACCATTGACCTTACAGCTAGTGTACTGGCAGGGGCGATTCTAGGGTTTTTTAAAGGTTGGGACAATAAGTGGGACTGTAATTTATACAATGGGGACAACCTTATCATGAGCCAATGATTTCGATCTTGAATCTTTGAGTGACAGGAGAGGCGGCACACTGGGGACCAATCAGCTTTCAGCTGGACCCCGTGCCCCTGTGGCCCCGCCCCTGTCTATGCCCCTGTCTATGCCCCTGTCTATTGGTTAATGAAATGGTCTTATTTCACAAAAACGACACAGCTATATACATCCCACATATATATGGCACATATACACGGAGTTCTTTCTTACACAAATTATATGTGTGGCTGTTTATCCAAAATGGCCGTCCTCTTGAATTTTCAAGAGTTCTTCTTCAATATACAAAGAAATGGCATGCAGATTACATCATTATAAACTGCATCAGGTGCCTCATTTGTATTCTGGCCTAAAATAATTGTAGCTTCCTCTACTCTAAAATCAGCAGCAAGGACCCACCTGTGCAGGCACTAAATATAATCTCTATCAGTCCTTAATGAAATCCAATATTTCAGCCCAGGAGGTTATAAGGCAGACGAGGAGTGGGAGGAATAAGTGCATGAAGTGTATCCACGGTAACGTGTCGTAGCTAGCTGTCTATGCCACTCGAGGTAAACGATGAAGGAGATGAACTGACGGGTGATAGGCCGAGCTGCCTCCTGCCAGCAGAATGTTGCCTTTTTTGCAACTTTTTGCCGGACACGCCACCGACGAATCGGGTTAATCGTTACCTTGGGGTGATCGCCTTTGTCAGATCCCGTAGGCCGCAATTTGGACTCGGCGCGTGCAGGTAATCGGAGATCAGTCCGTGAGGCAGACCGCTACGTTCCTGCTTTTCGTCTGTGCAAGAAAACGAAAAAAATAATAAAACTCCCATTGTAAAGGAGCCATTATGGAGATGCGTTTTGGAGCGCTCGGGGATATTCGGTGATTTGATCACCGCGTTGAGGGCTTTCCTTATTATTGCTAACACCAAATTGGCTACAGAACTGCCTCCCTCGCTTGATCTACTCCCGACTTCCCGGAGCCTCTTCTTGCTGGGGTATTTTTAAATTACCTTCCACCACATTTGAGGGAGATGCTCACTCAGAGACTCACTCAGTATCTTTCCATTTTATACAAATTTACGCGGCTCACTGATTTAAACTGCAGGGCAAGCGTAAATGTTTGGAGATAGCGTACAGCCCCTTTCATTGATGCACTACGTTTTCTACAATGGGGCATCTGCAACTCAGAGATAAGTTTCCTTCACGCTAAGACCCAGAGAGTGCGCCTTGGTGCAGATTTGCATGTATATACCAGTGGTATAGCTACCCCCCCCCCCCCACGTACAAAAGTCTCTTAGTGTCTCAGAATAGGACATCACAGCGATAGGAAGCGGGGATTGTTATCGTAGCATGCTTTATCCTCATCTTCCCCCCCTCCCCCACGCCTAACCTACGTATACGGATTCCCTCCCACGCAAACACGGAAAAACCACAACGTCGCCATCTAGGTCACAGACGATTTACCGAGCGCCCGCCACAATGCATCCTGTTGCCGAGAAGCGCTGAGAAGAGGCGCCTGACTCGCGGGTCATCGCCCCGAACCGCACTGCCTGGCGACGTTCTAGAACTTTCCATCCTGCACTCTACTGCGTATGTTTTTAATTCAGCGGGTGCTTGAACATTTTACTCCTACAGTGACAGCTAAATTACTGGTGATGCTGCCATTTTATCCCACCAGCATTTTAACGGGTAAATGCAGACCTCAAGTCATACAACAGTCTACACAAGAGTTGATTGCAATTGTAGACATGGCTGTTATTAAGAGAGAGAAAAAAAATAAAGAAATTCTGCACGGTTTCTGTTTGTTTTCTGTGTACGAATCTAATTTAGCTGTTATAGTTGTACTCTGTTTTTTGTTTTTTTTTTCCTCTCCCAGAATTCAACATCTGGACAATAAGCACTATAAAAAGCATTAAAAATTTAAGGAGCTGAACTACAGGAAAGTACACCTGCTGAATCACCCACCCAAGAAGCACTGGGTTGCATTAGCGTCAAAACCTGCAGGCCGGGCTAATGAACTTACCAGCTGTGTGACCTCAGATTACAGTCGCGTGAGATTCTGCAGGCAGACAGGAAGGAAGTCATAGGCTGTGACAGATCCCAGTGGCTCGAACAATAAGATTAGCGCTGCTGTGAGGTCGCGGTCTCCCCCACGCTGCGCAGGCCACAGCCCTGTTCCTAGTTCATGTTTGTATGGGCGGGGGGAGGAATTCCACAATATTGCCCAGGCCAGGCTAGTTCATGCCATATGCTGGCTCATTTCTGAGAGCGTTGCCCATCAAAGCGGAGCTCTGGAGCAGAGCTCTTCCTGCCGTTTTCCTGGGGTGCCGGAGCTCACCTGGGGTGATGTGGCGGTGACAGGTGTCCGATGTTCTTACGTGTGCAATTTATCACTCATTTGGTGGTCGGGGGCTTTTTGGCATCCCACTGTGGCGCTGAACCAGAGGAGGACTGCGATGGACACCTGCTGATCTTGGATGAAGCCTGCTTTTTAATTTCTTTTCATTTTCGCTTTAAGTATCGTTTATTTTGGTTTTGAATTTCCTTCACTTTGCGAAGAACTTTGAAACTGCTGATAATGAGCACTCGGGTGACATTTCAATAATTCGCATCTCTTGGTTCTGTACGGGGTTCAGGTTGAGTCCAGAGGAACAGATTTCTCAAGTAGCTGTGTCTCCATCATCAGGGGACCCTTGGCACTCTCTCATAGCGTTCCTTGTGCTCCGAAGTGCGTCCGTGCCTGGCTATCTAACGATGTGTATGCAGATCATTTTTCCCCATGGCATCAACAAGTGTTGTTGCGATATTTAAATGCAATTGAATGGAACTCATCAGCCCTGGTATCTTAAGGGCCATTTGATAACAGAGATCGCAGCCTAACCGTGTGAAAACCACAAGACATATTCTGAAGCGAGCGCATATCTGCCCACTCAGAAGCCATCATGTCAATGTCTGTGAGCGTGTCATGCTGAACTGGCCCGCTAGCTTGTTTTTGTTTGTTATATGTGGTCTGGACTTGGATTGAAGTGTCCTTCAGGTTGTATCAGCATAAGGGTTCTTGCGTACAGTAACTGAACAGAATTACTGCAGCCTTTCTTAATGGGGGTCGCCTTTTTTATTTGCATGGTTCTCTCTGAATCTCTTAATTAATTCATCAAGAAAAACAATGGCATGGAAAACAAAGAAAATAACTTTGGAATTTGATAAGTTAAGTGCACAGCTACTCGAAAGTGCCAAAAATATTTATTACCTTTTGTTCACTGTTTGAATGCAAACATCTCATAGTTACCTCTATCCACTCTGTACCTAAGAACATCAGATGGGGTGGTGGCCCTGTTTGTCATCCAGTCGTCCTTCCATCCATCCATCCATCCATCCATCTATCCATCCATCCGTCCTTCATCCATCTATCCATCCATCCTTTGTCCTTCCATCCATCCATCCGTCCTTCATGCATCCATCCATCCTTTGTCCTTTCATCCATCCATTCATCCATCCACCCATCTTCTGTCCCCTTCTCCTGGACATCTCCAGTCGCTTAGCACCTATCTGTTCTGCTGCATACAAAACACTGTATTTAATTTTCATCATTCTAGACCTTGTGTAAACATGCTTTTTAAAAGCTTTGTTTGTACATTGTGCAATAGAAGTCTCAGGTTATAGGTACACCTCACATTCTATTGCTCCTTGAGTCATTTGAGGACAACCCAGGCTTACACACATTCTTAACTTGGACTGGTTGTATCTTGTGCAGTTGATTAATCAATTGCAACCATTTTAATGTTGGTATGATTCATCCTCCCATGTATTAACAAGTTGCATTCTGTGCTAGTGAGCTGTAGCTATGTATTTTATCATTACTTTCTGTTAAATAGGTGATGTATCACTGAGTTTGGTCTCTCACGTCAGATCGCTACAATGACACACTTAAGCAGAAAAGTACACGGAGACCTAACAGTACAGGAGATGTTAGATACATAGGTGGAATGCTTATTAATTAGCTACTACACCATAAAACGTAAGGTAGTTTTACTAGAGGGCATAAAAATATGATAATACAATATAAGGTAATAAAAAACCACAAGTATAAAATATATAACATAAATAAATAAATGATTGAGAATAGTAAAAAAAAAGAAATTAAACGTCATTGTCTTTATAAATGTCATTGACAAGTGTATCAAATTACTACATAGGAATCATTTTATATATATATATTATTATTTAAATACTTTTTGCTATGCATTATTGAAGTCCAAGTTTTAATTTCAAGGGCGATTAACAGTCAGAGATGAAAATTCCACTGGTTAATGCTAAAACTAAAACATAACTTATTTGCCTTAAAAATTGTCTTACAGATGTATTTTGATTGACAGCGATTAAAGTCAGCTCATACACACCTGTTTGAAAACTATGAAATAGTTTCTTAATTCGGGGAATTGCTTATCTTTGCTTTGTAACTGTTGCCCTTAAAATTGCAACTTTTGGGTACTAATAAATACAAGGATGGATACTTACACATTAAGTGAAATTAGCTAAACACATTTGTCGCATAAACCCACCCACCCATTTTCTGTACCTGCTTTTTAATGCAGGGGGTCTGGAGCCAGGGAACAACCCAGGATGGGGCAATAACCCATTGCAGGTCATTTGCACACCAGTCACACCTACAGGCTTCTGCCCTGTGCTTGCTTGGAACTGGCTCCAGGCTCATACCATCCCTGTACTGCAGTGTCTCCCAATCCAGTCCTCTGGGACCCACAGTCAGTCCATGTTTTTGCTCCCTCCGTGCTCCCTGTCAAACAGTGCACACCCTGTCAGACAGTCCACATCCTATTGGGTGCTGGGAGGGAGCAAAAACATGCACTGTCTGTGGGTTCCTAAGAACCAGACTGGGATACTCTGTTGTAGTGAATAAGCGGTTATGAAAAACTGGTTGATGGAATTTCGAGTGAACAGCAGTTTTCTTATAACCATATTAAGTGTGATATATTCTGCATGCTTGCTGCAGTCATCTGTATCAAATGTAGAGTCTAAAATGCTTCTGACCTCTGTGAGACTTGAAGGCCATGGAAATATATGGACTGGATTTTGAGTCTGCCATGTTTATTCGTCTGAGTACTACGTGGCTGAAAAGCACGCTAAGCAGACCCCCGCCGATGCACCTTCAGAGAGTGCCTGGAGGTCGTCGGGTCGAGTCCCAACTCCCTCGGCGCACATGACAAACGTCAGCAGCGATTTAACCTGCACGGCTCTTTGTAACTTCAAGAAATCACCGGTTTGTAAGTTATATCTACACGCACCCGTCTGCAGACTTCTCCAGACTTCACCATCTATAGACAAAATCTGTTTCATTTTAATAACATTGAAGCTATTTTCTTGGTTTGAAACAGGCACCTGACAGACAAAAAATAGGACCCATTACAGCAGACTCGTATTCGAAAATTACACTGGGGTGACGGTATTGATTCTGTTTGGGCCACGGAGTTAATCTGAAGAGTAATCTTGCTGTTTCCCTTTAATTCTTAACAACCTTCCAAAATAATAAAAAGCTAATCGAAGCCTTTTATTATTATTATTATTATTATTATTATTATTATTATTATTTGCACAGAAATATCTATAGCGGGCGAGCCGGACATGGGCATTTTGCCATTCCCTGTGCCAGTCTGTGGTCTGCCCTCTGTGTACCATTCCTGCAGTCACTGTTCTCCCCTAAGTTAATGGACTGCAGATACGAAAATTCGACACAGCAGTGATGGGGGGGTGGGGGGGTGGAGAGTAGCAGGAACTCCTCCCCAAATGGTGAAACTTGGATGCCTTCAGAGGTGCTCA
>JAODJW010000050.1:662973-678252 GCA_026777045.1 Hyperopisus bebe
GCAAGATATGAGAATCGAGCGGGGGGGGGGGGCAATCCATTGATCCGCTTAATGGGGAATGCATTGTTATTTCTCAATATATACATTATCTTAAATAGGCCAGAGGCAGGGATCAATACCTCCACATCTCATATTAGGACGGGCTGGTGAGAAAGGGCACAAACACGGCAATATGACGTTTACCCTCCCGAGTGACTCACACTCCCTCACGTTTACACGCCAGCGCGTGAGCACCCTGTCACGCGTGTTCCACATGCCAGGTTTCGGGATTCATTCCTTTACCGACCCCCCCCCCTCCCCCCCAAAGCCAATTCTCCTCTGCGACCCGGCAGGATAATCGATACCTGTGCCAGAGCCTTTGGCTGGAAAGCCGGATACGGCACCGGTTGATTAGGAACGAGGCGAAGAAGCAGCCGGCACTGTTTGCTTTATAGACGGCGGATGTACATAAATGAGCCAGGAGTGTGTACAGGAGACAATAAACCAAAGTCCGGGGAAGAATAGGGGCCCATTTGATAAACCATAATGCCAGTCTGTTCCTTAATTACAAACCTCTCAGAGACGTGTAAGACTTTCATAAGCGTATTCTGAATGTACGGAATTCTGGCCTGTAAGTCACACCTACGTTCATTCAAGTTCTGTAAAAGTCATTAGGCAACCATCAGCTGGGTTTTCTTAATGGAATAATGAACGTGAGAGATTCGCGTGCCACGGTGCTGTTTCTCTATTGTGTGTGGCGTGAAGGGGGGCGTCCTGATGAATAGGCCTGTCAGGGGCGCAGCGCGTTTCCAATTTCTGGTCAGTCATACATTTATCCACGGCTCAATGGGCGAAATCTCGTAACCTTATTTGTTCCTGTCAGCAATGAGAGTAGGGAAGGTGATTGGGCATCCGGCCGCCCGCGATATGATTGGATGAGAGGGAAGCCGACCCTTGTAGGAAGCGAGCTGTATTAATGTCAGCAGCAGCAACCCGCTCGTTAATCACGGCGTGCTTCTTATGAAGACAGTAGCTGCTACTGTGCGTAGAAATAAAGAAATAGTGGAGTAGCTAAATACCGAAAGTAGCTGAAATATCGATCTCGAAAAGCGGGACGTCAGACTTGAGAGTGGGTTGGTCGGCAAGATAAAGTATTCATGCGGCACCACTCATTTCAGCTATTCTGGTCACATTTTTTTCCCCTTCTGTGGCGTTCTCATGCGTTTCTGAAATAGCGAAGTTGACATCTGATGGCTTTTAATGGTACGGCTCACTTTTCGGATGGAGGGGGGTTGTGTGAGACCCCGACTGCCTTTGTAAAGTACGGGAAGTAGCTGACTGAGGTGGTGTGTGACAGCTTTAGTCACACGCGTCACTCCAAACACACACACTGTTGCGAGGATGTGGGCCCTGGGGCTCATTGGTGGGGGGGGGGGGGTTGGGGCTTCTCTGATCAGTTGAACCTAGAAGGGGATAAAGCCCCCAATGTGTCAGCATGAAGCAGCTATCCCCGAACAGTTCTGCCAAACAGAAATGGTGTCCCTGTACATCCACCACGAGGACCAGGATGGTGTGTTTGGGGCGGGAAAAAAAAAACGTCATGTGACCCTCCATTCACCTGTAGCCGTGTAACAAGTCATGAGCCAGCTGTCTGTTTTTCCTCTCAGCCTCCAGACAGACTAGACCAAATACTCCGTCCTCGTGTCCCGACTCCTGCTTCTTCACTTTAGCTGAAGCCGTCAAGGCCATCCTTTGTGTTCCTCTCTCTCGTGCAGGTTTGTTAAACTTGCAAAACCCCAAATTAAATCCCTAAACTTCCCATTCCATCCTCCCCTTCCCATGGGACTGTCCGCTGTCCCCATGGAAAGTTTCATCACGACCCGCAGAAGACTGAGGAAGACCATTCGAGTTCAAGCTCCGTCCATCCTGCCACCATCTATCAGGCATATTAACCTGGGTATTATTCTGCTCCACGAAAGAGTAATTCATACTTATGATTTATATCCATAGGCCCTCATTACTGCACTTCGCAACACAGCTTAATTTAAACACTCAATAGTTCCATTCATCCATTTTCCATTCCTGCTTGTGCTACACAGAGTTATGGGCAGAGGCGAAAATTTCAGGGCCGGGAAGTAAAAATCCAGACCGAGATTTTGTTTCAGCCAACCGCTAGAGTATTGTGTGACTGTGATTCTTTATGTTCAACTGGACAAATCTTGGTCTGGATTTTTCCTTTCTGGACCTGACATTTTCCCCTCTGCCATGGGGGTCTGTAGCAGGGGTGGAAATTTCAGGTCCAGAAAGTACAGATCCAGACCGAGATTTTGTTTCAACCAGCCAGCTGGGTATTCTGTGATGTGATTCTTTATGCTCAAGTGCTTGGTTGAAACAAAATCTTGGTCTGGATCTGTACTTTCTGGACCTGCAATTTCCACCTCTGGTCTGTAGTCTATCCAGGAAGCTATGGGCACAAGGCAGAGAATAACCCAGGATGGGGCACCTACCTAATGCAGGGCTCTCAATAGTTAAATAGGAAAATTATTCAATATATAAATGGGTTTTGGTAAACTTTGTTAGGAGGCAGCTTGAATAAACTAAGGCTGTAAACAGGTAACAATAACCTCCAAAAATTTAAAATAGATTTCCATTGCAACCATCACAAAAATTACCATATTAACACGGTTTATTTCCAATCTTAATCCAATGTGTAGATGCCCTTCTGCTTGATTTATAGGAAAAGTTTGTTTTGCCTGCTCACTTGCTGAGCTTATTTATCCGCTAGACTAATGCAGTTATAACAGGAAGTATAGCCATCTGTAGATTAACAGTGTTTTGCCCACTTTCATTATATATTTGACAAGGCCATTATTTTTGGAGAACCCAGCCAAATCTCAGTAAGGAAGGCATCTGTATTGGAAAGGCACATATTTTAAAACAATTATAATAATATAGCTATTTGAAGCAAAGCCTGAATATGCTGTGGAGACTTACTGTGGACCTGCGTTGGATAAATAAAAAGGGAGAGTCTATATAAAGATGAAAAAAACATACAACTGATGGCTGATGATGAAAATGTTTATGCACATTCGTATGCTGTCTGTAAATATGCTTTTTACTTTTATGGATTAACGTAAATCTGTCGCCTGTTTTTGGTGTTGTGTAGAGCTTACTACTGGGTATTTACTGGTATTTATGTTCAATAGCTTGGAAGGAATTATATAACAGATATGGACACTCTTTTCTTTAATTTCAGAGTTCCTCAATAAATCTGAAAATGTGGAATTCTTATGTTTAAAACTGGATGTTATTAAGCTTAAAGTCTAATCCTATTTTAAAATTATTTATAGTTTAAGGTTAGCTGGTTTATGGAGGCAATTTAGTAAATGTCAGATGTTGCACTTGTGTTTATTTCTAGACTGTTTATTTTCCGTTATCACACGTGTTTTTTTTTTTTTTCAAATTGGTTGCATGCCACCTGAGTACAATTTTAATTTTGTAGGAAAGTCTCCCGTAAAAAAATCAGGTCGCTTAAATGAAATACCAGTTACGGGAAAATTCCCCAGGATAGGTTGATCACTATTCCAGACAGATATACTACTGGAAGATTTCATGTTTAGTCTGGGACAGAGTAAGTTGATATAGATGCCTCTGTGTGATCTGCAAAAGGTCATGTACTGCAGCTATATACCATAAACAGCAGAAAGTAAAACTATAGAAATAAGCAATAAATTAGAAAACAGAGTAGTAAAAGCTGAACCACTTCATCGAACAATACATTATCGAGGTCTTGATTGTTCTGTAAAACGCATTGTCCATATTTTTTATGATACTTATTATTGAATAGTCAACAGATATAAAGCATTTTAACAGGCATAAAAATAATGTTTTCTCCCAGAAATTGAAAGCAATATTGTGAGTTTATGAATCGATGAGAATATTTCATCCTTTCCCTTTAACCGAGCAAGGCTATGCGCAACTAATTTTTTTTTGTCACGGTTGTATAATAATCCATGCATCAAGCCTTTAGTGGCAACAAATAAACAGTGTGCCTCAAAAGATGAGAAAGACAATATAGAGGATTTCATTAAACTGGCAATTTTAACTTTCTCACGGAGAAAATAACACCGTGCAAGGTTTGAGAAAAATAATCTCACTAAAGGACAGAAATAGGTGATTCTTTTTTCTCTTTGATCTAAAGAAGCGATTAAGGCGGTGACTTTAGCAATGCCACCTTAAATTTCACTCCTTTTCAGTGAGTATCATCACGTTAATAACTGCAGGGATGCTTTCTGCGTTTCCGTGGGTTACTGCAGCATACTTTACCATCAAGTTCCGCTACCTTCGATGCCCATAACAAAAGAGCCGCCGTTCTTGGGAACTTGCTGTCCACTGAAGTGCTTTCAGAAGGTACATTTATTTCCATTGCTCGAAATGCCACTTACACCCACGGATGTTCTATCACTCTATCACTGCTTTGGCTTAATTACAAGAATTCATATCTGAGATGAACTAGTGAGGCAAAAGAAAAAAAATGCTACTTTCCCTCCTAAACACACCTTGTGATAAATGAATGCTGCCGTTTTTATATTAATGGAGATGATACACGTAGTGTAAAGTGGAGTCACGGGGGTTCATCGATTAAGTAAGTCACAAATTGCCTGGCTGCTCTAAGGTCATCAGAGAAAGCCACGGAATTCTGCCGTTCATTTGAACTGGTGCAGTGTAGCTAGCCATAGGTTTTCCATCAACATCAGCCTCCTGACATCGGAATTAATCCCAAACTTATCTCTAATCCTGCTGCCTTTCTCCACAAATGAAACGTCAGCCCCAGTCACTTGCACATGGCTTCCTAGACTTTCACGCCAGTTGTGATGCGGTCCAGAACATCTACTCTCAAAACCATGCAAAGAACTCCTTGTTGCCAAGTTGTTCCCACTGCATTGTGGGATTGACGTGAAGTGTCTTAATGGCAAGGGCTGAACGTTTTTGCCCTGGTTTAGCGGCCATTAGCTTTCAGCTAACTGCTCCGTGTCCTTTAGGATTGGGCTGCTCGGATGGCGGGTCCATGACCTCACCGTCTGAATTACCGCTGTAGATGGTCGAAATGCACCAGCTTCCCCGCCGTTACCTTTGAAACTCATTCGGCATTTAGCTGAAAAGCCCCTGAGAGTTTAAGACCCCGCTTTGCCGTCTGAGGTCCCCAGGCAGCTCCGGTCCATTAGCAACTCGCCATAAGCTAAGAAACCAAGCAGCCAGTTTGTGAAACATCCCATAATTTCACTAGCTTTTTACTGATCTGCTTGACCCAAAATGAACAAAATATGAAATGCAGCTTTCTTTACCATTTGCACTATTTCAGAAACATCATAATGCGTTTATCCCAAGGAGAGGTTTATTTACACTATTCTCTACATTTTAGAATAATTATAGGGGCATAAAATAACTTGTATGGAATTATGAACTGACCAAAAAATATTACACAAAAAAAATAGTTTGTTGGGAGGCAGATCTGTGGGTTGGGACTCAGAAGGTTGCTAGTTCAAACCCCTGGGTCAGCAAAGTGATCCCAGCACTGGGCCCTTGAGCAAAGCCCTTACCCCCACTTGCTCCAGGGACTGGTTGACCCTCCACGCCAGTTTCATGAGGTCCCTCCTGGGATGCTTTTCCAGCTGTCCTGAAGGAGGTCCCACATTTACGCTGAGCTCTCATTGGCTGCTTCTCCTTCTCTCTGGTCAGACTCCTCTGGTAACCATCTCTACTGCATTTAGGTCAGGTGGCCAGGTCATGTGATGCCACACTATCACTCTCCCACATCTGTGAGAATGTTAGCATCCAATGCTAGCGGAAGTAGCGTTCCCTTGCATTACGAATCCATTCCGTTTAGCTGTTCAATGTTTTTTAAGTACGAGGTTGGAAATTTTCAAGTTCCTAGCTATCAGGGATGCATCAATACATTGCAATATGCAATACTACTTATAATTAATAATATATAGAAGATGCTGTTTATTCCTTCAGAATAATACATATGAAAACAATCCACACTTAGTGATGCAGATCATCGGTTTATCTGTGCTTTCAACCAATCAGATGGTGCTGATGCAACCACCTTGGTCTGATCACGCATCTGGCCCTGCTAGTTAGCCTAGCCTAGCCTACTGAGCCGCGACCCACCTCCTCTGAATCTTTGCTGCATGTATAGTGGCACAGTTTGGCTTGCCTGGGTGGGATGTGGCCGTCCATAGTGCTGACAAGGGTTCGAAAATATTTCCAGTCTGAGCAAATGAATCTGAAGGTCTGGCAGACATTTCAACCCCCCCCCCCCCCACACACACACATTTCCACTGTATCTCTGGCTCTGCTCCTGTGCTTAGCTGGTGTGACATATTTTGTCCAAAAAAATGAAAATAAAAAAGTGCAGACACATCGGAAGTCTATTACTGCTTATTTCAGTATGTTTGTCAGCTTGCATTACCTGCGACAATGGGGTCCAATTTATTGCAAGAGACGGCTGAAAAAAAAACCCAAAAAAACGCTATAAACAAGCTCATGATTTATTAAATCGATCTCGTCAGTAGCTGCTAAGCTCATTGGGTATGCGGAGCACTTCTGGCCGCGTAAGACAAATGACGTGTCTATGCAAAAGAGCAATGGCCGAGTTAAACTCGGAGTAATCAAGTTGTGAAATTAAACATCAAAAATACTTAAATTATTGTGTGTGGCAAAGTGATTTGTCTGCAATTAAACCACTGCACATTACTCAAACAGCTGCACTGTATGTGATGTTAATGAGTTGGCATTCCCTATTAAGATGTTTAAAATACAGCATAAGCAAATCATAAAATACGGAGCATTAAAACGCAAGAGGACATGAACAGGACTCCCGGTGATTCTTAAATCCCTGGTTGCTCTGTTTTGTAGGCACCTATAACGACTGCCTCTACAGAGTGGGGTGTATATTATCCAGTCATTAATCCGGTCTGCTTTCATTTGCAACTATTTCCAGATTTACAAGGTGATACAGATACTCTAACTTGACAATATTTTAGCTGTTTTAGCACACTCAAAAGCACGGAACCACGTTTGGTGTATCTAAAGCGTCCCGCGCTGTTTAATAACAGCTTTTTAATGAGTTATTAAACGATTCTTTCTTTTACATTATGAATCAGATTAGAAACATTTGTGAAGAAATGCAAGCCATTAACTTCCCAAATTAATTTCATTTACTGAAGAGTAATTAGTAGCTTGTGTGGCGTTCGGATAATGAGGTGAATCGTGCAACTTTGTTGTGCAGTGCAAGATAAGCACCCTGACACAGAATATGGTTCACGCTTTACTTAAAAGTTTAAAATGCGTTAAAGCATGGTACAAAGCTAACATTATGAGGTCTATTATTAAGGGCATATAAAGGAGTTCTTTCAAACGAGACACATTACACCGATCAGCCATAACATTAAAACCAGCAGCCTAATATTGTGTAGGTACCCTACAGCTGCCAAAACAGCTCTGACCTGCTGCGGCATGGACTACAGAAGACCTCTGAAGGTGCCCTGTGGTATCTGGCACCAAGATGTAAGCAGCAGATCCTTTAAGTCATGTAAGTTGCAACGTGGGGCCTTCAAGGATCGGACATGTTTGTCCAGCACATCGCACAGTTGTCAGATTATATTGAGATCTGGGGAGTTTGAAGGTAAAGTCGACACCTTGAATTCTTTTCCATGTTCCGCAAGCTATTCCTGATGAAATTTTTGCACCAAACGATCATTTGAAATTCTCATAGTGTGCGCTTATAATTAAGAAATCTAACGATATTGGTGATCACTAACTGCACTCTCGTCTCGAATGGCTGCACACTCCCATTCGCTACCGGGAGTCACAAACCTCACACGAACCTGCACGTTGGGGTGGAGTTCATTATTTTACTTTCCGTCTCCTCCGTGAAGCTCCATGAAGGACGACAGTGAGCTACTGACATAGACGAGGAATAAAATGAAACGTTATTGGGATGCGTTGATTTTGCGCAACAAAATTTTAGAAGGAAACGATTTAACTTACTGTGTGATCTTAATGTGAAAAGGTCTGGAGAACGTCCCTACCATCCATACCCAGATCTGCTCCCTTGTATGAATGTCAGGACCTAAGGTTTCCCAGCGTCCAGAGCATCACACTGCCTCCGCCAGTTTGCCGCCTTCTCATACTGCATCCTGGACCAGGTAAACAACACACACGCACCCGGCCATCCACATGATATAACCGAAAATGTGAGTCATCAAACCAGGCCACCATCTTCCATCGCTCCATGGTCCAGCTCTGACGCTCACATACCCATTGTAGGCACTTTCGATACTGGGCAGGAACCAGCATGGGCACCTTGACTGGTCTGGGGCCACGCAGCTCCATACACAGTAAGCTGTGATGATAGCCAGCATTAACTTTTTCAGTAATTTGTGCCACAGTAGCTCTCCTGCAGGGCCTTCGCTTCCCACGCCCATCAATGAGCCTTGGGCACCCATGACCCCATCACTGGTTCACTGGTTGGCCTTCCTAGGTAGGTACTGACCACTGCATACTGGGAACAACCTACGCGACCCAGTTGTCTAGCCATCACAATCAGAGTTGCTCAGATCCTTCCGATTCCCCATTTTTCCTGCTTCCACCGCATCAGCTTAAAGATCTGACTGTTCCCTTGCTTAATATATAATGACACCCTTAGTAGGTGCCACTGTAATGAGATAATCAATGTTATTCACATCACCTGTCAGCCGGTTTTAATGTTATGGCTGATCGGTGTACATGGTAAGTTAAACTAATTTAATGACTGTCTTACTTTCATGCTGCTCAAAAAAGTTCTGCAACTATTTGGCCTCACGTCACAAACGTCATAGTGTTTCTTGGCTTGAATTATAATTTTGATGAACAATATAATTTAAGAGTAGCTGCCATTGATGGACTTGGCAGGGGACCTTCGTAACTCATAGTAAAAGTGAGATGTGATTGTGTTCCGAAGCAAGGTTGTATTTGCAGACACTGCATAATCCTGGTGAGTTGCCGGCCGTAAATTTGCCAGCGTGTGAATGATTTGCGTAGTACTTTGTATAGATGGTCTCATATCGTTCTGTAATACTGACTTTTTACCCTGGCAGTTTTCCATAGGACCTATCAGGGAAAGATCTATCTTGGGAAATTGATTGTAATTACGGCACATATTTAAATATGTAGATACAAAGGGGTTTAGTGTTACTGCATAGAAATAGGATTTTTTTTTTGGTCCAATTTTTATACAATTAAACCGAATACACTATTTTCTGATTGAACCAAATGAACCTTCATACAATTAATGACCATCAGCCATATGGATGTATTGATAAATTTGACCATTCAGCATCCAGAATTCTCCAACCAGACAATGGAGCATGATGTGTAAGCTGGCCTCTGTATTCATACTGCATCCCTTCCTAGCCATAAAGTTCTTGACTATACAGCATAATGCCTACTGCCACACATTCTACAGTATATAGCTGCTCTCTGTCTCTCTAGATCAGTGTTTCGCAACCCAGTCCACATTTCTAAACCCTCCCGGCTCCCAGCCAATCAAGAACACCGAGTACATGGCAGCGGTGCGCTTGGAGCTGGGAGGGAGCGAAAATGTGGACTGTCGCGGCGTCCCCAAGGATTGGGTTACCGAGATGATGATGATGAATCAAAATTGTGAGACTCTGAATGAGGATGTTAATGCAATCTTCATTGTCTGAATGTATTATAAAATACACCTTTAAATATAGCCTCTGATTGATTTTACTGCTGCCTTTTTCTGTTCGCAATATAAAACATAGGCTAATATTCAAACCATCTTCCAGGATCACATCTTTGCTATTCCCCTGTTAAGACTATCTAGACTGTATTATGTATCAGCTACACACACCGTGAATGGTAATTGGACACACAGTCCTATCAGGCTGCCGTTCAAGTTCACCAAAGCGCATTTATAATCACGCATATTACTCCGCCGTGGCCCGAGAGCCGTCGCATTACTTTATTTTTATTTTTGTTTTGTGCCCTGTAAAATGTCAACAGTCTGAGGGTTGTGTTTCTCAGGACGGCGGTACCATCGCAGCCCGGCGGGCGGCTTGCAGAGTCATGCATTTACTTAGACGTTTACAGCTGCATTTTAATAGACATCTGTCTTAAGTGGCAATCAAATGGGGAAACATCTGCTGCAAATAAGCACTGCGGCTGCCAAACTAATAGGCAGCCGCAGATGTCAGAGTGTTTCCTCATGGTTGCATCCATCTTCCGGTGGTAAATAGGTTATGGCTAAAGGGCCTGCTGTGATTTGCGGAGACAGTGCGTAGTCCCACGAAACCTTTCACGCCGTTTGTCTCACTGCAGCTAATTGGCATTCGGCCTCATATAAAATGCGATTCGATTGGTTAGGGGCGACCACGACAACAGGAAGTCGCTCCGACATCGGTGTTTTAGCTCGTGAATCTACAGAATGCGGTAGCTTGAAGATGAAGGATGCGGGTTACAGGTTCATGGAAGGGGGAACGCGCTCTCTCAGCATGCCGTTCGTAAGGTTCACTTTAGCTACCAAGTAGCTAAATGGCAGGTTTCATGAACCGTTAAAGTAGCTTTATTAATTTTCCATTAAAACAGAGGAAGATATACAGCAGTGGAAAAAATAAGAGGCCACTCTATTTTTTTAAACCTGCATTTTTAAATCCTGGTTTAATCGTGATCTTCCTGGCAGAAGGTTACACTGAGCAGCAAACTGCTTCTAGGCTCAAAGTTTCAAAGACAGCAGTATACAAGAACAAGGTGGAGCAGGAGACACTAGGAATGGCCAAAAACCAGCCAGGCAGAGGGCAGAAGCGACTTTCTAAGGCCAGAGATGACTGTCAGCTTATCCGGCAGTGTCTCATAAATCTGAGGATGACATCAAATGACCTTCAAAAGGAATGGGAAACATTAAGTGCAGGTGTGAAGTGCACTGCTAGGACAGTTCATATCAGGCTCCTAGAAGCAGAACTGAAGTCCCATAAAGCAAGGAAGAAGGCCTTCATTAATGAGAAACAGGGAAGAACCAGACTGCAGTTTACAAAAGAATGTATATTTTACAGAGGTGCATACCCATATATTGAGAAATGAGTGAAACAAAAAAATTATGCTGTGGTCTCATACTTTTTTCCGCAGCTCTACGTGGCTTCATACTTTCGAGTTGGTTGGGCGGACTCTCCACAGAGATGACTCGTAGTCTTTTTTTGCAACTCGTGACTTTGGGATGGGGATAGATTTGAGCATTCTGGATTTGTCGCGTTACACCCAGCCGGTAGCGTGTGGAGGATAGTGGTGGTGGGAGTCGTGGGGGGGAGGGGTGGATGTTGGCAGGAGTAGAGACTTCCCTCTAATGAGTGACTCATCCTGGTCTGTGCATCTTTAATTAGGATTTACATTTGAGTTGTTTCGAGGCCAATTAAACACCTACTGGAATTAATTTCTCAACATGTGTAATAAATCAAAAAGTAGTTGCTCTTGCCAACTTTGCACTTGGAAGTCGGGGGGAATTTTAGAAAGAAGATCAGAGAGGTGGGGGGCAAATGGTAACACTGGGAATCGTTCGTGAGGTTTCATCTGTCATGCAACTAAAATCTCATCCAACTTGCAGACCTTTTGCTCAGCTATTTTCAGACATCTACTGTGCTTCTTCAAAATTGCACAAATGGTAGCCTACACTCCAATAGGTTTAATTCGCAAAGCGTTTATGAAGAAAAGGCAATCAAGGGATTAAATTTGACGTTATTAATGCAGTGTCCTTCACAGTGGAAGAGCATAGGTAGGGTACCATGCTGAATTATACGTCTATTAATGAAACAATACTATATAGTAATTTTTTAATGCCAAGGATGAAAACAACATGCAAAAAACTGTTAAAAAAAAAAAAAACAATATATGCTTTCTAAATATAGAAATGTGTGCTGCTATTGGAAACAACATACATTCTACTTAATATTTTTTAAAGCCTTTTATTATACCACTAAATGAATTGATATCGATGGTGCCTATTTTTTATATTTTAACAAGATCAGCTCCAGCAGAAGGTGACTTAAAATGTAGCCAAAACATTTACTTACCATTTTCAGTACAGACATATTCTCATTTACAGACTTTTGTTGCTTTATCAAATGACTTTGGACACAAACCTCGACGCAGGGCCCCAGTGATATAATTTACACAATGAAAATATTATTTCAGCAAATTACAGGGATCTTTTAAGTGGTCTAAAAATAAGGCTGAAGGCAGGATTGCTTCAGTGTTACTTTTACTCTCAGGTTTTGAGTTGGAACGTAGGACTTTTAAAGCTCTGAAGTGCTTAAGATGTAAGAGCTAATTGCACAACAACAGGAAAAGCGTGAAAGTTTTCGGGTGAGACCTGATCAAACAGTAACCCCAGTATCAGTACACAGAGCATGCATAGTTTTCTCACACTTGCTCAGTTTCAGAGATGTAGAAAGGTGTGTCCTGAAGTTTTGTAGATAATAATTTGTAAGAAGTTGGAGTGATCTTGGGGTACACAATCACATCTTTGAGCTGCGTAAATTCATGACTTTACTCACGATCTTAGTGCCACATGAATCTTAATGGAGTTCAAATCCAGGCGTCTCTGACATCTGCGTACTGTCTGGTACCATGACAGGGCTGTCAAATCTTGTTCCTGAAGACATCTGATCTAAGAAGATTTTTAAACTCTGTTTGACAAGGCCTTAATGTCTAAAGTGGATTGCTCAGAAATCAGTTATCTTAACTGTCCTTAAAAGAAATCCTGACTTATTAAGCACTAATTATTGGGTGAATCCTCTGGTCAATAGTGATTTCTAAAGATATCTATAATTAGGGCTCACTGGGGCTGAAATATAACACTGGTGTTCTGGGACATCAAGCAGTTGATGGGAAATACTGTCATTTTCAATGTCACTGGTAGCAAATATCTGCCAATATAGAAGACACATACTGGGCAAAATGTGGCAGCCTACCAGCACTCTGATACCCGAACCTTTTTGAAGTGTAACTGCTCTTCTGGCAAATCATAAACACTCTTTAATTTCCAAGGAGCACAGGCCCTCTTAACCAATCAGGATGCAAGGAACACAGGTCCTCTCAACCAATCAGGATGCAAGGAGCGCAGGTCCTCTCAACCATTCAGGATGCAAGGAACATAGGTCCTCTCAACCAATCAGGATGAGAGGAGTACAGGTCCTCTCATCCAATCAGGTCCTAAGGTGGGGTCATTGTTACCTCGTGCATATTTCACCTATGTGCCTGAAGCAAGTGTCTCCGGGATGCATGCAGAAGCTACGCTATGCTAGCTGTATGAACATGCTCAGGGCATGCAAACTGCACGGGTACGAAAAGGTGATGCTGGCACGGCGCCAGAGGGTGTCATGGTACAGCAAACTGCCTGCGCTGCTATCACATGGGTGAATTTCCAGCATTAAAAAGAAGGAAAGGAAAAAAAATTAATAGGTAATGACAGTAAACTGTAAGCAAGGCATGTTTCCCTAGAAAGGAACAGATGGCACGCTAACAAATAAACATACAAATAAAGAAACGCTAAAAATCATCAACCCACTGATCCCACAGTTTGTCATTTAAGTAAAACCATGAGTAAAACCCAGAGGAATTAAGGAAAATAGCACCAGAGCCCTTCTGCCTTCTTCCAGATAATCGGTTATTTTAAGCATACATATATATCGCTAAGAAACTTTTTCGCGCCTCGTAAAAAAAAGCCTTAAGCATACGTATAGCTTATCTCTCTCTCTGCAGTCTCTGTACATGTAGTAAATATGTGGTTTGAGTTCAGTGTGGTTATTAATGAAAAGCGTATTGGTCCGTAAGGGCCCTGGGAAACTGCCTGCCCTCATCGGGCACAAAACCTCAGTAGGGTTCCGGTGGGGGGGAGCAGCTAAGGCCAGCAGGAGGGCCTGCCTGCCGTGAATGAACTTGTTGTGTCACCCGATTGTTGGGGAATTTGAAGGCAGCGAATGTAATCTAAGTAAGCAAATTAAACAGGGAAAGCTTCATTGGTCTTGATTTTTTTCCTTTGGTATTAGCGCATACGGCGCCTGTCTGATGCTGGAACAAAGCAAGACAAACGGACGTTTATATGCGCCGCCTAATGGTAGGAGACGAGCCGGTTTTTATTAGATTTAAGAGTTCCTGGTGAATTTCAAGTAGGCCTAAGTGGGTCCATTTCGGGGTGCTACGAAGCATCGCGTATGGGCCCGATATGTGCCCTTTAATCACAAGAAATTGCGTTTGCATTCGTTTGCGAAAGAAACTCAACAACAGTTTTCAAGTTAATAAGATTTCCACCATCCAAGACTCGGATAATGCAGCGTGTTTTCGCAATCGATAACATCTCAGCGGTGCAACTTTTCAAATTAATCAATGTTAAAACGGTGCGAGCAGAACTTTAGCCCCCGCGATGCTTAAAATAACACAATATCATGCCGCTCATTACTTCATTCATCACTGTCTTTCATACTTATTACCTCACATATAATTTCAAGGCTTGACTCAGTTCTAAATTTGACCTGTTTAATAAGACCCAGCGAAGTGTGACTAATGTCGTTTGATAGCGTATCCGACTGCAAGACGAACCAAGTCAGCATGTTTGATGTACGTGCGATTGCAAAGTGCCGCGGACCATTCTGTCTCTGTGGCGCATTGATAAGGACAGATACATATTTGCCCTCTATAAAAATAGGGAAAATATAACACATGGTGAAGCTTTATAAATATTTTTATTGATATCGCAGACATAATAACAGCATCTGATTGCACAAATACTTTTTTTCCCTGACAGATTTTATATGTACTTCGTTCTGGGTATTAACATTAACCCAAAACAGTATTTAGATTTACATCTCAATGTGTATGACGTTGCCTATCTGAACAAAATGCAGTGATAATTATGCACTGATAAAATATACATTTTTAATTACTTTTTAATGGGAATTACTCGGAGTTGTTTACACAGCCTTCTTTCGCAGCTGGTAATTGCAATCCAGAAGTTATCTCCATTCCTTGGAGCATTCAGATTACCTCTTTGGTTGCTAATTTTGCGACAGCCACGTAAAAGCGTATGAAAGCAACGCAAACCCAGGTAAAACGAAGATGAGCCAAACAAGTCACCTTTTTTGTCAGTACGCACAACATGCAAAGATATCTCTGTGCCCTGTCAACTTTTCTGCAGTTGTTTTATATATTTTGACAGTGATGTTTGACGAATATCGCCCCCCC
>JAODJW010000050.1:681909-692105 GCA_026777045.1 Hyperopisus bebe
TTCATGGTTTGACTTCTGATATTCAGATCGAGTTCTAGGTCAAACTGGTTTGTTCGACTTTCAAGAAATTCGAGTTCCAGTTCGAGAACCGAGGTACCACTATATTTAAAGCCTTTGGTAACACTTTACATTTACTGCACCTTCATAATGCCTTTATAATGCATTCGTAGAACATTCAATGCACCTATATAACCCATTCATAGAACGTTCATAAGCAGCATGTAAGTATACACAAACATCGTAACACACCTTTACAGCTTTAATATACATTAATAACACAAATTATATTATAATAACATATACAATAACACTAACAATAGTGATATAACCATATAATGTTTGCTATTGATATATATTAAAGCTGTTAAGGTATGTTAGGATGCTAATGAACACTTACATGCTGCTTATGACTATGAATGCATCATGAAGGTGCAATGAAGTTCTATGAATGCATTATAAAGGCATTATGAAGGTTGGTAAAGCATTACCAAACATTTAAACTCATGGCTGCTCATCACCATCTTTAAAAGACATGCTGCCACTGCCACTTGTGTACCTACTAATGGCTGTGACGGTCTTTCCAGCATCTCGTTTTCTTTTTGGTGAAATAAGCATACAATTCATCAACAAGTAATCTATATTTCTTGGGATAGGAAGGTGATGAACACATAACAATCAAGTCAGTGGAAGAGTGATGATGTGATACGTATTGATCGCCATTGGTAATTACATTGGAATTTATTAGCGGGGGGGCAGAAGTTGTTGATCGTATTTAATTTCACGTTGTAACTCAAGCTTCGTGAGCAAACAAGGTCAGTTCACTTGGAGCTACATCATTCCTGTGACGCTTTTGCTGAGTCGCCTCTGCCAACGAGACACAGCAATCTGAGATTTTTTTAATCTTTAAATTAAAGCCATCGTGTTCTTGTCAGTTAATTTTCGGCTTAAGTGATTACCGTTCTGTAGCCAAGGAGTGTTTGTGTCGGCTGCATAAAGATAATTAAGTCAGAAACTGTCAACGTAAACATTTAATATTTAAGAAGTATCATATTTTTCCCTTTATTTTTTTGTAATAAATGATTTAAATAACTGTATATTTACAGCATAGAAAAATTATTTCACTTGGTTTGTTATACAAGGTCCTTGTACTGCTGTATATTGTGGAACATACAAAGTTAGGTTGTTAATATGTTGCTCTTAACCAAATTTATTGGGTAAGTTTTGGAATGACCTTTTACCAGTGATACTCATACCTTTCTTTTAAAAAATAACTTGTTAAGCGTTATAAGATAGGAAACGTGGCAATTCATGTAAAAAGTATTTTTTTCTTTAATAATCTTCCATCTCATCTTCCATCTCCCCCTTTCGTATGTTGCAATATCCAGGTAGAATTTGTCCTGCCTTCAAACTGTCATGCAGTAACATTGGAAGTTTATGTGCACAAACAAATGTGTAAAATGTGGAAGCTTGTATTTTCTAGGATTCTTTTTTTTTTTTGTAGACCAGAGGAAAACAAAAGTTATCTGTAGAAAAGACTAATAAAACACACACAATTTCATTATTAAAAGATTTTCCCCAAACCGCCGGTGTTTTATATACAATATCTGCACTAGAGGTCTCATTTTTGACTCTGCAGCAGCACAGAAAACCATATTGTATTGGTGATATATTAAAGTCAAACTTAATACTCTGAAAGACACAGTATGAGGAGCTCAGCGATTTACCACTTGGCTGCTTGTTTTCCCAGTGACTCTCTCACACTGACATCCTGCTGAAGGTCTCTACATTCACCCAAAATATTTGCAAAGGCGTACGATGATGAGGAATTCAGCGTCGCATCCAGGCCCGCAAAGATAAATATGAATTTTAACTATTAGGTGTATGGATACCTGTAGCATTCAATAACTGCTAGCTATATGGGCAAATATTTATGGTGCCTGTTTTGCAAAGCATTAAATTAAAAATATACAGATTCTGACAGTATTTAGTCCATTGATACTTATCCAGCCACCAAACAAGATTTCTCAGTTAGCTAGGTTAACTTAAGCTAGAAGTTATGATTGTCTGATAAGAGTTTCTGTAAGGAGCATTCCTACTGGACAATCATGACTACTATCTTAAGTTAACTGAGAAATCTTGCTTTTCGGAACGCCCCAAGGTTCAACAGCAGGATAACCTCAGATGGGCCACCTACCCACAATACATACATTTTGTTAGCGCTAGTTAATTTTGTACAACAACTTGGGCAATGCTTGCAAATTTCACTCATAGTTTTAGTTTTATTTACACAGGGAGATAGAGGAGATTGGTTGCTTGGACCCACCTCCTCCACAATCTGATTGGTTATCTCTCTGAACCAGTCATTTTTCTTTCTGCCCTCAGAACATTTTTGCGTAAGTAAGATTCCAATGAGTGCAAATTTCACACAAGTAGAGAGGGTAAAGACTTGAACCCTAGTCCCCGAGATGCAGGACTAATCGCTCTGCCACCTGTCTTGGATTTTAACAAACAAACAATTAGTGTCACAGTAACGCTTGAAGCGACACAGTATGAAGACGTTAAATGGAAATGCACATTATTTGCAACCTTGGCCAGGAAACAAAAGCACCAATAAGTCTCGCGAAAATGCCACCTGTGATAGTCAGCCCGTGTCACATGGAGCGATTGGGGTCAGAGCCCAGTGGTTGTCAGACCACGGCGTCTCATGACATTTTTACCCAGGAGCACTGAGACTCGGCTGGAGCGCAGAATGGTTGAGCCTCTCTGGTGATCTTCTCACAGCAGTCCTCACAAAGAGGTGACATCACATCAAAATCTGTCTTTAATCGGCACTCTGAAAGATGTCATTTCGACGTGGGGGTTAAATATAGACTTATTTAAACATTTAATTTCTTTTTGCTGCCTTCGGCCGGAAAATTTAATAAAAATACTAGAGTAGAATTTGTCATAAGGAAAGAACTATGTGTGGACTGTGTATAAATTATTCTGATTTTATTTTCATTTAATGCCTTGTCTTCTGCATCCTTTTAAAAAATATTTAAATATTACACTATATCTATTTATGTTATAGTGCAGTTCAGAGGTCAGAATGCTTTCTTCTTAATGTTTTCTTGGTAACATTTCAGTTCCTCTATTTTGAGCAAGTGACTGAACCAGTTTTCGACACTTCGACACTTATTATAGAAATTTAGGGAACACTGTTTGCTACTGCAGGGTACTAAAGAACCACTGGATTCACTCAGAGTAAGACCACAAGTATTGTGAATGAATTCATAACACAGTGATCCAGCAGTTTTGAATGAGATATTTAATGGCTGGACATACTTGCCTTTTTTCGTATTCTGCACAACTTGCTGTGCAACTCATAGGTGTGTTTTGTGATATTTATACTTATATTTTTCTCTGGACATGACAGCCAGCCCATTGTCCAAGAACTGATAGTAGATCGTTTCAAGTATATGTCTCTGCAGGCTGGATTACTGGCCAAACTAAAAGGTTAGTGGGGGTGTCGAAAGGTTTGTGAGTGTGTCAGAAAGTTTGTGGGTGTTTCAAATGGTTTGTGGGTGTGTCAGAAGGTTTGTAGGTGTGTCAAAAGTTTTGTTGGTGTGTCGAAAGGTTTGTGGGAGTGTCAAAAGGTCTATGGGTGTGTTGACAGGTTTGTGGGCGTGTCGAAATGTTTGTGAGTGTGTGGAAAGGGTGCATCTCAAAAGTTTTGTGGGCGTGTCGACAGGAATAGAGTGTGGTGAAGTGGGTGGAACCATGCACATTCATTTGTTTTGCGCTTTCTGGAAGTATGGTGGTAAATATAAACAAGCATAGCACATGTCTTATGCTATATGAACAAATATAAAACAGGCATTTCATTACAGATATCTGTTAATCCTAGTCATTGCTTGATGTATACGTCGGGTGAATGCCCGGTTTCTTTCTGAAATAACATTTATTGACAGCATTTTCAGCCATGCCTGCTTTGTTGCACGCACCACCTTTTGACACGCCTACTTTTCAATACACCCACTACTCCGTCCTGCAGAGACACACGTCTACATCTTTTTTGGGAAAGGTATGCAAAGGCATAGGAACAAGGTCAAATGCTGCTAAAGCACATCAGTTCATCAAGTGTGCCGGTGCTTCATCAGATGATTTGCTGGTTTGGTTGCTGTTGCTCAGCTCTGGCTAGTGATACCAGGAGGAGATTCCTTTAGAACATTCTGCACTGTCACTTCTATTGTCTTGAACTGCATTAATTCTAGTGCAGTGACTGAGATAAACGTAACTTTAACAATTGCTTTTTAGTCAACGTTTACTTGTATTACATGGACAGTGCATAAGAAACTAAAGTGCCCTGTCAGGAGGCTGGAAACTAACTTTATTTTTATAGAGGAGGAGGATCCAAGCAACTAGAAGGGGTGGGACCAACCAATCAGATGTCTTGGTCCTGCCTCCTCTAGTTACCTAGGCCCACCTCCTGTACAATTGGATTGGTTATCTCTCTGTACCAATCATTTTTCCTTCTGGCCTCAGAACATTATTGTGTAAGTAGAACTCCCTCGAGCGAAAAGCTCAGCATCTTCTGATTTTAAACATCTGTGCATAATCAAATTCATTTTCCCTTCTTATAGATTACCCTGCACAGTTTTACCTAAATGTAAATCACAGTATATTGTACATACATGGTCATACGTGGTCTATCTTCTTCCTTTGAACTTCATGAAAGTTTGTTTCTTGCTCTCCGTTTGCACGGCAGTCCTGTTCATACTGAAGTTGGTCATCATTACTAGACCTGCGTTAAAGTATAATACAGGGTTCTCTCTCTCTCTCTCTCTCACTCACACACACACACACACACACACACACACACACTATTTCAAAAGCAGAATTAATTTGGAGATGCCCTATTATAAAAGATGCATAACATTTGAAACCTCCGGAGGCTGTGTCTACAATCACAACAGTAATTTCAGTTATTTCGCATTTCTGCAAACTACTTTGCTTCTGGCTGTAAAACAACAATTACATGACTGCGTATTTTGATTGCATTAATCTGGAGGATAATTGTTTTTTTTTTTAAGAAAAAAAAACTCTATTTCCATTACATTTATTCGGAATAAGTGTTCCTTACACAAAACTTTTTAGGTTTTCACAGGCAGATTGGCCCATTTCCATCCCACTATAGGAAGAGAAACAATGCTTTTGTAGTTGTGTATTTATATCTTTAGCACAGTTTCCAAGGTAACGGAAGGCACCTATAATACCTTTTATCTAAAATTATTTTTGAACTGAAACTGAATGAAATTCCCTGTTTTGACTTTGAAATGTGTATGTGCACCTGTGGTATGTGTAAAATTACTTTTTAGGACAGTTAGGGTTCTAACACGTTCTTACGTAGCTACTTTTGTACACTTTCTAACCCACTCTACAATCCTCATAATGATATTTTGGCGCAGAAGTTATATGAACTATGATTTTGCAGTGTTAATGAATAAGATCTTACAAGTATAAACAGGATCTTTAAAAAGACTTTGGCAGTAGAATGATTCTTTTAGATTTAATACCTTTAGGGTGTACCCCAGCCTTGTACTGGATAGGGTGTACGGTAAATGAACGGATTTATGTCTATTGTGGCCAAATTAAGCTGTAAATTGTTCGTTTGATTGGTTTAATCGAATTTTTATATTTCTATAAAGGCAAGATGTAGTGCTAGTATTGCCTGTTTTGAACTTCTATAAGATTTTGCCTCGAATAAGTATGTCTTTTAGTGAGAGTTTTTGAGTGTTTGAAGAGTATTAATACACTGCGGATACCAATTTCATTATGAAACAACTTCTATAGATAAATTATATCTTAAGAACTGGCAGCGATAATTATATGACAACATGCTATTGACCAATGCAAAGTAAGGGGGAAATATATAGTTATATTCAATTATAAATAATTATAATTATAATGGGAATTATAACTCAATAAGAAAGTTGACGTGAGATTTCGCGTTGTAGGCGTGTTACTGTGAAGCAGGTGTGTGCGTCTATGGTTATATATGAGTTTGCGTGTCTTTGTGTGTATATGTATGTGTCTGTGTGTCTCTGAGTGTATATGTGAGTGTCTGAAAGCTGCCACTCTCGTTCTTCTTGCGGTTGAAGCCTCCCCCGCCTCGCAGCCTCCACGCTCGATCGGGACGCAAAAGGGAAAACTAAATGGAGGCTTTGAGTTCGCGTAGTCTTGCCGTATCTCATCCAGCTTTGGGGAGGTAAGGTGCCCGGCCTTTTATTCGCTCCACCTGCAATCGTGCAACATGCATGGAGACGTTGCGGCGATTTCCAGTTCACTATCCTTAAAAAAAGGGAAAAAAGCACGCACTCCCACACAAGGTAGATGAATGCGGATCTATAAATACGCGCTGACTCTGGAGACTGACCTCGCTTAGTAACGCTGGGCGATCACACTGAAGTAAGCCTAACACTTCAGACGGCAATGAGCAGGACGACTCGCGTACGCTTTATGTCAACCTTACACTCTTTGGATAACGTTGCATTGCTAAGTGTTTGGTCAGATATCAAGTATCTCTTCAGTCTGTAGCCTGTAGAGGGAACGATAAAATATTTATAGACTGTGAATATATAAAGATATAACAAAATGTTATTTTAGTATCAATCGTTTTCCCCTTATAAACCACACAACCTGTCCCTCGTTTAAGAACTTTTTATTTATCTTTGTTTATTTATTCATCCATCTATCTATCTATCTATCTATCTATCTATCTATGCAAGTATTTTTGCAGTTGGCAATCTTTCTGTTGACTGTAATGCAAACTCACGTGTGTTTGTGTAGAGGCATATATTTCTGGAGTATTGAATCATTAGACCTTGTGGGATGCAACTGTATGCAGTGAAATTCTTGGCTGGTTTATCAATTATTATGTAAATATGGAGCGTTTATATTGTAGGCCTATATTCTGCACGCTCTGGGATATCGATCCCATGCACGGTCGTTTAGAAGCAAAGAGTTTAACATAAGATACCGTGCGGTTTCATTCGTGATGTCATCATTCCCGGCATTTTGATTAGTTCGTCTATAATTGTTTAATTTTGCTTTGTTTTGTGGTAACTAGCACTCTATTCTAATTCTAAGATCGTAAAATTAATGTAAAAAAATCGATCCGTCTATCCATCCATTTATCTAGTACAGAGTCTTAGGAACTTGGTTCCTTGCCAAAAAGCAGACGGTACGTGACAGGGTGACACCTTGGATGAGAAGCCCGTTCATCACAGCATTTAATGTGATTTAAAATGTACAAATTTCTGCGTTACAGTGAGCAACCGCTCCGTCCGGCTCTCAAAAGTATAAGGTCACCCAGAGGTTTATGTAGCCTGAAGCTGTACATTTTGTATTCAGCTTCGAGTATAACCGAGTAGCCTGATAGGGCAGGAACTGCTTGGTATGTTGGTCACATACGTTAAAGGAAAAAGGTAAAAATTTGTTTCCTCTAGGCCAAGGGAAAATCAAGGCAACACAAGTAGATTGTGTAACATACTACAGCAGGCCTTGCCATGGAGCTTATGTGAGATTTAGAGGTTAACTGTCAGTTTGTTTTCTTGTGAAGGGGTTGTTGTCTCTTTGAAGGCTCCCGCGATGGCCTTTTCAAAGTCATCATTCCAGTGCCAGTGAATAATTGCGCATATTCGGAAATCCATTCGCCCATTAATGAATTAGACAACAAAGCGGTGTTTTTTTTTTTTTTGCGATGAAGCGAAGAAAAAAATCGCCCGCATGCAAATTATTTCCCCTTGATTCTGAGAATCTAAAAAGTTTGTCAAAAAAAAAAATGTCATGCCTAAACGCTTGTATTAATTTAGAACTAAAATAATCTGCCACCGAAACATTGTCTCTCGTGCTTATGAGAGCACCTTCGCCCTTTCTGCTGCCGTCTTCCTTTTTCACGTCAGTCTTTATCATTTGTCTTTTTTCTCTCCTGCCCTGTGCCAGGCTACTAGTCCGCCCTGTCTATTCTTGCCCTCTGAGGTACATAACAGATTGTACTGATCTATGGCGATGAGTGTGACTCACACTTACCGGATCACCTTGTAAGTATACCTCATGCCACAAACAGCAAACACTTCAGGGTAGACGGGATGTATTCTTTTAACACAATCATGTGAAATATAATTTGCATATAATTATGTAGCCTAGTGCCCAGGTATAACAATCCATCCTTTCATCTTCCAACCACCTATCCAGTATTATTATTATTATTATTATTATTATTATTATTATTATTATTATGTTACTGTTGTTATCTTACTGTCAACAAATTCTAAACATGCTAGCAGTGACTGATTTTTGCATGTGTTTCATAGTAATGTGTTTTAATTGGCATCCTCTTCCTATTTGCAAAGCTATTTCTGGATCGTGTAAATATCTTCAGATGTCTTCTTGCCATATGGCTCCTGGCTTTTTTTTTTAGGTATCATCAATAGAAAATAACCAAAGACCACAACTAGTCAGGTTCTGACCAGAAACCATGCAGAGTCACCTCATGAATCTGACTCGGTACGCTGACAAATGTTTGGAATCAAACATGAAAAGGGCTGTAGACTATTTTCATTTCTGCTACGCAGTGTTACGTTACACCTCTTCCACTGCGCCAGTGTCACATTAAATGTGGTAAATAAGACATTCATCCCTGGGTACCTCTCCCAATCACATCTGGTTGTAGGTTAATACCTTTTGGGACATGTAGGGGGACAGAGCTGTCATGTGACTCTCGCAGACAGCTGCCTGGCCCAAACCAATATTATGCCATGGGAGGGGGGGGGGGGCTGTCATAGATAGCATTTGGAATAAATCGGGGCAAAAAACAAGCACCCCTTTGTGACTGAGAGGTTGCTAGATCCCATTAAACTTATAATAGATTTGATAATGGAAATTTCCCTCACCCTAATTCCATTGACTCAGAGGGCATAAATGTGAAGTATGCCGGTGTTAAACTCTTTGAACGGGAAATAGGTTTAAGTTGTCGAGGAGATAAGAAACAAATAGCCCCTTGTCCCTGTAGGGCATCGTCAAATCCAGGATTCCTTCAAAGGAAACCGCTCTTCAAATATCTAAATCACACTGTTTGTGCAGGCCCTTGTTTGATCATACACAAGGCATATTTATACCCAAAATAGATCACATCTCAAGTAGATTCCTGGACACTGTCTAAGATCATCATTAAAACTTGACTCTCCTGCTATTCACAATGATTGTTTATTTTTTAAAATGCTGATATGCTTCCTTTAGAATAAATCCTGAGGATGCATGCTATTTCATTCGTGATTGCTAATAACTGGGTAGGAACATTCCATCCATCTATCCATTTTCCAACCCGCTGTATCCTATTGGGTCGCGGGGAGGGTAGGAACAGTATGTGTGTATATTATCTTTGGTTCTATAAACTATTTTTTTTTAACCAATTAAGCTGATGTGCTGGTGGTTTTGTTATGTTGCTCATGCTAGGATAACAATCTTTGTCAAGCTATTTTGATGAGAGCATATTTAAGCGGTGCTTATGCAATGCAAAACTTTTAAGAAGTTAATGGGTTCTCTTGCATCACAAAGCAATTTCTTAACATGGAAGTTCATTAATGCAATATTAACTTAAGTTTCGTAACTTGTGCGTTGACTGTTCATGCCTTTAAGATAAGATAAATTTTTCTATTAGGACTCTGAAGATTTTTTATAGCATATAGAATGCAAATATTTGTCAGTTTAGACATGTAATTTTGCCTTGGGAGGTTTAAAAGATGAATCGTGCATTGTAATATTTTTAAACTGTTGCTTGTTTTTTGGTATCCTGGTTTTTATCTATAATGCAATATAAGTGCATCATTTAAAACTATAAAGTATTACATCAGCCACAATTTGTCTGCTCTGTAATGTAATATCTACATGTTGTTTATGTGTAGTAGTGAGAGAAAAATTGTAGGCTTTCGGTCAGGTGACTGTTAGTGTAAGCAGCTGATGCAGTTGTGAAGTCCTTCCCAAATGCTGTACTGTCCAGCGTGATGGCCCACATTTTTAAAGGGTTGCGTTTGAATCTAGGTGAATGCAAATCCCCTGCATAGCTTATATTTAGCCACACCATGTTCTTTCTCCTCGTTTGGACCCGGAAAAGGTGGGAAGGGAGGCGAATAAAACTAACGGGCTGTATTCAGCTT
>JAODJW010000050.1:701963-723849 GCA_026777045.1 Hyperopisus bebe
GGGGGGGGGGGGGGGGGGGGGGGGGGCGTAAAGAAACCTGACACAGTGTTCTGACACAGGAAACGTGCGTCTTTGTGTTTCGCTTTTCCTGGTGCTTTTCAAAGGCGGCGCGAGTTGAAAGTTGGGCCCAGGGGAAAGTTATCAGCAAGGAGCGAAGGATGAAAACAAAAATGCCGAGTGAAGTCATGGGGCTGGCAGAGCCATCGTCGAGCTCTTGGCCGTGAGTCGTTTCGAAGAGGCGAGGAAAAAGATGGCAAAAAGCCATTTTTTTTTTTTTTTTTTTTTTAAAGTTTATACTCTGCTCGAATCGCACTTCCTCTGACCTGAAATGCCGCATTTTTGTTTTCGCTACGTTAGTTTTTATCCGAGCAGATGCTTAGCACCAGAATTTTGAATTAACACTTACTTAAGCAACACCGCCACATTTGCAGTGATACATTTTGACATTAGTACTTCTGCGTTTTGTGTGTAACTGCAGCTCTAACGAAGGAATTTGGGTTAAACACTCCGTTAAAATCTAGACTGAAAAGGACACCCCCCCCCCCCCAGTGGCGTCACGGGCCTAGTGGCTAAAAACCCATATTCTTAATCACGGTGCGCTATGTTGTTGTAACACTGCACGTTCCATGTTCTGCGATAACCAAGCTGCCAGTGCCACCTGACAAATACATGCAAATGAGCGTTTGCGAGCTGCCAGGTGTGTTTTCTGCTCTGTAGGTTTCATATTTTCGTGCTAAGCTGTTGATCTGTGCAGCAGATCGGGACTGTTGGATTCTGCTGCCTACCGGAGAAACAGAAGCCACAAATTAGCATGTGTCTGGTGTCTGCGTATGATTTGTATTTAAAGGCTTTGTCTGATGGCTTACCGCATCCGGTCTTTTCTGTGGGTTTTAATCGCGGCCCTACCTGAGCTAGGCTAAGCTGAGCTGATGTATCACGTGACCCACCCTCGAACGTCTCTCCTCAGCCGGCTCTCTCTTTCGAGCAGAATCCTGCCTGAAAATTTTTAAATAAAACGTTCCGAATGGCCAGTCGCTGGCAGTGACCGTTTCGCAGAACACCCCGGAGAGAAAACCGAATTTGCCGTATCTCTGGTTTTCCTCCCAGTCGCGGGGGATGGTGGTGTACCGGTCTCCTGGGTCACTGGCTGTCATTCCGGGACGCTGTTTTCCCATCGGCACCGGGGTGGGGATTGTGGTCCAGGGGTGCCACAGGGTCGCTTTGACATACGGCAACCCTGCCCTGAGAGGGACGGCCTTTGAGGGCACGCTGCGGCTCTGCCTGCCCAAACAATTATATTTGAGGGATGGCGCTTAAGTACATTTTCTTCAGCGATCATTTTTGAATCATTAATCTAAGTGCCACGTGTGTCGGGGCTGGCTCTTTAAAACCCGCCCCGTGTGCTGATAGCGCCGTGAAACAAATGAGATTCCTAAGTGGGATCTTCATTCACGCAGAGAAGGCCTCACCCAGACTTCATTAAAATGAGAAACTCGCACCGAAAGAACTGGGACAAGCACACGGGGATTTGAGAGAGTAAAGACGTTATTTTGCTCTCTTCCTCCCAGTAATTGTACTACACGTTGTCGTACTCTAGTTTTATACCCCTTGTGATTGTAGAAGGTTTAGAGGAAGTGTAGTATGGTCTGTTCTAATGTTTTTTTTTAAAAAACATTGAAAGAAGTCTTATTGCTTACGCATGCTTGTTTCGGATTCTGAGTCAGAAGATTCCTACTAAGCTGTGGTTCCACCCCCCTCCTTCCAAGCCCTTTACACTTTGATGTGTTACTGACAGGTGTGAACTGCCTTTATATTAAATGCAATGGCGACTGGTGGCAAAAAAAAAAAAACGAGGAGGTAAGACGATAATGCATTTTACAATATTACAATTGTCAATTTTCCAAACGAAGAGAGAGAAGATGTTTTAGCAATTCAGATTATGGTTATTTTAAACTTACTCGTTTCATGTTTTGACCTTAAATCGAGGTACTGCCTCTGAACTACAAGCTACAGAAAGAGACGATCTTGCAGTCTTTCAGTAGAGTTCAGATGGATGTTTCCCAGTGTATCTGGACAGCGAGTACTTTATTTGATTTGCGCTGTTAGAGAGTAAGACTATACACTCTAATGGTTTTTGAGTTTTCGCTGTAAGGTTGCCGTTAACGGCTAACCCCGTTTTTTTTTTTTTTTGTTTTGACTCACTTATTATTCATTTTGCCTTGAGGTCTATCGTGGACTACAGGAGGGTTATCCTAGCCCTAGCAAAGAAATGGCATAATGATATCATAGATCAACGGAGTTCTGTGAGGCCCAACTGTATATATTACTTTCCTGCTGTAGTAAGGCCCCCGTGATGACATCTCACTTCAACCGATGTGGCACATAATCATAATTCATGTCAGGGGGGATGAGATGTATGTGTTTCGGGGCGTATGTGTATTTTCCTTTTTGCTTTATCTGATGGAGATCCTTCTAACCACAATTCTAGCAGCTGCATATGGAAGTAGCATGCATCCATAAACTGGCTTCTCATGGGGAAACGAGAGCATATTACTGCTCGCGAAAATAATTAATATAATTAACACAGCTGGTGTTGAGAGGATGTCTGTCTCATGGGACGAAGTTATTTATTCATCAGCCGTTCACCCATTCGAAACCTAGCCAGGGATGTTGGGATCTGGGGCTACTTTTGCGGAGAGCGCAGGGAGTGAGATGGGGTGTGATCTTAGTGGGATGCATCATGGGACTTGGATGCTTATATATGCGCTTTTTAAAAAAAAAAAAAAAATTTTGCTGGGTGAGGCACTTGTTTTGGCTGGGTGACTTTGCACTCCGGAAGATAAGGAGCACCTTATGGCCCGTCCGCCTGTGTGAGAGCTGTTGTTTGGGGAACAGCTACTCCAGGAGTCCAGGGTACCGCTCTGCGGGTAAAAGAGCGCGGAAGAAAACCGCCATTCTGCTTGCCGAACATTTTTTTTTGAACCTATAAAAGGCTCAGTTTGAAACCTGCACTCAAGGAACCAGGAACAGCTGAAATTTGCCATTATCCAAAAGCTGCAGAGTCCTTATCCTTGTTTGGGTAGCTTTAGAGTGCTGAAGAATTATACCGCGATTGCGGGAAATATGTATCATTGGCCTAAAACTGTTCCAAACCATCAGTGATTTGAAGTTAGCGCTGGTTACAAAAGCGAAAAATATCAATATCGGCATGCATATGGCTACATTGTATTTATCTTTATGTTGGAATGAATCCAAAAGCTTTCATTCACAGGAAGTGCTTAGTTTTCACTGCCTCAAATGGCCATCTGTGTGTATGAAAGGATGACGAGGCAGAAGTGGGAGCATGGTTGCTGTGACGACACGCTCCGAGCACCTGTGTAGTATTGTTTGTTTTCATCTTCACATTCCACTGAAGTTTCACCGGAGATCATACTGAAAGCATCTCTCAGAATTAAAAATTATCCCAAAAGATATAAAAATAACACGTTAATGTGTGTGTGTGTTTTTTTTTTTTTAAATCTGATGTTGGGGTTTCACAGGTTTAGTTTGTGAATAAACAAGTCCTTTTGAGAGGATGTTACAAAATATAAACATTTCTATTTCCACGCTAACGTTTACCCTGTAGGTTCATCACAAGGAAACAAAAATGAGTCATAAGTGATGCAAAAAGCAAGCAAACACAAACATTTTTGCCTTTTTTTTTGGTGGTGGGAGGCAGTAATTGCATATAAAAAGTCATATTTGTGCTTGAAAACGCGTTCACTCTCAGGGGGAACAATGGCACACGCCTGGTTCACACGACCAGATCGGACATTTAACCCCAAATGCTATAGGCAGCAGAGCCGGTGTTTTGTCTGGACCTGTCCACATGTTCTTACATAGCGCACATAGCCTTAAATCTTCTTAGCCCCTCATTGTCTCCTGATGCATAAAAAGGAGCCCTGAGACGCACTTCTCAGGCATGTCTGAATGCGACGCTCCTGAGAAACCGAAGGCGTGACGTTTTGCGGATTCACGTCACGCGGTGTCACATGCTCTGGTGGGTCACCTCTGTGTTAAAAAGGCCCTGGAGGAGCTGGGCAGGCGATCAAAGGCAGCATATCTGTATGGATGCTAAAGATTTTGGCTGTCTGGGTTTGAGTGACATTATTTTTTTTATTTTTTTATTTTTTTTCTTTACAATGAGTTCAAAAAGCTAAGCCACTCTACTGATGTATGGTTGGCTTTGCTTTAACTATGCAGGGAAAGCATTCAAATGGATTCTGTCCTTTGGGCCGCTCTTACAAAGAACAGCTTTATTTCATGTTTATGTATGAGCTGACATTCGTTATTAGAAACATATTAAACATAAATGATATCCTGCATGGGATACTGTGGATGCTCAGATGCTACAAACCATACTCTAGATTACTCAGATGTTGCATGCAATACTCCAGACACTAAGATGCCGCATGGAATACTCTAGATCAGTGGTTTTCATTCGTCTAGCCTCAGGACCCACATTTTTCCTTGGTCATTAAGTCACAACCCAATTTTTAAAATTTGATCCAAATTTATTTCACAAAATTCAGTACAGTAATAGTAAATAGAGCATATTAAAACAATATACGTATATTCTCATTTTTAGATCATGACACACCAATTGAGAAACACTGCTCTAGATATTAAGATGTAGCACGGAATACTTTTATTTCCAACCTGTTAGGTATTTAATCTTTCTTTTTGCAAGAGATCTCTTCATATTTTGGAGGTTTGATGCGTATTAAAAAACAAAAATGAACAAGTCTTTATTTGATCACACTTACCTTCGTTTCCATTTATTTCCAACAGTAGCTGAAACGAAGGATGTTTTATATAGCGATAAAGACTAAGCAATGACAATAATATTGATAATGTCTTATGATAGTACTGTAACATAATTTTAACCATCATCATTGATAATACTGTAACGTCATTGTAACTGTCATTATTGATAATACTGTAACGTCATTGTAACCGTCATTATTGATAATACTGTAACGTCATTGTAACCGTCATTATTGATAATACTGTAACGTCGCTGTAACCGTCATTATTGTCAGTACTAGTATCCTTTCAAGGGTGTCACCTGCTTTGTGTCCTGTACTTCCTGCGATTGGCTCCAGGTTCACTGTCATCCTGGACTGGATAACCAGTTATGGATGAATTGATTGACTGGATATCAGTATTGTCAGTAACTATATATAGCTAAAATTTAATAATCGGTTTCTTCAGCTTTACCTTAAGCATGGGCATAAGGATGTGGTTTTACTCTTTGTTCAAGGAGATTTCACTTTCACTATGGTTTCGCTAATCCAATGTCTTGTAAATATTACTTTGTTCCTGAGAGTGAACTTATTCCATTATGCTTATTAAATTTCATAACAGAGTAGGGGTCGGGTGCGTGGGACAGCTGAAAAGGGGAGGAACTCCGAATATTAACTTTAACCAGCACGAATCATGTCTGAATGAGCTCCCTCTGACAGGGGACAGGGGGCGTAATTTCCATCGCTGAGATAAGTCGCGGCTCTGTTGGGCCGACGTGTGTGGTGTGTTCCTGCGGAACGTACGGCCCTGATGGTGCTGTGGCAGGGCCCGTGTCGGATGAGGTGGCAGAGGTTTTGATGTCGTGTCGCATATCATCTGACATCATCCTCCTCAGTGGGGCAGAATCTCAGCAGAGGAAAAAAGCAGAGCTCACTTGATATTCATGGGAAAAGGAAACGACAGTTTATACGGATGTAACGCGGCCTCATCTGATGCTGGATTGCGTTCACGTTGCAAGTAGAGATGCTGCTACTACAGTTTTTCTGAAAATATATAGTTAAAACAACAAACAGTTATTGCAAACAGGCCTGCAATTTTGGTACAATGACAAAAGATTGTATAGGGAGTTTTCAACAAAAGCAAGAGGTCTGTTCTTACCAAGGAGTGGATTCTACCTTGATATTTTGCCATGTAGCCCATTTTCACTGGTGTCTTGATGGTGTAGACATTAACAGTGACCTCAGCTGAGGAAAAAGAGGCCCACAGCTCTCTGGATGTTCTTCTGGGTTTTTCTGTAACTTCATGGGCGATTTAATGGCTTGCTGTTTGGGGGATGGATTTGGCAGAGTGGCCACTCTTGGGAAGGTTATTATTGGCCCGCATTTTCTCCACGCGGACAATATGTCTTTGACTGTGTCCAGTACAGTTTGTAACTCTTTCTTGACTGATTTTCATCAAATACTGTATATTTAAACTGTGTTTTGTAGCTCCTGTGAGCTGGTGACTTCACACCCGAGGTAAGTAAATCAGATTCATTGGGCAGTGCCGACCCAAATTAGACCTGATTGTTTATCGGCGTTTATAAGAATTAGGCAACACTTTTCCCACATTGGTTTCATTATTTTATGACTCGTGTTATATTACCGTTCACAAGATGACCTGGCCAAATTTAATGTGGGAAAAAATAGTTTTATTTAGCAAAGCCTTTTGTCCAAAGCGGCGCATGAGTCAGGGAAATACCACATTACAAACATACAGGCTGTCAAAGAGTCAACTAGGCGTAAGTGCAGCTAAGCTAATGAATGCCCCGGTACAGGTGTTAGGAGTATGGAAGAAGGTGCTGCAGAGCAAGAACCTGGTGTTTAAGATCTGGCAGAAATCGCATACATTTTCTTGACATTTTCAGCTGAGTTGAGCGCACAGCGGTAAAATGTGGCCGAAGCTCATTAGCGAGTCTTTAGAGAATTTGAGGGACCTCCTTGCTTCTACTGCAATGGTCCATGTAGCTTGGTGTTACAGTTCAGTAGCTCGTCTCCGAAATTCTTCAGTCATTCCGTATCTTTCTGCGATTTCATCTCACCAGCTGTGCCTCTCCCTGTGAAGGACCACCCCCCCTCGGCTGCTGGCCCGCCACCCCCACAGCCACCCCCTCCTCAACACTCTTTGCCCCTACATGTAGACACAGGTATGTCTTTTAGCAGGAAATGTGGACAGGCCTTGGGTCCGCACTCGCCAGGGGCCCCAGTTAAAGAGCTCTCTGTTATATTACACTTTAAAACACGGCTAGCAATTTTCTGAAAGCGCCAGATTCCTGGAAATGAGGACATGGTTATTGCATGAAGAGCATGTCATCTCGGGGCAAGTGATTCCGAAGCAGATTGTTTTCATTGTCGCCCGCCGAAATTTTATGACCGACTTAGCATTGAAATATGATTCGGACCGCATGTGCACTGTGGAGGTCAACCGAGGTCAAGCAGGGCAGAGCGAGTGGAGAGTCGTTCTGCGCGTGTGCTTACCGAAGAGCGGGGTTGAGCGGAAATGCAGGCCTTGCTTTTGCGTCCGTCTCCGGTCTCTCTTTATACGAAGTGAATTTGTTGCAAAATGAAATTTGTGCTCCTACGCATGTGACCGACTGAAGATTTGCACGTGACGAGTGGCAACGTTTTGGGCCTAAATAGCTCAGATTTTGGCTGCTTTAGCATATTTATTTCACATTAGTCCTATATTATCAAAGCCAGTGGCTTTCATTTGGCTTTTATATATAATAAAATATGTATTTATTTAAATCAGAGAATGAATAAACACTTCAAAGAGTCATTAAAGATGTTTTTAGAAATCACTGTTCCTAACTGATCGTTTTCGTTATCTCAACAAACAAAAATCAAGCTGTGAGGTGCTGGCGGTGTAATTATAGGGCACGTTTTTACATTGCGCTGAAACTGACGGCAGAGATTTTGTGCTGCTTCCCAATGGGGTTTCGATGAATAATTTCCTTGAAACTGGAAACAACCTTTTAGATTCAGCCTGTTTAATTGACAATTTAGCATTAACTGCAGCAGTCAGTTAAAAAAAAACAATAGAACAGATCTGAACAACATCAGTCTTTTGTTTTACTTCCATTATGAACACAAGTTACTCAGCCGTTGGTGCATTACAATGATTTTAAGTGTACCTTGAATGTTTTATTTCTTGTGTTGGCACAGTGACTTTACCATTAAGTCCTTGAACGAGGCCCTAACCCCTAATTGTTCCAGGGATTGTCTGACCCTGGTTTCTCAAAAATATATGTTGGTTTGGGGAAAAAAATCTGCTAAATAAATAAATAAAATGTAGCATTATTTTATTACATCAGGGAAATAATAAATGGAAGAAATACACTTTGTGTGTAACGTCGGGAAATCAAAACAGACAATTACCTGACTCGATACAACGTTCCGGCGTCTGAAGTAGTCCGCCCCTCAGATGCACATCCATATGTCTTAATTTGCAGGAAGTTATTGGAATATGTTGTTGATGATATCACACTCGCAATATGCAGCCCTCCCATTGCTAATGTTCTCATCAATGGATCCTCCTGGTGGCAGGGGAGACTAATTCTCCAGGCCGGTAATGAAGCTTCATGTGTACGCTGTAATGGTTACCGGTGTGCTTTCCGCACTCAGACCGCCGGCACCAGCTCCAATAGTTACATTTTGTTCTAATTAAATCGTTGCTGACTAGCTTAATCACATGCGCCCTGCATGTCGCTCTGTGTGGGACAGTTTGACGGAGACAAAAATTTTCGGTTCCATATGATGGAAGATGTAATATTTCCCAGGATTTGTCGGTTGCCTCCAGTCGATTGCTTTATCATTTGCTTCAGCGATTCTGCTCAAACGGGGGCTTGCTATGGGAATTATGTGTTTCTGTATATTTACCGATTTCTTAGAGGAAATGGAATGTCATAATATCACACCGCAGTTTTATTATGAGCGAAAGGCCCTAACGACAAATTATTGTTGGGGCGGAAATCGATACCTTCGCCGACAGCTATGGGAAGCAGGAATGGGTTTTGTGGCCTCCTGAATTGTTCAGCGTAATTACTGCTGTTGTAATAAGGCTTTAAAAGAACTTCTTGATGAACTGTGTCAGGATTAATCTCTTAAGTATTTGCATGTCTAATTTGTTACGCCTAGCTTATTTTTGGTAATTGATACACCATAGATCTTGGTGTATCAGTCCTCTCTGGCAGGGTTCCACAATTCTGGTCTTGGAAGGCGGGTCTGCAAGGCAGTAAGGTGTGTTTGAGCAGACTGGCCCACCAGGAACTGCAATTGCGGAACCCTGCCGTAGAGGACTCATTGTTCAGTGTCGTTTCACACAAAGGAATCACAGAGAAGGACTCTGGAAGTGTTGAGTCCTCCATAGCCTTCTGTTTGCATCTCATTAGCAATTCAGCTGTCTTGCCGTCTGTGATCATACGCAGCGAGGTGGGAACGCAGATGCCCGTCCGTGTGGTGAACATTACAGGTATTGGCTACTTGTGGCGTTTCGTTCGATCTCGGCCCCGCTGGAGAATCACCGTGTCCCCCTGGGAGCTGTTTTCCTCCTCCTTCCTTTCCGAAGGCGTCCTCAGCTTCCTGTCATGGTTCCGGCATGGTTTTCTCCATGCTGGGAATTGATCGCCGTATGGATGGCGATTTACATGTTTTTCTGTGCGCCCCCACTGCTAACGCCCCCCCCCCCACACCCCCCACCAAACACACTCTGTCTCATGCCCCTGTTGTTAGCTGTTGTTATTCACGACGTCTCTGCTGTGAATTGGCTGGGGGATGGCGCAGGGGTCTAGGGAATTGTTACAGTTTTCAGGGATGTGCATGTTTTTTGTTATTATTATTTTAATTAATTCTCAATGCCTTTTCTGCAGAAGCTGAGGAAACAGCCAGCGTTATTATTTCCTAATGAACAACACAGATAGCTGATTCTCCATGTAAATATGATTTGGACAAGGTTTAACTTAATAAAATCGGTGATTTCATTAGCGTTGATTATCAATTGCATCCGGTTGTGGATTAAGGGCCAAGCTGGCTTTCATTTCACTCTGTTTTGCCAAATATTCCATTCAAAGGAAAATGTGTGGTGGCTTATCAAAGCGACAGAATGTATCTTACTTATCCCGTAAAATCTTGGCTTAGACGCGGTAATATTATAGCTGGAAAAATTACAGTTCCAAAGCCAAAAAAATGATTTACAAAACGAAACCTAACCATATTTACTGTTAAATCATTTATAATTTGGATTACATTTTTGCTATAAAATAATAAATAACTAAAAAATTATTTAAATCAGTGTAATAATGATACTTTAAAATGAAAATCATATTTTCTGTGTATTTTGTTATGGGGAAATTACACGTGTTATATTTATATTATTAAACACCTTATATGTAATCTAAGAGTACATTTATGGTATTATTAATATATCTGACATATGTTAATTCAATTCAATTTGTATAGCACATTTTCATAATATTATATTGATTTAAAGTGCTTTACATTATCCCTGCCCAATGCCCCCATAATCAAACCAGAGCCTCCCTCAAACGACGTACTAAAACATCACTCCTCAAAATCTCTATATGTGATTGAGATTCTCACTACCAGCGAGACAGTTCCACACGTAGCTAGATGCAGCCTTTTTTTTTAACGTGGCTGAAGCCAGGTAACGGCCAGCATAAAGGCTGAGGAATGTCGCCATCAAAAGAGGGACGTGGCCAAAATTAGCATCACGGCAAATGTGCTGGAGAAGCTGAACTAATGCTGACAAAGTGGTGGCTTATTGGTTAGGGAAGCGCACTTGTAATTGAAAGATTGCAGGTTCGAATCCCCAACCAGCAAGGCACCATTGAGGTATCCAGTGCAAGGTACTGCCCCCAAGCACTGCTCCCCAGGCGCCGAATTAGCTGCCCCCTGCTATGTCACATTGTCACATATGGGCTAAATGCGGAGGACACATTGCCGTTGTGCACTGTGTGCTGTGGTGTGTCAACGATGACAATAACTAAATTCTAAAAGGGCCAGAAGGAGATGCAAACTATAGCACTGTAGCAGTTAACACCACACCGATAACCCGAGTTTCTCCTCCTTCGTCTTCCTGCCCCCCCCCCCCCAGTCTATGTATGAAGTTTGCATGTCCCCCCCATGTCACATGTGCTCCGGTTTCCTCCCACACTCCGTTGAGAGCTAATTGGTGTCTCTGAATTGCCCATTGTGTGTGCTTGTGCTTGTGTTTGTGCGGGTTCCCTGAAGGGGGTATCCCCCTGCCCTTTGCTGTTTGGAATAAGGACCTGGTCCATCTCTTTGTGACCTCATACTGGTTGGAAAAAGAACGTTAATGATGATTATTATTATTATTGCCACATACAGTGTGATCTGAGGTTAACTAGAGTGAAATTACTGAGACATAGCTAGCCAGTTCTAGAAAGAGATTATGTTCTGCGGTATCTTCTAAATGGGAATGATCTAGTAGGTGAAAATCGTGTCTCTCTACCTGAAATTGCTAAGTCAACCTTCAAATGGACTCTTATTGTCTTCAGCGCCGCATCACAAAATGTCTACCTTTCAAACCTAATAGTTCCCGATGAGTTCACTGTTTATGTGGTCTCAAGTCTGCCCAAGTGGCTATATACACGGCAAGCCTGTAAACTGGAACGCCAGTGTGGACAGAGATCATTTTGAAACAACACAATTTCTGACAACAAAGTTCCCAAAAAGCCTTTCAGACACACTTAGGGCCGACAGAGTACTCGTTCCTTTTAGCTACTGTTTTGATACTTGAGGAAAGATGCAATATGGAGGAAGAGCATCCTGAAAACCCGGTGAGAGTCTTTTGGCTCCTGCGTTGTGGTCCTGGTGTGGGCTGGTTCTCCATTCGAGACGCCATTACACTATTAACTACTGAGAAAAGCAGGATATTTACACTATTGGGGAGCAAACTAAAATGGATTGAGACACCAATGGACACATCTGACTACAGAAATGGCATCACATAACCAATCCCAGCAAGAGCCTCGTTCAACTCAGCAAGATTTTGACAGCTACTGTGGGAAATCATTCTGACAAACAAGAAAGCTTGTAGTACACTCTGTTGAAAATTCCGTGCTGCCATAAAGGTGTGTGTGGTGTTGACCATCCCCTTTGGGAGCGATGTAGAAACCAAACGGGACTTCCATACCGGTTCCCACTGAAGTCATAAAATGTACTGAGCAGCACTTTGTCAAGCTATCCATGTAACTTTAACTGTGCCTGCAGTCGCTACTTTCTGTCCTCTTTATTTTTTTAGCGTTCTTTGTGATGTCACAATTGCATCATCGTTGTGCAAGGCTGATAAGAGGGCCATGGGTATGCTTTCATTTCAAAATTCTTAGGTGTTTCGCTTTGCTGGAGGAAGAAGTTCTTCGTATAGCTGACCTTTGTAGTAGCCTCATCAAGCGCTGGAACACTCTATGTCATGTCAACTCTTCTTTTGCCCAAGCCTCTTGCTGCATTACCTGCAGCGTCCTTTCTGATCCGGATTTTATTTTTGATGTCTGTGTTGCAACTGTCTGTTTTGCTCCTCGTGTCTCTTTCCTCTGCATGGAAGCTTTCATGAGCATTGCAGCCTACACAAAGCTTTAAAGGCTGATAAACCTTATGCTGATAATTTTCTTCCTCAGAGCTGCCTGCTCTTCATTAAGTTATAATAGCATAATAGTACAAACACTTTGTCAAGCATTAATAAAATATACTTCAGTGCCAAAACCTGGATTAGCTACCCAGAGCTGCCAGCCTAGTAGTGCTGGCAAAGTTGCGTAGTTTTCTGAATTGTGCACAACTTCATGATCTGATAAATGATGCCATGGAGGCTTTCATGAAAATTAATAGATATTGATTGACAGTTTCTGGAGGAAGAAGAGAGAAATTGTCAGGTTATTTTTAATGGTTCGTTTTTTTTTGTATCGGCTCACCATGGAAATCATTTGATTAATATCCCCAACAAAAGTACACAAGGCATTTTACTTTCATGTGAAAATATTTGTTTGGGTTTTTGTGCACTTAGATCTTCACCAGCATCAGCTTGTTCAAACTTTCAGGAGAGATGTGGAACCACCGCACTTCTGAACTGTGAAAAGATCAGCTCTATATCTAGGAGAAAAATGTGCATTAGTATTGATGTTTGATATATTCATATTGATGAAGACATATAATGCATCAGCAACAACAATAATAATAATAAATAATCATTGCCCTATGATGGGTTGACATCCCGCCATGGGTTATTCCCTCCCTTGTGCCTGTTGCTTCCAGGATAGGCTCCAGACCCACACAACCCTGCGTAGGACAAGTGGGTGTAGAAAATGGATGAATGAATGAGTGCTATATAATGAATGAATGAATGCTATATAATGAATGGATGAACGCTATATAATGAATGAATGATGCATAATGAATGAATGCTATATAATGAATGAATGAATGAATGAATGCTATATAATAATGGGAAAAGTCAAGGGCTGTGGTTATTATGACATCATAAAAGAACTTTTTTAGTTCATACGTTTTCTGTCTTCCTTAAACGTGCACTGATAAATATTCCAGCCAGTTGCTCGTCCTCTCCCACAGTCATCTCCTCCTCGCTGGAGACAGGTAGTGATGGATATGCCTTCAGACTGAGGTTGCCGGGACGACTCCTGGCTGCATGCAGACTGACAGGCCTGGGCTTCTTGTCATGTTTCCCCGTGGCCCCCCTGCCAAGACCGGGTGGGGGGAGGGACTGCAAAACATTAAGGTACCAAAGCCCACCACTCTGGTGGCGCCTCCGTGCGTAAAATGAAGCGAGTTCACGGATGTTCCCGGGCGTCACGCTTCGCAGAATAATGAACTCCGTCACCGCGGTGATTCTGCCCGCGAGTGCGCTGCCATCGTGCGAGATGACCCACCTGTTCCCATTGCTCGGGAAGTCACTTCCCAGTATTGTGATTATCGGGAAGCAAACATGACGGCAAGCCTATACCGAGTATTAATAGTCCAGTTTAACAGCACCAATACACCATCAAAGTCCTCTCTGTCTCCAAACAGACCTTTTTCTGCCTCACAATGGGTGTATTTTCATTTGTATTCCTTTCACCCACCTTTTACGGAACAGAATTGAATACGGACACATTAATACCAGTCCTCGGGCCTGATTACAATAGCAGTGTTACATCAAAACATATTACCGGAAAACAAAAAAAGAATAAACTCGGACTCTCCATCTCTCTTTTAGCTACTAACCCAGGTTATTACATTAACATCCCACAAACATGTTTTGGAGTTTATCTGTGCCTATGTTCTGCGTCGCATAATTTTATGAAGTATAATGGCTGCGGATGCGCATTAATGTTACCTAAATCGCAATCAGTGTCTCTCCGTCTGAAGGCCAATTTAAAATTTTTTATATTACGAGAATTCCACACCGTGACCCTCGCTACAAAACTGTCACCATTTGTTTTATGTACTGGATACAAAATGTTATAATTCCATAAAGGTTTAATCTCCACCAGTGTATAGTGTGACCTTGTAGGCATGACACTGTGAGCGTGTAGCTGCATTAATGTTTACCTTTGTTGATAGAGCAGGAGGAGAACGTGTTAACGTATAAGACCAGCACTTTCAGTGAAGGCTTGCTAGACAATAAACGCTGAGAATGAGATAGATGTGTAGATGATGAATTCAGGGTTCCTCTACCCTATGCAGAGGTGAATTCTTTATCACTATTACCATATCTTGTATCCGAACGGAAGACATGATATTCTGTCAGAATAGGGACGACAGTGAAAGTTGTCACGTCCACTAACCTTCCGGAATGTCATTTTTTTTTTTCCCATTGCCATATTACACTGAGATGACTTTGACAGAGCCAGCGAAGGAAATTTCATTCTCTCCTTCCTTGCACACAGACATAAATACAGAGGAAATAAACAAAGATGATGTGATATGTAGCTAGAAATGTTTTATTTATTTTTCTTCTATGGGAACTTTTTAATATGCGACGAATGTAATCGATGTTCGGCGTTCGCTAATTAATAGGCCCTTATCGTTCTCCTCGGAATATGTCCATAAGGTTTTGGGGACATGAGCATGACGGAATAAATATTCATGTACTTCTGCTCCTTGATGTCGCCGATTCTGTCATTTTCTGATCTTACTGTATTGGATTTTACAGTAAGTGGCCACTCAGCAAATAGACAAGCGTGACTTTAAGTTAGGAGTTTGTCGATTAATGCCCTTTGATTCGTGGTAAAATCAGGGCCCACTCTGCCTTGGCAGGGGCCCTGGGCAGAGTTTTACTTGAGAGGCCCCCCCACCAAGAAAACTGATGATCATTTCGCTTCCTCCGCAACACAGATAATCGGGCCCCGAGGCCTGTTCTGCCTATAACTAGGGCCGGCCCTGTGTATAGTATAATATAATATATTTTTTTCATGACATTGTCTGGGCCCCTTGCGCGGATCGGGCCCTAGGCAGCTGCCTAATTTGCCCGTGCCTGGATCTGGCCCTAGGTACAATGTGACTTTATCTCTTATGGGTTTTTATGGGTGCTGCTTTATGAAAATGTCTGCAAAGTGACTGGAGATCCAGTGTAGTTTAAACACTGTTTGTGTGAGTGTCAGCAGGAACATTTTAACAGGAGCTCAGACTTGTAGCAAATTTCATGTACGAGTTACATTCTTGGCCAAGAAGGTGTAATTCTAATAGTTGAATTTGCGGACATAATTAATTTAATTCTCAGTGTAAATAATTGCTCAGAAGTGTGGATGAATTATGTGTCCTTGAAAAATACTAATCCTGGGTTGCTCACTCACGCTTTCAGATTCTTGAACCCATGCAAGAAATCTTATGGCAAAGATTAATTACAGGGTAATCAAGTTGTTGCATACATGTAAATGTGTGTGCACGTGTGTGCAGACTTGTCTCGATTTGAAAATCTCACACCAGCTAGCTGATCAAGATGAGCAACCCTGCTGATCCAGCAGTTTGGGTTCCACAAGTATTGGTGCAATGTGTGCTTTTATGGTTCACTTGAAGTTAACCAATAACTACCAAAATTTGAAAAAAAAAAATTGTATATGAACCAAGGAAAAAAATCATGTTAACATGCCCTTTCCACCTGGCCTGTGAAGTCGGTCCGTCTGAATAAGGTCACTAATGGTCATGTGATGTCTGCACTGATCTCCACTGGAGCTTGTCCCACTTTCATATGTCCCTGCCTGGTCCATTGTGCTACTTCAATAACAGCTTGAGTAATATCCCCAGTGGAAAAACGCTAACAAGTTCAGCACGCCTCGCCATGCCTGGCGCAAACATATAATACATTTGGCAAAGAACGCAGACGGGCTTGCAGCCCTCCGACCAACACAAACAGGCATGTAAATACACACCTTCTGCAAAATGAACACGGCTGCATGCACTGTGAAATAACGTCGATCACATTCAAGCGCTCTCGATGACAAAGATATCAGAAAATCCGTGTTGGCGCCATGAATCTGCCATCTGCCCTGTGCGTTCTATAAATCATCCTCCGCCTCCAAAACAACTAGGCCGTATTGATCGTTACAGCCCTTTCGCCCGAGAAGGGAGTATTTAATTAGTTGGCTGACTTTGGATTTTCATTCTCTTCCGGTAGAAGGGTCTAAACCTCAGTGTTTTAACCGCCGCTTGACGGCCGCTTGGAATTAGAGCCGCTGTCTCCTAAGATACTACGTTTTCTGTAGATGAGGGCAGGATACAGGTCGTTAAAACAAGGATCCGCCCCCTGGAACCTTCTGCAGGCCGAACCCGAAAAATGCGATTAAAACCTTGGTTTGCTTTAGGAGCCTCGACCTTTGGTTAAACAAAATGTGTTGTATTTTGTCTAAGAGCCAGAAATAATGAACTAATTTAAAAGGCTTATTTATGGCAATGGGAGCCAGAATTCATCTGGCAGCCAATAAGTATGCAGACATACTCTTACTTTACCTCTGCCAAGCCCATCGGCGTGTAAAATATAAATACATTTAAATTTGCATGATCGGTCATAGGCGACAGCCGGAGTTAATCTGCAGACAGTGAAAGTTAGACATGTCGGTCAGACACCGGACAAACTTTTGGAGGCAATTTGGGTTTATGTCGCACTAACACCCAGGAAATGGTGTCTGTTATGCGAGGTCTAAGAAATATACCTGCAGTTGCATGGAATTAAACGTCTAAAAGCGGTAGAAGTGTTTTCGCTTTCATAGCCTGTGCAGGCAAATGTAAACATACGCTGTGGTCATACAGGCTGGGTGGAAGTAATGGTCGGACCTTTTTGCAGCATTATGCACAATGTGGTCCTTTTGCGTTTCCTGAATTATAGCCACCTTAAAATGTGATTTACACTGGCCTGTCCACCCATTTTGTGCAATCGTTTTAATGCCTCAGTAAACAACACATTCACATGTAATTGTATTCACTTTGCTTCCGTGGGTAGTGTTTTACTAGATTGCCTTCCTAGCTGCAAACCTTCTCGTCATAACCGCGGGTGACATTTATAAGGGAGTGAAATGAGGTTCCGTAGCAACTGGTTTCCAGGTGCGGATGAACCGCTAAAGTTCTGCAGTCTCGCTCTAGCACCGTAACCGTCCGTCGAATCTCATTGTTTGAATTTCGTTTGTGTTTGTGATCCTTTAGGCCCTGCTGGACACGCAAAACCTTCTCCGATCTCAAATCACCAATTTCACGTTCAACCTCGGATTTTCCGGAAAGTTCTACCATACCGGTGAGATCCCTCGCATCTGTCTGCCTTGCCTATAATTGCCCATGTCTGTTTGCTGCCCAAAGAAGCGCGTTGCTATTATAAGGTGAGCCAAGGTGTTCCTAGTGCTTTAACTGCCAGGTGTATTAAAATCTAATAGAACCACCTAAATTATTATGCTGTGTCTGACTATAATTGACATTGTGAGATAACACGGGGAAAAGACTGGAGCCTTCAAGCCTTGTGCAACGGAGGGATTGGTGGGTTATATGAAACTGAGAGGATTACGATGACGAAAATGAAACGGGCATCAATTACTCTCAGACTCACAAAACTAATTGAGTGTTCCCTCAAATTATTTCCATAACCCTTTAGCTCACGCTGGCTTACAGGCAATAGCTGGTAATTCCTTTTAAATGAGAGAAGTTATAGGCACAAAGGTAAAATTACAGAGCAGAATTAGTATTTGTGTGGTATTATGAAACTAATAAAACTCTGTAGAAATTATTTAGGATTATATGTTTTCAGTATAACATAAATGGAACTTGAATATTTTTTCAACACGAAATAAATCATCTTTAGCCAGTGCAGCTTATGCTTCATGATTTAGAACATCGTCTCCCAATCCGGTTTTCGGGGACCCACAGTTGGTCCATGTTTTTGCTTCCTCTGAGCTCCCTGCCAGACAATTCATTTTTTTGCTCCCTAAAGGGAGCTGGGGGGGGGGGGGGGGGAACGTGGACTGTCTGTGGGCTCCTGAAGTCCAGATTGGGAAACACTGATTTAGAACATAAGATTTTGAAGCATTTCCATGTCTCTGCCGCATGTTGAGGCTGTAAAGCGTTTTTATTTTTGCCTTCTGGGTATGGTGCCAACCTCTGTGCTTAACACTGCTGGGTGTCATGCATGATTTATTTTCTGTCCCTAGACCAGTGTTTCCCAACCCGGTCCTCGGGGACCCGTAGACGGTCCACGTTTTTGCTCCCTCCCACCTTCCTGCTTGACAGTCCACATGTACCGGGGAGCTGGGAGGGAGCAAAAACGTGGACCGTCTGCGGGTCCCCGAGGACCGGATTGGGAGATATTGCCCTATATGATGTTATTGGGCTTCTCCTGCAGGTACGGAGGATGAGGATGAGGGTGATGACCTCCTACTGAGATACGTGGATGAGTTCTGGTGGTTCCCGCACATGTGGAGTCACATGCAGCCGCACCTCTTCCACAACGAGTCGTCGCTCATGGAGCAGATGATACTTAACAAAGAATTTGCACTGGTGAGCAACAGCCTTGCCAGGAGAACATGGGGGGGGTGGGGAGGGCGAGAATTAAACAGCGGGGCATTCTGCAAGACTAAAATCTTTAGGCCCCTGTGCTGTACGGAACCTTTTACAGCACAACTCTTCAGCCGTAACCAGAGGAGTCTGCTTTCAGCTGAAGTGACGTGAAAACAATAGATCGCAAGATCCCGTGTGCTCGGCTGAAAGGAAAAATGCAGCCGAATAAAGGATTCCAGGAGAGTTCAGATTAAGCTCTGATGATAGGTGACATCTATGGCTTTGAGGATCATATGAGAAAATACAGTGGGTTTTCACACTCATTAACTTGTTCCCGTTTCCACACAGAGATAGATAGCACGTCGTACAAACTTTTTGTCTTCACATGACACCGCTTCTGTAGGCTTGGGATTTTGTTTCACTTTTTTCTCTCCATCTTATTAATTAATTATTATTTTTTTTTGATGCTATGAACCGGTAGACGTTATGTGTGAGATGTAATGGGTTTCATCCTGACACGGTCCCCATGCGCTATACGTTTCGAAAGCAGTGCGGTTTTGAGCGAAGTGATGATGCGGTTCGTGCTCAGATGTAACCGATACGCCCACAGGTTCGGCCGGACTAGGGATTAACATTTTTACGGCTGCGGGAGACAAAGACCAACATGTTTCAACTGTTTAGATAAGAATGTGGTGAGGTAATAGCTAATGCAGCTCTATGTTTATAAATATTTTAACGTGTTTCGCCAGAGTCAAGGCCTTCACTCGGGGCGAGAGATGAAACGGGAGGTGAAAATCTATGAAGAAAATCGCAAAGAGCTAATCGGTCTCAACAGCATAAACGGAAAAGCCACTGGACCTCATGAAAGGGCTTGTTAAAGCATGAAATCTCCTTCCAAAAGTGCGCCTGCCCTACATTTTTCAATTACGATAATAATATCGTATAAATGAATGATTATTCCAAGTGTCACAGCTTGTCAGTAGCCCTAACTAAAAGTGGCCCTACTTGACCCTGTGTTGACCTTCTTCTTCCAAACCAATTGCTCTGAGAGTAATATATCTAAATCCAGAAAAGGGGCATCATGTGGTCAGTAAAGAGCATTAACGCTTGACATCCACTTTAATTGATTAGCACCCCTGGCTTTTCCTTGAACGTTCTTGTGAACGCCCACCCTCCTCATAAAATGGAAAAATACAAAAGATGTGCTTTTGTAATCCCAAAAAAAGCTCCCAGTGCTAATATATATATATATATATATATATATATATATATATATATATATATAAAAACAAGTTTCTGCAGAATGAGAGAGAAAGTATGAAAGATAAGCGCTACAAAAGTTAGCGCCACTAATTCAGGGGATACTGGAGAGAAGGTTGTTTACCGGGAGTTTGTCTAATACTAGACGACAGACTGTTTCTGTTAGACGAAGAGTTCTAAAAGGGCCATGTTATGGTTTTCTACCAGCTGCGCCATAAACAATGGTGGTGTTTACTGCCACTCGAACCACGCATTTGTGTTTGGGGTGCCCCCTGTTGGCCACAGACAGGAACTACACTGGGGGTGGGCTGAAGTAACTTTTTGAGTGTAACCTGGGAAATGGCGAACTCACACCTGTCCATAAAGATGCTGTAAGTAACATTAACGAGGCTTGTGCTTGTTTATAAAAACTTTGAAAAGAATTCTGAATGACAAAGGAACCACAGAGGACGATAGTAGCATGACTGTAGACTTTAGGGAGAGCGTAATGTACAGAACTACTGTGAAAGCACTTGGGATGCAGACTTCATAAGGTCACTTAATTATTTATCTATTTGGAAATGCCTAAAAGGTCGTCATGAATATTTTATGGTGAATAATCCTTTAGATTTTCATTCTCCTGTTTTGTCGAAATCCGTCTGCTTTGGTGGAGAATTGGAAAATGTGTGTGTTTTTTTTCAGCCGGGTGTAGGGGTTAAACTCATTGTATTTCAGGAGAAGGTCCACATTGGCGTGGTGTTAGGCCACATCCGAGGCAGAGTGCCTTGTCCGCCGTCACTCGCGGGGGTGGGACGCCGCGCCATTAGCTCTCGGCTAACGCGCGGCGGAGCTGTATTAACACACCAAAAGGCCGTCTCCATCTCAAGGTCAAGCTGTTGATGTTATGGTCAGGATCACCCCGGTGGGAGTTATAAATTATAAACGAATGGCTTCAGTAGTGTTTTCATGAATTTCAGCTTAGGGGGCAGGAAGTTATTGAACAGAGCACGTATTTTCACATTCGGAAGTGTAGTTTCTATTTCGATACAGTACCATTATGTTTTCACATACTACTGCATATAACTGAAATAGGTTTCCTTCCTTTCCTTTCTTCCGTCCATCTTTGTTCCTTATTCTTATTTCTATCTATCTATCTATCTATCTATCTATCTATCTATCTATCTATCTATCTATCTATCTATCTATCTCTGTATATATCTGTCTATCTCTCTCTCTCTCTGTCTATATATCTATCTTGCACTGCATTTCATGCATGAGAAGTGCTATATAAATAAAGATTATTATTTTTGTTGTTAATCGTAAAAAATCACTGTTGACTCCAGTGCTGCTTTTCCATATTGTTTTTATTGTGTAACATATTCCATATCGCCTCCTAATGCTGCTGTTTGCGTTTTTCTGTGTGTGTGTGTGTGTGTGTGTGTGTGCGTGTCCCTCACGCACTGGCAGGAACACGGCATCCCCACCAACATGGGCTATGCGGTGGCCCCCCACCACTCGGGGGTCTACCCCGTACACATGCAGCTGTACGAGGCCTGGAAGAAGGCCTGGGGGATTCGGGTCACCAGCACGGAGGAGTACCCGCACCTCAAGCCCGCTCGCTACCGCAAGGGCTTCATCCACAACAACATCATGGTAAGCTTCCGCCCCTTTGTGCACCCTGATCAGGATATACACGTTACGCGGTTGCCCTTCCAGGACCTATAGGCAGAAGGACATGGCTGGACCCATGAAAAATTCTTCTAAATGAGCACCCCACTTCTTCAGCCAAAACGTATCATTATCCAGACTCACACACTCGT
>JAODJW010000050.1:723949-736077 GCA_026777045.1 Hyperopisus bebe
CTCCCCCCCCCCCCCCCCCCCAAAGGCTTCTGTGCCATCACACACCTTAATGAAGATTCATGAGTTATGCCATTGCCCTTCTAGGACCTATAGGGGTTACCAGGACCCTAAGGCAGATCCAGAATGGCTTTGTGATATATATTACTTAAAAGGAGTGTAAGTCACACTGTGTCAAGAAGCAAATAAATAACTGAATAAAGGAACAATCCCTTAACATCCATATAAAAATATCTGGGAAAAAAAACCTAGTAATAGCTATAAAAATGTGGCTGATATAAAATGTGGACAGCAGCGATGTAGTAAGGGACTCTGTGACTGCGCTTCGTTCGGGCGCCGTAGCTTGTTCCGGAAGGCAGGGTTCTCATGGTAGCGACACAATAGCACTGCCCTGGCTTTCACTCCAGCAGAGAGACAGACGACATCTCCTATGATCGTCACGTGTGGCGCTTGGTTTTCTGTTAGCAACCGGGCCGCCAGTCCCAGAACTGGCACAGCGACGATTATGACAAAATAAATGCACCCCCCCAACGTCAGCAGATCTAACAGGGCGTGGATTGCCGTCAGTAATTCGGGTGTTTCTGCATGAATTTCTGTCATATGGCATTTTTGGTGATGTGCCTTTAGTTCAAGAGATGTGGACTGAATGTGCCCAAGTTAAATACTTCGATTTGAATTTTTCAAATTTAATTTTGAGCCAATATTTTCCGTGGATGAACCCATTTAGCATGGGATAGTTCTGGTAAACGTGATTTTGAAAAGAGCAAGGAGTCTCTTGTTAGAGCCCTTTTGTATATTTGTGTTTTCATTTTCTCTTTATTAGGGAAAAAAAATCAAGTAATTGTGATTGGTTGACATAACGATGGCTAGTAATTACTGTAACATTCTTCTCTGTTCTTTTGCACACAAAGGGGTATAAAAGACTGCAAATGTGAGCCGGTTATTTATGTATAGAAGCAGTTGAGCCTCAGTTTGCTGTCACCGGCTTGTGCCTTTTGGAGGGCGACGGCAGCACAGGCCTAACAGACGCCCTGCGATACCCCCCATCCGTGCCCTCATGAAACTTTCAGCCGCGCCTGTCGTCAGCCGTGTTTAAAGCCAGGCGCTCTGCAGACGGCTCGTACTCCAGACTAGCTAGCGCTCGGATGCACGGCGTATTAACGCTCTCTGGGTTACCGTGTCATCGCCATGGCGGCCCTTTTTATGCTGGCTAAAAAAAAAAACGCATATATACTTTCGAGCCCTTTCATTTTGACTCGGTGCTTGGCAGTTGGCGCAACGCTAAGCTGTAATCCTTCTATCTTCAAAATGTTTATCCTGAGCAAGGTCGTGGGGGTGGCCTGGTGCATATACTGCGCAACATAGGGGCACAGAGAATAGCCTGGATGGGATGCCAGTTTGTTGCAGAATACAAACACACACTACTGGCCATTGAGAGACATGTCCTTGAGAAACTTTGACACCATTGGACTACAGGAGGAAATCCATGTGACTAGGGGACCCCATGTGACTAGGAGACCCCATGTGACTAGGGGACCCCATGTGACTAGGAGACCCCATGTGACTAGGGCATCCCATGTGACTAGGGCATCCCATGTGACTAGGGGACCCCATGTGACTAGGAGACCCCATGTGACTAGGGCATCCTATGTGACTAGGGGACCCCATGTGACTAGGGGACCCCATGTAACTAAGCCCCGAATCTGCTGATGTGAGGCAACAGTGATACCCACTGAACTACCACACCACTTTAATTGGGAAGGGAAATCAGAATCTGAATTGAACAGGAGGGAGTTTTAAAAAAATGGCACAGGGGGAATAGAAAATGAAATGTTAACTCATGTCTAATTGTCCCGACTCATGAAATTTATATATTACAAAGGCCTTCGGTAGCAGCTCTTCAGAACACAAATCTAAGGCTGCTTTTTTCATGGTTATTTGCTTCTATCTTCCCTTGAAATTGCAGTTATACGTCTCCCAGTGGCGAACGAGAGCGGGCGGAATCGGCTTGCTGTATTCACACTCTTAAAAATGGAATCCATGTATATCAGAGCAATAAAATATTCCATTTGTTTTTTTTTTTTCCATAAATGAAATAGAGGTACTTTACATGCCTTTGCAGCAAAGTCTGCTTTCCTAAAAGACTGCTTTAGCATGGGATTGCTTCAGCCTTGGGGTTGAACCTAAATGAGAAAAATAAGGGTGAACCTTGGCCTGAACTTTCGAAATGCTTGATTTGTTCCCTGCACAGAATGTAATGGGATCGCAGCAACCAATCAACAAGTGTAACTAACTCTGTGTTGCAGTAATACCCTATTAGCCGTGATGCAAGATGACAGCTTTACTTCAACTGTGTGGGACTACTTATGATTACTATACTGTAGATGCTGTGTTAATAAGGCATAGCTATGAAATTAACCACTGATTTTTCTGGGCAGTGATGGTGTATGTATCTGTCAGGTGTCATTTGTAAAAGTGTTTTTTGTGCTGTTTAAATACTTGCAGAAAACAAGACCCCTGACTTGCATCTTCAGCTGCGTGAGACAAATGTGTTTTAATGGAACGGCTCATTTCAGCAGTGAAGGTGACACATGGAAGCGTTTTAGTTCCTGTACAAATTAGCTTGTAGATAAGACAGTGGGAGTACCCGATTATGACAAAGGCTTGTTTTAGTGAAAAATGGATTTATTCAAATCAAGTGCCAGACTTACAGAAGTGCACATTTGACATCCTAAAACTCTTGTAGGATCTGGCTTTGTCTTCATCTGAATGTCAACTCCTGCACATTTCAAACATTTTATGGCATTAAAGTCCTGAATGCATGAGTACAGTACCGTGCAAAAGTCTTAGGCAGTTAAAGAAAATGTTTAAAGCTATTTATCTGGGGAGTAAGTGTATATTTGCTCAGGAAAAAAAACACAATTTCACATTAGACAATACGCAAATGAACAGTAAGGTAATAAAAATTACCATGATTTTTTTTTGTTCTCCAAAAAGTTACCTTGCTGGATGGCTAGATGAACACAAACATCTCTCCAGGGGCACCTCAGCCATTCCATGTATTCGGTAAACTTCACCACCAGCTCACTTAATTATTTAATGTAATTAGTGAAATACCTCAATGACATATTAATTAGCCACACGAGGCCTGCTAGTGGTCAGACAGGATAATCATGGGTGTACAGAACGGTTTCTGCAAATACTGTGGTGATTTTAGTGGTGACTTTGACAGGCATGTGGTTTTACACCAACACGATCATTTAAATGTCATTTTCTTTGCCTGCTTAAGACTTCTGTACATATTAGAACACACAAGATCAAGTTTATATATATATGAATAAGCTATATATAGCTTATTTTATGTCTTAGTTTGTATCATATTTGATTTATTTTATATTATGTATGCCCCTCTGTAAGATTATCAGATGTCTATAGCTTTTTTTCGTGTAATACAGTTGACATCTTGTACATTTGCAAATCCTGTCTTGCCCTACCAATGCAGTGGAACTGTTCTCCTGAGAAGTTGAGCACTATGTTCTGTGGCTTTGGCTTTGTACTAACTTCAGTGACACACCCTAGGACTTGGCCCGATCTTGTTAACCGCATGCAGCTCTGGAAAAGGTTCCATTCTTTGGGGACACTTAGGTCCTGTTTACACTTGATCTTAAAATGCATCTTGGGTGGTTGAATCACAAGTAGACAGCGGAGACATCAGGGCACATTAGGGCAGGGCTGTTCAATTCGCGGTCCTCCAAGGTCCAAGCCCTGCTGGTTTCCCAGCATTCCTTTACCGGTGAGCCAGGTGTGAAGCCTCTAGCCAATCAGAATCAGTAATTATTAAACTAACTACCTGGGAGAACTGAAAACACGGCCTGGATTTGGAATTGAGGGCCATACTCACTGTTTGCACTATAAAAGGTATGTGGTCAATTGTATCCCAGACCACCTTGGCAAATGGTTTGAATGGGCAGATCACGATGCGTCATTGTCATCGTGGTTGTTCCCACTTGCCCACACAGATAACATACACAAGCAGAAGCTGAAGACATAGTGCAGATACAGTACACATGCTGCAAAACTACAATGCAGTAATGGATAAATAAATAGAACAATTAAAAATACTGTGATTTACACAGTATGTGTCTGTTCATGTGTAGTTATGCACTAACTGGTTTGCAAATAATGTAATGTGTTGTGACTGGCGGTGAGGGCTGGCATTGCAGCGCCTGGTGTCAGCAGGTGGGAAAGATGCCCAGTAGCGCTTCTTAATCTTAGCAGACCGTGATGAAAGGAGCCGGTGGCTTATAAGTGCTGCAAAAGAGGGGGGGGGGTGGTCCTATAGCGGGGAGGGGCAGAATTTAATGCGTTCGTCTAAATTGTGGGACGGCAGCGTCATTACCATTTTAAATGGATACGCTATTCATTTTAATAGATGGATACTAAAGGTCGGTAATCTTTTAGCTGCTTCAATACTCAGCAGTTGTATCTCCGACATCTACCGATAGCTTAAATCACCGTCGAAAGAACTTCAAGCAGGTCTACGCTGGCATTCTGGAAATCTAAAAAAAACGTAGTTGGCTAATAGTCTCACAAACACAAAGATGCTTCGAAGTTTCTAGCACTTTCTAGGACCCGATCCAGAATAGCAACTTAATGTAGCGCGGTTTTGCTTCCACATTTAAGGCAGAAATATTACGGAGCCAGCGTGGAGGAAAGAGGGACGGCCAAGACAATCCCATAACTCTCGGCATGAAGGATTTACTGCATTTTGCGCAGAATTGAATTTTAGGGCATCGGGCAGATTAAAATATTAAATCAAAGCCAAATGCTTTTTTTTACCTTTTGTAAATCAGGCAGCTTGAGCAAACTGTATAAAGTTTCTAATGTCTTGTGGATTCAGCGTTACACAAGCTGCATATCAATGAAGGTAGCAGGAGTAAGTTTGGCTGGAAGATGGGAGCGTGGAGAAGCAAGGGATGTCGCACCTGGACACGGCATCCATGCCGGGCTCCGTCCCCATGGGACGCGGCTTGCGATCGGAACTGCGGGGCAAGACCGTCCGCGGCTCCGGGTCCGCCTGCGCTTCAGAAGCGCGTAGCTGCGCAGGGACTGATATCGGTGCACGGAACAAAAAGACCCGAACAGCCCATGCAATCATAACGGGGACCTAAATATCCGACATCGGCTAGATGAGCAAAAGTAGTCTAATGTGCTATCCTTGGGAAATGGATTAATATGCACGTCGTTTTAAATAGTGACAAAGTTCAATTTAACGATTTCATTTACAAACAGCTATGCCGACGTTTTTCATTTACCGATCACCTTTTTATATACTGACAGAATGATTCAGACCAGGTTAGACTAACAGAAGTCCAGGAAGCCACACACACACACACACACACACAGCCTACCTATTAGGCCAATGCGTGTGTTTATAGGACGACATGAGCAAATAAAATCTGTAATAATATGCGTGTACGCGAACGTCTTATGTAACACGGCGTATAAACTGTTTTCCCCCCTCCGGTAATTTGCACACGTCCTTGCAAATGTTAAATGTTTTGTTTGTGATGGGAAATGGCGCTGTTTTAGGCGCTCCTCGCCAACATTAATGTGCAGAAAAATCCTCTCATTAGATTTCCAAGCATGCCTCGACTGTTAGCGCAGGTAGAGCGGCGGAAACAAATATTAGCAGCTGATTTATATCGCTCCCGAGGGACTACAGAAAGAGTAAAAACGCTAGAAAGTGATAAAATAAATAAAATAATAAAAATAAAAGAAACAAGCTGAGAACTAAGAGGACGGGAACTTGCATCAGCCTAGGAGCAGCGCGTACGGGGGTGGACTCTGATACCGTTGTGGGAGTTGCTGAGAGCCTATGTCAGGTTAATCTCCTCACGCTATGCTTTTTACTCCTGCCTATTTGGCCCGACTGCCTTTCTAGCCCCAGTGTGGGGAGAAAAATGAGATTGTGCAGCATGTCACAGTGATGTACTGGTATTGCCCATTTGCCCATTGCGGGAGAATTCAGCATTGTTTCAGGAGACCTCAGTACTGCTTCAAGTGACATGAATTGCTCCCTGGAAATACTGATTTTTTTGGTAGCGGTTTTCTGCAGGACGCTGGTCATAGAGAAGAATTGTGCCACCCGTTAGAACAGATTGAATGACTTTCGGTATTTCAGGAATATCAAAACGAGCCAAGTCAGTGTATGGCCGCTACCATGGCTTAGACAATAGAGACAATTCCTGTGGCTGTGCATGTTTTCCTGATTGCAGGGGTATTGCATTTACCTAGCATATCTAGTTAGCCACTCTTGCCATTTTTATACAAAGCTTTTTCTGCATGTCATGGAACAGTGTTATTTTGAAAAAAAAAAATAGTTTTACAGAAAGTCCCAATCATTTTAACAAAGCTGTACACATTCACTAGCCTGGTTGCCTGTATTTTTGTCTCTTTCCAAAAAGCCCAAATAAATTTTGTTTTTACAGGTATCATAAATAACCTGATACCCCTACTTCCTTAACGAAAAAAAAAAGAATTTCATCATTAAATGCAGAAATATGTGCATGTAAGTCTTTATCCTTACATCAAAATTGAAGGCATCCGTACATTTTTAAGATGCCGATTGTTCCTGACTTAATGAAACCACCGAACCGGAACAGTAAGGCATATATTTTCTTAGGCAGCAATGAAACAAAAAGAAAAGGCAAGTCGGTCTCAGAATCCAATGGGGAAAATGCAGAGCTACTTTTTGACAGCTGGCCTCTGAGGACATCAGTTCACAGTCCCCAGCAGCCACGACTGCTATTATGTATCATTCCCGGTTGCATGATATCCTATTATGCAAAAGGTCTCCACCAGATGTGTAGTGAGAAGCCCTCGCTTATAGAATGGGGGAAATAGACAGGGGTGGGGAATGTCTCCATGGGCGACTGACAGCCTGGGCTGTGACATCACAGGTTTGTGCAAATGACATTCCGGTGGGTTTCTCTTGGTCTGCATATAAGAAACCGGAAGGCGACAAAGACCCCCGCATTAATTCCATTTCCACAGTCCATATCCACAGTATGCATATAGTTATACGACTGCTGGTAAAGAAAGAATACTGTTTGTGACATTGTTCTTTTTCACATCTCAGTTTATAGCCTTTTTTTGTCCTTCGAAGGACTCGTGCATCTAGATTTCAAAAAAAGTCATTTGTGTAAATCACACAAGATAAACACAGCTGTTCTCCAGACTCTCCAACAAAAGGCAATTCTGCTGATCACAGTGACTTAACAGTGACACATACTGTACATATATATATATATATATATATATATATATAATTTTTTTTTTTTTTGGATTGTATTATATATCTCTTGGATAATGCCAGGTTTTTTGGTACATACTGGCTTACAGTTTTACAAGAAAGTGGGAAAAAAGGAAGACGTAACAGGACCTCAGAGGTTTGGTGCATTTGCACACAGATATCTTCATATCCCCTGTTCTGCTATAAATTGCTTTTATTGGAGAACCGCGTTCCTGAGTTCCATGCTGTCGTCCCTGCAGGTACTTCCCCGGCAAACCTGTGGCTTGTTTACTCACACCATCTTCTACAAGGAGTATCCCGGAGGCCCCAAAGAGCTGGATAAGAGCATCAGAGGCGGGGAGCTCTTCCTCACCGTCCTGCTGAACCCGGTATGACCCCCCCACCATGTTTTCTACCCTCGCAGAGATTCCAAGCTCCTCTGCTAATCGCACACTTTGTCAAGAGCAAATGTGTCACCTCCTTCCTCTCCTGCCCCAGTTATATACATGCATTTCCGGTTTTTCCCTTTACTGCGTTATATAGCTTTATGTGCATGTAAATGGTCTACAAAGTCGTAAGGCCCAAAGTCCACGTCAAAGAGAGTAACTCTCACCACAGAAACCACTCTTCTCTAATCTGCCTCTAACACCTTGTTGGAATTCCAGCCCATACTTCCTTGATGTGGTGAGGTCACCTTGTAACACAATCCTTATTGGCTGCTTACCTGCAAGTATCTGCCTGCAGAAGGCAAGATGGGTGGAACATGTAGGGCAAGGTGACCAATCGTGCAAGCTGACCAGTCGGAGCACACTGGGCTCATCAGGGGTGGGGCTTAAAGCTCTAACAGAGCGTTTCAGACAGAGGGTGAATAGAGATGTTAAGTACGAGAAAAATAATGTGTTTTGGGAACAATGACACATGTACATTAATTCTAGTTGACCCCAAAAATAAAATTATGAACAGTGACAATGAGCATAATAGGTCACCTTTAAAAACCACTCAATCCAGTATCGGGCAATTTATTGGTACTTCACGTGATTTTGCCAGCTTAATGCCATACCCGTCGATGCCCACCAGTGCCCCTCATCTGCAACAACATACATTTGACTTGCCAAGTCTGTCCTAGTGTCCTAAGCTGCTGCCTCCCATAATGTGTTGACCAGGAGTGGTGCAATAATACGTTTATTTGCAATAATACATAGACAGTCACATGGTGCTTTTCATTAAAATATTATGTTGTCATGTGATAATTGGGGCCAAACAATTTTTGAGGTGTTACAGCTTGTTTACAATAATATCAATAATGCAAACATGTTGCACAGACTTCGTCATGATGATATAGTACCATTAGTATAGTACATTAGTACAGCAAGCACTATCGATTTAATATATACTAAGGAAAATAAGATGGCAATATAAAACATGAACGCTATTACAATAAACGGTAAAATGGGATATTAGGATGCACAGAAGAGTTTCCAGAAGTGCAAAAGTCATCCATGACACCGGCGGTAAGCCTCAGTGATGTCACTTGTCATGTGACTACAGACTGTGAGAGAAAACACCATGTTGGAATTGCTTAAGGTTGCGATTGAGAGCCCTTCTGGAAAATCATACGCAATAAAACCGGCATTGCAGAATCACGTTGTTAATATCAGGCAGAGGCGGCTGGTGAAGTTGCGTGAAGACAGGGAAGGCTTGGGGAACTCCTATCCAGAAGGAGACGGGTCTGTCCAGAGTCAGCAAACAGCGGCGTTATGATTTCCAATTTCCAGCATCTGACTGAGCAGAGCTGTAGTAATAACCTGATATGACCATGTCTGTGACTCAGAGTGGCGCCCCTCTATTCCAAGGCCCATTTGGGGGCATCTTACTAACTAACAGTGTCAGAGGGTCGCCAGCTCAGTAGAAGAGAGCTGAGTAGGTGCAGAGATGTGGTGCCCTGCCTCTGCTCGTCCTCAGATCATTCTAGCAAGCGTGAGCTCTAGAGATGAGAGCTTTTACCACATGCAAACTTGCGGTTGTTTCCACCCACTCCACATATGTCAGTGTGTCAGGGAGAATGTGTTTCTTCTGTGTTATCCACTTTGTCACAGAACCCTAAACCAGGCGCTTCCAGAAGAAACGGTATTTAAGCCAAAGTAGATATTGTTCCTACAGCAGCACTTCCTGCCTTGCAGACCTTGCCTGCCGTTTAGTGACGTTCGAGTCCATCCCCGGCAACCGTCCATAAACGTCCGCGCTTGTCTGTTTCTGTCTTATCATGTACTAATTCGGTTTGTACATGCGCTCACATAAATAGTGTATAAGATTCCTGCGTGATATTGTGTTATTTCTCTCCGCTGTCACGCTGGTGAGTAATCGACTGCGCCCGTAATTGTGTTCTCCGAAGGCTGTGCTTCGGAAAAAAAAACATTCAAACAGCCCTACAGTGTCAGCAGTAGCTTTCACAGTGAGGGATCGGCGCTCCGAATCCACGGATTTTAAGGCGAGCTTTAATGGAAGCCGCACGCTGTCTTTACAGTGTTACTTGCGTCGTTCTGAAATAACTGTTTGCAGCGGCTCTTTGAAAACTATGAAATTAAAACTTAAAAACATGGGGGTCACAAGCACCATATCGCGCGTGTTTGGAATCGGGATTGTTTCCGCCTTTTAGGTATAGAAAGCACTGGAAACTCACGGCAGTTAACATTTAAAATTTTGTATTAACTATTTGGCTTGTCTGAATTGTTGACGGAATGAATTATGCAAAAGTGTCTTTAGCTGACATCCCGTTTAAATTGATCTAGAGGAACATGGCTTTCTGGCTGGAATTATTGCCCATAATTACTCACAGGAATTCTGTAGCTGAGAAAAATAGAATCGTGATTAAGCATAATGGAGGGAAAATGTTTTCAAAATACGAATTATTTACAATATCATGAGAAGCAATTACATAATGCTGGTATTTTGAAAGTTGAATCGAATTCTCTCTTAAGATTCATTCTGCTCCCAAGGGATCCACAAACGAGATGCATTCTGTCAGTATTAATGAATCGTTCATTGCTGAACAATTTGATATTCTCTGTGCACTTTTGACTTGAGTTGTTTGAAAGTGTTTACAAATAGCATAGTGTCAAAATAGCGTAGCTGTACATAGATTTGCCGTCTGAAGGTTAATTTTGAGTGATTAAAGCAGCATTTATCATTTTTCCTCATTTATACATACACAAAAACAGAGACATGCATATATATTGTATATGTATATAGGCAAACGCTTTCACTACCCCAGTGGACAAAAGTATAGGGCTTTGTACGCATACTTGTGTTTGGACAGACAGCACTGAGCAGAAAATTGTAGCTTTCTGTGGACAAACTGTAGTAGCCAAACATTGTGATGATTCTCTGAACGCCAAATGGTCATTGACGAAGGCCTCTGAGAGTACCTCACGTCAAACCCGATCTCACACTATTTACGTCAAGTGAACCCAATAAGATTTCCTCTTTCTATTTTGTTCAAGGCCAAACAGGGAAATGTATCACATTTATTGACCCTGAAAATGTGTCAATGAAATACAGTCCTGAAATACAGTAGAAAATACTACAACCCTAAATAATAGAAATTCTGCAATCGTATATCTTTTTAATACTTCTCTGTTCCTGTCCTTTTCCTTATGCCATCCTCTGCCCATCCTAAAGTCCCCGTTTTTAAAGTCACCCAGATGTTGGGGATGTAGAGCAAAGGGTGGTGGGACGCCACCTCTGATTGGCTCTCCTACTATGACACAGAAATAGCCACGCCTACTTACACCAAGCTGGCACACATATAATCAGGGCCCAGGTCCCGGCTCTTTCAGCCTACGTTGGAAATCAGACTGTGACCTTCCCCCGGGGGGGAGAAAAAAACCTTGAAGAATCAATGAAACTTCACCTCATGGCTGTTCAGATCCAAAGCAACGACGTCTGATAAAGATGACTGGGCGACATCCAACGGTTGGTTTTCATGCGTGGAACAAACCCCTGACTCCATATCGTCTTTTGAAATACTGATTCATTCATTTCTGGGCCGCTGCCCCCACACCAGGACCTGGAACAGAAGAAGGGAAGCTTGCTGTCATTTTAAATAATCAGGCGTATCTGATATTCATGCACTGTTTCCCTTGGAGATCTAGTGGTGATCAACACTAATGGTGCTAGTACTGGTGACAAGTTCAATCATTAACATCCCTCTTCCTTTCATTCTTTGCAACGTTTCTGTTTTACTTTGATGGCACAAAAATGTCGGTTTGCTTTGGAATTCAGCCTTGGAGCGGAGCACCTTTGTAGATATTTCCGCCAGCTATTTGATTATTGTCGCCAAAACATTTCAGATGCCTTTCTAAATCGTTGACACATGATATGTCATTAAACTAGATGGATCTGGGGTAATTGCACTGTATTCTCATACGACAACATGCGGCTGAGAAAGGCAGGTGTCCCTAGTTATAGGGCAGGTGAAATTCTGACATCTTTTGGGGGGCGGGGGGGCGGACTGAGGCATCATCAGTTCTGTGGACTGTTCTGCAAGCATGTAATCCAAATTTGGCCCTTGACGCTAGATGATTACCAGAGTAGCTTGGGGCAGCAGATTGTGATATCTTGTGAGTCAAAGGAGAATGCTATGTCTAATTCCAAGTCTGATGTCAAGGTTTTCTAAAACTCCCCTGGAATTGGAGTGAGAGTGAAGATCTCAACATATCCCTGCGGTAGAGAGTATATTAGGATTTGATAACAGGTAGGAACCTCATATTGCCAAATATTGCATTAAAACTGTATATTTGTATCCAGTTCTTGTGCTATTTTTAATGACTGAGCAACA
>JAODJW010000050.1:744731-761088 GCA_026777045.1 Hyperopisus bebe
AAATTACAGGCCTCTCTGCCTGCGGCTCCCTTAAAACCCAGCCTGCCTGTGTGTTTCTTTGTCACAACTGTCACTTGAAATTGGGTCAAGCCAAAAACAAGTGTAAGAGAGAGAAAAAAAAACCAAGATTGACTAAATAGTGTTGTGCTGTCTGTACAGACCTCGCGAACAGGCCGTGTCGTCTGCCTCATAAGGCATTCTCTGACAGGGTGTCCAGTAGTAGCGTCTAACAAGCAAAATAAAATGCGCAGCGATAGATGGGTGTGAAGCGTGGATTGTTATGAATATTTATTGGCGTTTCCACAGAGGGTGCATCAGTGGCCCCCCTGTCCAGCTCGGCCTTCGGAATGGGCACCTTTATGGTGCGTAAGGACGTCAGCAGAGGTGTCACGCATTATTCCAAGGAAACTCTAGTGACATTCTAAGTTGAGGGCTCTAAACGAGCCTGGAAAATATAAACGGGGAGCAGCCCCTTCAAGGCAGGGACGAATTTCATTATGAAATCCTTTCTCATAAAACTCAAGAGAGCAGCGCGATCCGTCGAAGGACTTCCATTATAATGGCGAGCACTGTAAGTCAAAACGCAACGAAGAGAAACTCGCCGTACTGCCAAAATGCGTCTGTTAATAGTTTCTGTTTTTAGTGTATAAAGTGCAGGAGTGCTAGCCATCCATCATATAGCTACTTATCCTGGTCGGGGTGGCGGGGGGGCTGGAGCCTATCCCAGACAGCACAGGGACACGGTTGGGGTGCACCGCGGATGCTGGGGCACAGGAGGGTCATGCCGAAAATAGCTCATTAACGAAGCTCGGAGATGTGCGCCTCGGAAATAGCTCCGGTATAATAATCACATATCGTCATTAGTAATTATATACAGTTTTATTTTGAGCATTTTTTTTCTTTGGTTTTTCGGTTTTTCTGTTCACCCCTCCCCACCCCCAAAAAAAAATATTTAATTTTTATCACTTCTGCCCTACAAACGCCAAAACGGCGTAACTGCATATTTTGTCACAATCGAATTATGATCAAAATCGCGTCTCTCGGCTTCCGTTTTTATCTTGTGACGCTAGTTCAGCTATCCTTGGTTTGGAAGAAGTGTGATATATGTACACACGGAGTGTGAAGATTATGGAGGCTACGGAATCCACACCATGACCAAGGCGAAACACGCTTTTTACTCAGTTTCAGTGTCAATGTAGTAACTGTGTTTTGCCTTTGTAGGGCAGTTTCTGGAGAACTTGGCTTATTGACATTGGCAGGGGAATTTTTCAGTATATGGAGGAAAAAGTTCAAACTTCCCCTTGTACCACTGAACTACAGTATAAAATCTCAAAAAAGGAGCGTGGTGTTAACTGCCAGCAAGCAGGATGACTAAAAGGTGAAGCTGCGGTGTGAGCTGTACGTCCACGAGTTTAACACACCAAATTCCTCAACACTCTCCTCGAGCTCTGTTATGCTATTAAGCTTGATTTTTTTCAAGACACGATGGATTAATAGGTGGGAAATATCGTATGAAAGAAGATGTACTGTTGGTAAGTTAATAAAGGCTTTATTTGCCAGTTTGGTGAAATTTTGGTATTTGGTGGAATAATTCTAGAATGTTCTCTGTCAATCTTGGGTCTCCGTCGTCACCTCGCACAGGTGCTCGCGACATTTAATTTGCGATTTTGTCATGGTTGTAATAAGCTCTGCATATGTCGCCATCCTCGCATCTTTATTAAATTGCGAAATAAACTTTTAGATGTGACACTTCTGCGCGACCTGCAGACAGCCAGGAATAAATTGTCATCTATACTGATGCGAGCACTTAATGGGAACAGCACGGAGACGCTGGTGTTCGTGTTCAAAGGTGTGCAGATCCATCCTCCTATCATGATTTGATGCTTTGTCATTTGCACAAGTACAGGTACGTGCTTGCTTATTTTGACATATCCCATCATGCTCTCCTCTGAGACATGCACACACACACACACACACACACACACATATATATATATATATATATATATATATACAGGTGAGAGTGAAGCTTGAGTTAGGACATTAGTCTGCCGCCCCTGGTACATTTTGGGGGGGAGGGGATGTGACTGTTCTGATGGGATCTGAATCGACAACCTTCTGATCACCTTCCGTCGTTATGTTACAATATCAATGGTGTATCGTGCAGTTACCTGTACAGAGAGAGGGAGAGCATGTAAAAGAAGGCTTTTTAAACATTGTGTTATCAACCAGTTTTAGACACAGCAATTTATTACAACAGAACAGGTTTTATTCTCTTGTAAGCGTTTTCATTACTGTTGCTGATTGTCACGACGGGCATTCTCTGTTTCGCTTTACGCTCTCTCCACAGCCGGGCCGTTTTGTATTCAGGTGAACGTGCAGCATGACGGAGGACGAGTGCAGGCAAAAGGATTGCGTGGCCCCAGCGCGAAAGCAGGTTGCAGTTACCGAAGTGATTGTTCCCGATCAGCAGGCTATGCATTCCATACCCGAAGAATTCTGCAGAAAACACTATACATAACAGGAAAATGATGATAATAACAATAACAATTGTGTTGTGATGGGTTGACACCATGTTGAATCTGTCCCCGTGCCTTGTGTCTCATGCTGCCTTGGACAGAGGGATGAATGGATGGACGCATAGATGAAATAATCAAAAAATAACTAGATTGTCACATTTTAAGTGAAGTGCACATAGTAAGACAGAATTGCATATAGTCGTGCATGAAATGATTGGAGGGCACAGCACATGCTCGTACTTATGTCTTCATGTAGACTATTGTGTAGCAGATAAAAATGAAGAATAACATGATGACAGACACAAACAGCTATGAATACTCAAAGCTAATTAAATTGTCTTGATTCCCAGCTGTTGGGTAACAAAGGAGCGTAATTGCATTGCTCTGCTGGGAGGAGGAGGGCCCAGGTAAGACGGGATGCCGTAGCCAGCATGCGGCGAGCTGATTGGCTGGGGGATAATGTCGATTTCCCGCACGCGGATAGAGACGCATTAGCGTCGGTGAGTGATCGCTCTGTAACGCGCCGTGACTCAGTCCGTGACGGATAGCTTTTGGCCGACAGGGGTCTGTACTGAAGCAGTATACCCTCTTTGTCCTTGAAATTCTCTCTCCACAAAAGTTTAGAGGTTGACCAAGCAGAAAAAACGTGTTTTTTTTTTCCTACTTCTGATTCAGAGTGAGAAAATGAATGGCGTGCCCAAACCTTTGTTTAATGCCGTTTTAGATCCACAAGAAGATGTCACCCATTTGTGTCTCTCTGAAGTACAGACATTCAGACATTCCGAACAAGTAGTTCTCGATGACAGGCTTCCCCCAGGCTCTCAAAATGAAGCTGAAAGTAGATTCTGGGTTTGCTAGCAAGGTTTAATTAGGGCAGTATTGAAAGGAAGTCCTTTGTGATATTGTGAATGGATCGTTACCCTCAAGATCTTTAAAAATATTCCGTAACGCTGTTAAGAGCAAGTATGTTAATAGAAGTACACTAATACTGGTAATGAGAAGGATCATTTTGGGCTGCTTTCAGTGATATATGTCCATATAAAACGGCTGCTGTATTGAATTTTTCTGAGGTTAAACTAAGATTATATATTGTCTCGTGTCTCCATTAACTGAAAGTCGTACTGTCTTTCAGACTGGAAAAGACCAGTTTAAACAGTTGCCCCAGTTTCCAATGATCTTTGACTATTTTGTTAAAAAAAACAGCAGTGGCTGATGTCTGGCAAGCCCACACACACACACACACACACACACACACAGTCCTGTGCTCGTATCCTTGTGGGGACCGTCCATTCATCTCTATGGACAAAACCGTAATCTCAACAATGACCACTTTAATCCCTACCCAGCCCTAACCTTAACTATAAATAACCAAATAAGTACAAGACTTGACATTTTTAGTTTTGTCGTTGCATTCACAGATAAATTTGAGAATATAGTTCTGGGGACTGAAAAAAAGTCCCTACCAGGAAAAGTTACAGGTTTTTATCACAATATGGAGAAATCTGGTCTCCATAAGGCAATAATTACAATGCATACACACACACAAACATATACACACATGCACCAGCGCGCACATACACACACAAACATATACACACATGCACCAGCGCACACATACACACACAAACATATACACACATGCACCAGCGCGCACGCAGATTTACACACATACAAACATATACACACATGCACCAGCAAGCACACACAAACATACACGCATGCACCAGCACGCACACACAAACATATACACACATGCGGCTTGTCTAGGCAGTTTAACCGGCTCTGGGTCTCATCGCCCCAAATGCGGCAGCATGTCCCCACGGGGGCCTCGTCGGGGGCCCCATGTCAGTGCCGGACGTCGTCGTGCGATGGGGCACATAACCATGCCTGGCGGAAGGGCCAAGACGTGGAAGTGCGTGGCACGTATTAGTGATCCTGAAGTTAGCGGTTCTGCTAATTACACCATATGGCCAAAAGGGTGTGGACCCCCGTGTTAATTACAGTAGGACTGCCTCATTAGGCCACACCCATTACTGACGCAGGAATTTAATTAAGCACGCAGTCACACAGTCTCCTGCGGCAAACATTAGCAGCGGAATGGAAGGTCACACAGAAGAGATCAGTGACTTTCCACTTCGCGGCTTCCTAGGTTGCCATCTTGCCAAAAAAATCATCTCGCCATATATCTGCCCAGCTAGAGCTGCCCTGGTCAGCCGCAGGTGAAGCGACCGTGAAGGTCAAAATGTCTGGGAGCAAGTTCAGTTGTGAAGCAGTCGGTCACACAAGCCCAGGAAAAGGGACCTGATCATCCAACCTCAATACCCAACCTGAATGGCAGCAAATCCCACCAGCCAACATCTAATGAAAAGCCTTCCAGAAGATCAGAGGCTATTATACAAGCCTAGAATGGAGTAAATTTGTATTAATCCCCTGGAACAAGTTGATGTCCACATTTTTGGCCATATAGTGTATTTCCAGGAGATTAAAGAATGTAGCCAAATAGAATAAATAAGCAGAATAGATGTCTGTCATTAGGATGCTTGATAAGGGTGAAGTGTCCTTCGTTTGAAAGCATCTGAAGGTCTGACCTCTCCTTGAAATATATTTACTTTCTCCAAAGAGAATTTGATATATTTAATTACCGTATCCACACTATTATTACCAATTTTAATGGAAGCCCTGACCAGCTATCTGTATCGGTATCACTGAGAGCTATTACTGTCTGCAGTTTCACTCCTGAAATATCAGTTTCCTTCTTGTGTACTAAAACAAATTGAGAAGTACAGTCCGTTATTTATAAATACGATGAGCAGTGGCATGTTGCAGCAGTGGGATCGTCTGGCAGCTGGTTGTCTCAGATGAAAACGTGCATTTTGCGATCTGATTCGTCCGCATTGCATGGCTCTGCAGCATGGTGCATTTTGTGCTGTTGTGTTTTTTTTTTTGTTTGTTTGGAATGATAGGTTAGGTTTAGGCATCCTGGGGATTAATGTAAAATGATTAATTGGAGGCGGAGGTAGCTAAAGATCTGTCTGGTCTTGTATCAGGCAGGAGTGCCGTTAATTCATAGGTGATGTCGTCTTGAAGACGTGCCCTTGCTTAAATTGCCGCTTCTCAGAAGTGCCGCCAGCACGTTTCCTGAGTGACTGCTTTTAAACGGCACAAAGACGTGGCGCTCAGTTTTACACAATTTTGACAGGGGCTTTCAAACCCCTCTTCATCAGCGGCTAAAAACGGATGATCGAGAGCTTAAAAACTGTCAGATAAGCCATTGTGGTCAAACAGAGATTGATTTTACAGCTGTGCCCGTCCAGGTACTTCAGGAAGTCCCTACTGCCATCTGTCGGGAGCTCGTGGAAGGTGTTTTGAGTCAGCATTTCCAACCGTCGATAAGAAAAATCTCTCTCCCTTTACAGATCAGCATCTTTATGACACATTTATCCAACTACGGAAATGACCGGCTAGGTCTTTACACCTTCGTGAACCTGGCTAACTTCGTCCAGTGCTGGACCAACCTTAACCTGCACACACTGCCGCCACTGCAGCTGGCCCACAAGTATTTCCAGCTCTTCCCTGAACAGAGACAGCCACTTTGGCAGGTGAGCAGGTGTTTATAGCAAGAACCGGTCCTGACACAGCCATGGTACCTTCTACTCTCTCCTAGCATAGTTTGACATTGAACCATTGGTTTGAAGTAACTAAAGCATCATGATCTGTTTACGGTCCCTAAATATTAATATTATTGGTATAAGACTCAATACACACATACACTACATCAGTATATCAGTGTTTTATTGAAATATATGTGTTTTTGGGAGGCTTTCTGTGACTGATAGCCGATTTGCATAATTTATCATTGGCGCCATCAGAATCCTTGCGATGACAAGAGGCACAAGGACATTTGGTCGAAAGAGAAGACCTGCGACCGCTTGCCGAAATTCGTGGTGATCGGGCCGCAGAAAACCGGTACGCAGAGCAGACGCCGACGCTTTATATGGGGGCCACAGGAGCTAATTTTGATTGATTTGCTCCAGGCAGTCTGGCACGGCTCCTGGACGGCCTAAGGGAAGACCAACCTGTACATCGTACTTCTGTTTTCTTTTGTCTTTTAACTTGATTTTTTCCCCCTCCTCCCCAGAAACAGTGTTTTGGGTTTAATCAGAGAGAGAGAGTGAAATCAGAATCCGCTCACGGTCGAAGGAATCGGAGACCTTTCCTGCGGTTTTCCAACGCAGCCGCTAACCCCCGCTAATGCTATAAAAATTTTGTTTATTAAAGTCCGAGACGTGAAACGGGGAATGTGAGCCATCGGGTTTCCCTGTAGAATGTCTTCTCCTTCCACCGGTTTGTCCGTTTTGTATTGTGATCTCCAGATGGCTGGTTTAACATGAATTCAGAATGAAAGGGGGCTTTCAGAGGGCAGTGCGTGGATGTAATTTAGCTCGGCGCAGAAGCACATGCCAGACCGTCACGGATCCCGACCCGCTCAGCTCTCTCTGACGCTGCACTCAACAGCGTGACACTCCAGGCTTTCTGCCCCCTTACACTGTCTCTCTTTCGTGAGGGTTTAGTGCTAATGGATTATACCGTCACACCTCTGTCCTTTCATAGAACTGCTTGCAGTTCTGTGTATTTTACATCTCGCCCTGCATTTAGATATATAGTTGCATATCTTATAGCTCTTGATGCTCCTTAAGTCTTTGGAGGCATAAGTAAAGAATGTGAAATGTCAAGAGCTGCTCCTTGTCAGATTTCTTTTTTGAAACTGTATCCCGTAATAGGATCCATTGTAAATTTATACTTCAATGTCTTAGAAAGTGATCTCTTTGAAGGCTAATTTTATTTAGAACACTAATACATTTTTTGTTTATAATTTTAGTGGATTTCCATCATTCAGTATATCTGTAACATCTTGGTCTCCTTTTGCATGTTATAACACGTTCCATGATGGTGTAGAATGTAACATTTCACGAAAATGGGGTTTTATTAAGATGTATTGAAATTTAGAATAGAAATATGGACCAGATTATGGTCATAATTGCACAGATAAGTGAAAATGAAGTTCGGGATATGTGTAATTCCTATTTCAACCACAACAGCATTGTTTTTTGTATGAACTTGATGATAGTGCTTCATAAATTGGGGGCTAACTTGTCGATCATCACGTAACGTTACCTTTTGAAATGGCTTATTCTCAGGAACCACAGCGCTGTACCTCTTCCTCATCATGCACCCGTCCATATCAAGCAACCTTCCCAGTCTGAAGACCTTCGAGGAAGTTCAGTTCTTTAACACCAACAACTACCACAAGGGTATCGACTGGTAAGCAGCGTTTTTTAATCAATGCTTTCGTCGGCTTTGTTCTGCTAGCATGCTTAACTTCATTGTTGCGTTAGGGTGTAGTTGGTTAGCGTGGGGGACCCTTTTGGAAGAATTTTTAAATTTCTGAAACAACACAAAGATGAAGCCATTTTAGAATTTGTTTTTTTAAGGTGGGGGCACAAGAGGGGCCAAAAATCATAGAGAAGGACCAACTAGCCAATGATATGTTTTCAATTGGTGAGTGGCAAGGGAGGGCCTCTCTAAGGGCCAATCAGCTTTCAGTTGGGGGGCGGGGCTCCTGCAGCCCCACCCCTGTATATGCCCCTGGATGCAGCATTTCATACACTGCATACAGAGCATCATCTCTTGTGTTTTACATTTGAAACTTAAAAGAGAGGAGAAACATAGCGAGTCATATGGGTCACCCGAGAGCAGGGAGATGAGCCACTGAGGGCTGTGGGGCTTATCCAGGCCTGTCAGGACTCGACCCTTGGGCTTCAGCCATCCCAGGCCAAGGTCACCCGGTGCTGCAAGTCACAAGCGGCAGCAGTGACCTCCGGGGTACACGGCTCATCGAGCGGCGTCCCGCCTGAGGCTCGGTAGCAGAGCTGTCCCCGAGGTCCCATTCACCTCCACAGGTCGGCCGGCGCGAGACCGGATACCCCCACGTCGCCGCCTATGCCACGCTGACATTTTGGTCATCAGGCACTCATAAAAAAGCCCCGTGATGGATCAAAATAGGTCTGCAAAGGTCACGTTTTAGGACTGGGCTTTCATCACGTTGTGCTGTGGATTAGCATAAAATAACACTGGGATTTAAAATGTCATTGTGTCGTTAATGAGATGGCGACCCAGCACATGTTATCAACAGCGAAACGCTTGCAAGTCCACAATGACTGTTACTGGCAATTAATGTTGCACACACTACCTGAAATGTTTATTATAACAAATTTTTATTATTTATTGCAGGAAATTACAGATTATGAACATTATGTCGAATTTTAAGTGACATTGTGTCAAATTCTGATTCTGGACCATTTTTATTTTCTATTATATGAAAACTTTGTTTCCGATACTGATTTTAAGGAGCACTTTACCAATAGTATCAGTATATATAATTTCATATGGTCAAAAATGAAACTTACACCAATAGTTTTACTTAATCAGTGCTTTACTGACACATGATTGTCTCAATTTGACTCAGGCTTGGAACTCAAAATCTTGCAATTATAAAACAAGCTACCTCATAACAACCTTGAAACAAGAAAATAACAAACTCTTATACTAAGCTCAGAAACTAGCATAAAGTTAAAGAACTTAGATGAAAGCGGCTTGGCCGATTAGGTGCTAATCACAGCAAGGTTGTGCGTTAAATCCCGGTACGGGCCACGCGTTACTTTTCAGAAATTCCCTTCGGAGATTAAAAAAGCCTCCGTCCATCAATTTGTCCGTCATCTATCTATCAGAGGTGGAGATTTCAGGTCCAGAGAGTACAAATCCAGACCAAGATTTTGTTCCAACCAACCAACTGAGTACTCTGTGAATGTGACTCTTTATACTCAGCTGGTTGGTTGAAATAAAATCTTGGTTTGGATTTGTATTCTCTGGACCTGAAATCTCTACTTCCCTTCCTTCCTTCCATCCTTCCTTCCTTCATGTCTGTCTGTCTGTCTGTCTATCTATCTATCTATCATCTGTCTATCGGTCTATGTCACGTTTAGTCTGGTATACTACAATATTTCCATTCCCAGCTGATGACTAACTTTTATATTATGCATATTTTTCTAGCAATTACAGACTAGATTTTCCCATATATATTTCCCAGATGGTTTCTACTTATGTTTTGCTTATGTATTCATTTATTTTTGTAATCTTATGGCCCAGGCTATCACTGGCTGATGATGTTCTCACAGAAATGGATATCCTTTCATAATATTCTATTATCAATATACCAGTCTATTTTAAGCCATAGCATGTTTCACATTCCCATTTGAGAGCTTGTGTGTTTATTTATTATTGTCCAGAGCAAATTTAATCACTCACATAGTGCAAAAGCAGGGAAGAGGGAGGAGAGCCATATTTTAGCACCAGAGGTGTCTGGTATTAACCTAGACACCCCCAGGGTCCTCGCTGTGCATGGAGCAAATTGGGGGGAAAAAAATGCTAGAAAATGAAGAATGCATTAATAGGTGATTTGTGTGGTTGTCACTATACCACACAAATGGTCTTAAAATGGTGCTGTGCTGGTGTTAAAAAATGTGTACTGGGGAACGGATGCACATGGATGGCACACTGAAACAATACACAGTAGTGAGCTGGGAATATTCACACTCACCAGGCACGGCAAAGCCAACAATAAATTTAGACGAGTATTGAGCCGGCACGTGTGTGTGTGTGGGGGGGGGCAGTTTGCCTGTGTGATTGATTTTGCCCCCCTTTTGAGGTTCTAAGTAGCCCTTTTCGATAAGTGATGATCACGCAAAATCTACCGGGGAGGAACCCCCCCCCCCCGAGGGCCCTTGAACGGTCTTAGCATGGCAGTGGTATTGAGAGTACTACTTAAAGATTAGGATGGCGTGTAATGGGCATTTCGTTCATTACCATCTGTAATCAACAGCAGAATGGAAGGACAAGATATGGAAAATGCTGAAGGCGTCCGCTGAGCAGGGAAATAGACCCAAAGAAAGCAGAGCTTTGATGTACTTCAGCAGAGCAGGGTAATGGTGATATCAAGGAATATTATGCAGCATGTCGCAATCAATAAAGAAAGAAGGTTTAGTAGGACAAATCAGGGCAGAGGACGAAGAACAGCGAAAACAAAGTTTTGCGGCCTTGATTATGAACAGGTCGGTTTTGTGTGTTTGAGAAATAGACATTCAAATGTTTACTACCTATGTTTTGAGAGTTAATCTCAATCCATTTCTCAGTTCATTTCTGAATCATCTGTCTGATTTGATTTCCACTAGGTGCAAATCTGTGCAGCCCCTAAAGTGACAGGGTTGCAAAATATTTTTTTTTAACAGTTGTGTGTTCTCTCGCAAATGTTCTTGCGTTCTCTCGCAACCCTGTCTTGTGACCCTTTGCTGTGCCGTGCATTCCCACAGAACGGTAATGGATCACCCGATTGATTTTTACTTTGAACTTAGTCTAATATACACAGATATTGTAGTAATGCTTAATTCCCATGGATTTGTTGTCACCAAAGTTTAAGTGAGTAAACGCAAAACAGTTTGCGAGAGAAGGCAGAACTGTTTCAAAAGAAAAATTTCCGGCCATGTCCCCTTGGGGGCGCTGTGCAAATCAGTATATCGCAATGCAGTCAATAGAGGACTCCTTATATGATGTGGCGCCATTTGATGGTTATGGAGATGTGAAATTCCTATCGCCGAGTGATGTCGTAGCTGTCGTAACGTTATAGCGCAACACGTTTCTTGTTTGTGGTGATGCTGGTGTACGCAAACTTACTGAACCGCCAGTCATATAAAAGGTTTCCACGTGCAATTATGTACAGTGCATAGTATTTGATAATGATAAAAAGCAGCTATGTTACTCATTTACTTATTTACTATCATTTTATTGTTTTTAGGCTATTCCATAAATCCTTGGTGTGTTTTAGGTTTGTGTAAGTACAGTCCGTGGTGATCATACAACGATGAAACTGTCTAACGACCCATTCCTCAGAATGTTTCCTCATTGTTAAGTGATGAATGACGGTACTTTCAGTCACTCACATGGTCACAGTCAAATTTGCGATTCACAAATATATTGTGGGCTGGGTAAGTATTTCACCATTGTGCCCTTGAGTAAGGCCCTTAACACCCCAGCAGTACCAGGGACTGGTGGCCCCGCTCTCTCAAACAAAAAGAATGTTTGTTGCTTCGGATAAAAGCGCCTGCTAAATAAATTAAATGTAAATGTAAATATTGCGGCTGTGTTTGGACTGTGGGAGGAAACTGCCGCATGCAGGAAAACACAGAAAGGCCATGTAAATTCAGATGAGAAATTTAAGCGATTTTCTATTGAGTAGAAGCAAGGCGATTTATAAACAGAAATCAGCGGCACTGGAAGTAAAACATATGTTAATGAAAGGGAGTGAAAGGAGCGAAAGATCCAGGGAGCCGGCTGGGAACAGCTGCATGAGTACAGGGGCCCGAAGGCAAACTGGGCTGGCCAATAAATCAGAGGTCTGTTCAGGCTGAACGCACATCCACCGTGCACCGTAGATGGCCGCTGCAGGAAGACGGGGACGTATTAACTCCTCTGCTTCTGGCCAGCACTCGGCAAGAATGCTTGGGGAACAGGCTGAACAGTTATGGTAATTCCTGTCTAGGGCCGTTTAATGCTGGCGTGGGGTGCCCTTGCTCCGCTCTACTGAACGGCGTTAGCCTGCCAGCTGAAATGACCAGGTCATAATGTGTGGCTGTGGTGCCGCAAACACAGAGCTTCCTCCAGATATTCTGGTGCTCCGGATGCTACACAAGAGTTTATTAGTGGTTTAAAGTAATATGATGACAGAGAGAGGCTTATGGCAATATGCGTGTGCACTTTTCACAAATTATAATTACTGTGTGCATAGATAGATAGATAGAGGGGTGCTGTAAAAGGCAAGGGAGTTAGCATGATTCCAAGTGACAGGGATCCTAAAAAAACTGGAACATAATTGGATTGGTTTGTGGTTGGGGGGCCAATATATTTATGTCACGGGGTCCAAAATCTCTAGCGGCACCGATGGATGCAGTAAATAAACTTGAGGGGAAAAAATGCGATAGATAGATTGCCGACAGTGTAAAATCACATGACCTGGCCATCTGACCTAAACACAGTGGAGATGTTTTTGGAAAAGCTTGACCAGAGAAAAAGCAGCCAGTAAGTGCTCAGCATATACCCCATCAGGGCTGCTGGAAAAGCATCCCAGGAGGACACTTAAACTGAGGAGAAAGCAGGGTCAGTCAGACCCTGGAGCAAATGGGGTTAAAGGGCTTGCTTAGGGGCCTAATGGTGGGATCCCTCCGCCAACCATGGGGATTTAAACAAGCAACCTTCTGAATCCCAACCCAAAGAGCTGCCCCCCCCCCCAACAAATTATTATTTTTTGTGTAATACTATTTTGGTCAGTGCATAATTCCATATATGTTATTCTATAGTTTTGATGTCCTTATAATAATTCTAAAATATGCAAAATAATTCAAATAACCCTTTCCATGAGTTGGTCTGTTCAAACTTTTGATTGGTAATGTGTGTATGTATATACAGTATATGTGTGTGTGTGTGTGTATGTCTGTATATACATATGTATGTTGACGTGGCCCCCATATCTATGGTTGGGTGCTCCCCCCTGCCCCGCTCTGTGTATGTGAAGTCTGCATGTCCTCCCCCACGTTCATGCAGGTCTCCTCCAGGGACTCTGGTTTCCCCTCCAGCATACAAAAACATGTGCTTAGGCAGATTTCGGTCGCTAACTCAGACTAGCGTGTTGCTGTGTGTGAGCGTGCCCAGTGATGGACTCGGTGCGCTCCTGCGCCTTTTGTCCCGTGCTTTCTGGGAATCGCTCCAGGCTCACCGCAATCCTGTACTGGCTACGCATTTCTGCAAAATGCATGGATATTTAATTCTCTTTTTTTTCCCTCCCACAGGTACATGGAGTTTTTCCCCGTTCCTTCGAACGTGACCACCGACTTCCTGTTTGAAAAGAGTGCCAACTACTTCCCGTCTGAGGATTCCCCCAGGCGGGCAGCCGCTCTGCTGCCCAAAGCCAAAATCATTACGCTGCTAATCAACCCCTCGGACAGAGCTTACTCTTGGTACCAGGTAAAACCACCCCTCCCCCCCCACACTACTTACAGCTTCTACTCAAGCTCCTACTGTTAATTAAAGCATCACAATCCTCAAGAGTTTGCGTTGATAGTGAACGCCGATGACGATCTGCGCAGATATGACTGTTCTGTAAAAAATTTGGTTAGCTTGCCAGAGTCTCCAGTCTGGATTTTATTAATCCTTGGGTGTGAATTCAGCGTTGTGGTCAGGCACGTGCTGGATGACTTGGCACGGGGTCCTGGACTCTCTGAGTCATGTGACTGATGGCATCCAATAGGGCAGAGCTAGCGTAATAATGGTGGTCAAAGCCACAAACCCCCAGAACTGAACACCCAGGCTTCTTAACACTCTGTCTCAGGCAGACATGTGTTTTGGGAGGGGGTGGCAAAGAAATAGAGTTGACCTCAGTTTCAACTTCGGCGCTCTGCGTTTTTTATTGACTTGCTGCTGTCCAGAATACATCAGCTGAAATTATAAGTCCCCAGATCGGTGGGGGGGGGAGAGCCGGGGGCCCCCCCATGTGTTTCAACTCCTCTCCCGGAGCCCCCGGGCAGCATTAGTGTTGATTTCTTTGTGTTGAGGCTTAATGGCAGCTGTACCTAGGGTTGCATGTTTGCTAAAAGCCATTTTTTCCCCGAATGGTCTCCTAAGGAAAGGTCAGGCCCTCCATATTGGCTTTTACAGACCATAATATTCCCCACGTGAAAATTCTCATTCACATCGTTTTCCCATAAGGCTTTCCTTTGGTTTTAATTGATAATTCATTTCTAGGAATGCCTGAAAACTAGTAGCTGAATTGGTACTTGGAGCACAATTGATGATGTCTAACCTTAGTGTTTTTCCTTAAATTTAAGTTTAAACTTCACATTTTTCAGAGATAAGATTAAGCATTGCACCTGACATTACACATACATGGCCATCCATCACCCATTTGTCTTTAGAGTTTATCTAGTACAAGGTGACGGTGAGCGGGCGGTCTGTCCCAGAAAGCTCTGGGTGTGAGACGTGGGACGCTGTAGGTAGCATGCGAGTCCATCGGCAGGCAGACATTCAAACCAGAGTCATTATCGTTAAGGAAAAGCCGGACAGAAACATTTGCGAAAATGGAAATAAAGAAAAATATAAAAATAAAATAAACGCTACGACCAAACGGAGACAATAAATATTGCTTCCAAAACTAACTAAAATAAAATAAAAACAAACCTCAAATACGTTCAGTTCCCATTCTTGATATTGTTTAGCTAAAGTAATGGTTTGTTTGTTTTTAATTACCTTTTAATAATACCAACAGCATGTTTTGCCCATTTTGAGGAAATTTAGTAATGTGCACTGTCTATTGATGTAGGATTAAAGATCTAAAGATCAGACACGTAAAATATCTTTGCAACTTTTGGTCTCTCCCTAGAAATAAAAATACTGAATCTTGAACTGAAACTAAAATATACACTAAACAGAAATTTACCTTTAAAATGAAAACTAATAAAACCACACTGAAAACTAATTAAAACTGAACTGAATTTCAAATGAAATTTTTAAATAATTCACTAAAAAGTTAATCAAAAAACCACAACCGTAATAGCACTGATTCACACACCATTTAAAGGCTCCAATTTACCAGGTTGATTTTGGACATGGTGGGAATGTGTTCTGACAGGATGAACATACACATTGCAGGCACACAGACCCAGGGGTGGGATTTGAACCCACAACCCTACAAATGTAAGGCAAATTCAGTGTCAGTTTAACTTCATTTCAGATTTAATTTCAGTTATTTCAATTTCATTCCAACTTCAATTTCAGTTTCAACAGCGCTAATCATTAAATGGGGTGTGTAGCAATTCTGGAGCTATTCTGGTACAATATATTGTTCAGGGGAACAATGCAATTCCAAATAATACAACACACACACTGAGTTTGTAAAAACAGACGTAAGGAAAGTCATATCAGGGGTATTTGCAAACGGTGTCGTGATCGATAGCTTTCTCTGTTGTCGCGTTGGCCTCACACCCCCACGCATTGCTCTGGTTTCCCCCCATGTGACACTCAGGCACGCTCAGCACGGGGGTGGGGGTAGTGGGGGGCCGAGGTGGGACCGAGGAATGGAGAGAAATCTCATCAACAGCATGTCCTGCGGGCCTGGCGTGCAATTATTACTGCTGAGAGAGCGCTGCGCTCACCAAAAGCTGTCTCTTCAATTTCCTGCAGTTAATGGATGAGGCTTCATTCGAGATGAATTCCATCGTCCCCCCTGGAAGCGTTGGAAAGGGGCGTGGCCTCGGGCGTTAATTGACTTACTGCTCACTTATGAGTTTTTGTCTCGGCCTTAATTGCCACCATCTAAATCAGCACCTGCTAGGGTCTCGTATCGATCCGCTGAGACCAATGTGAATCCGTACCGGGTTTTCGCCTCGCATTTGTTCCCAGGGACACGTGGGCGCCTTTTCGGATAACGAACAGCGGGATTCGAAAAGGATAAATGACTTTCCTGCTTGTCGTGGTAGTGTGGAGCTCCTCTTTTATTGCGCCTTCTGTTAATAGACAAGATTCCCAGATGCATCGGTCTTCCGCTAGTGGGGATTAATCTCCTGTGAGGGGGGGACGCTTGTGGCCTGTCGCGGTAAACAGCTGCTTTCTATGCACTCTCTAAAGCCTATGATTAAACACAGCCACCTGTGGGTGCTCCCCCCCCCCCCTCTCCCCCC
>JAODJW010000050.1:766083-781418 GCA_026777045.1 Hyperopisus bebe
GCCTGGAAGCAGCCTGCCACACAGTGTAGCCTCTGACAGCAGAACCAGGATTAAACCAGGATTTAACAATGCAGATTTTTTAAAAAATATACAGAGGTCTCTTTATTTTTTCCAGAGTTGTGTTTGTGTGTGTGTGTGTGTGTGTGGGGGGGGGGGTTGCATAGATCACATTTGAGGACCGACTTGTACATATATCACACTTTGGACGATTATATAAGTAACTAGAGCAAAAGTGGAATAAAGTTCTGTAAACTCTCACACAAACACAAATGGGGAACATTTGGTCCCCACAATGTAATATAAATACAATCCACACACACAAACACATATATATGAAACAGGTTTCTTAGTGTCCTATTTCTCTGTATTTAATCTTACGCAGTTATCAGTGCTCCAAGAAAACAATATGTATTTCACTAATTAAAAACTCAATCATAATTCTCCTTAAGTGCCCCTGAACTTCTTCCTTGGGGCATTTCTGACTTCCTGACAATGCTGCAATGTGACATTCCGGCATCGCCATGGCGAGAATCCCCCGAGGAGAAGAGCATCTGGCAGAAAAATCGTACACCGGGAGGCAGGTGGGGGGGTGGGGGTGTTACAACCTAATTACGAGGAGTCATATTGCCCCTTCCGTCGACGCCCCCCAAAGCAAAAAAAAAAAATGGCAGCAGATAGGGATCAGTCCCTGGACAGAACCGCCTCATCCAATGCATAGCAAATGACGGCTATGAGGAGCAGAGAGAGACTCTGCCCGGCTTGTGGAGGAACGACCACAGGGACTGTGATGCTATCCGTACAGATCCATGGCCTTTCTCTGAAGGCATGCACTGACCGGCAGATAAGCGGGCTGAGTCTTCTGCAGCTGTGCTGTCAATCCCCCCCCCCCCCTCCCCCCCCATCTCTGTACTGCCTTCACGCTGTCAGTAATTACAGTGTGCTTCAGCTTAAGCAAGAAGAGCCAGAACTTAAGACTGGGTCATGAGGGAAGTTCAGGCTCTAGACTTCTTACTGTCCTGTCGCCTCGGCCCAGTACACCTCACCCCTCTTTTCACTCCTCTTACAGGTCTTCTGGGTTAAATCTTGACTTAGCAATGGGACAGTAGTGAAGAGACAGATATTTATTGTATTGTTTATTACTATACTGTTAAAGAAGATACTTTTTTTGACACGCTAACCCTGAAAATAAAAAATAAAAAGACATATAAATATTGTAGAAGCATTTTCTTCTGCTTGTGTCCATCTGTCTCTCCATCCGTTCATAGTCCACAAACCCATTTAAGGGTCGTGATATAAGTGTTTGAGATTCTGGGCGGTGTGCGGCTCGTCGGGTTAGGATTCTGTGTCCATGATGAGAAGGTCGCTGGTTCAAATCCCTTGGCTGTCAGAGCGATGCTACTGTTGGGCCCTTGAGCAAGGCCCTTAACCCCAATTGCTCCTGGGCTGCTGGATGCTGGTTGACCCCGCTCTCTGAAACCCCCAAACGTGTCTCCTAGAGAGTGAAAAGGGATGAGCGAAAACAGAATTTCCCCACGGAGATGAATGGAGTTCTGAAACTGAACTGAAATTCCTTCAAAGGCAGAGAAGTGACCCACCCTTTGCTGTCCCCCTTGTCTCCCCAGTCCAGGGCTTTCCTGTCCAAGTACTACAAGGACCACAACATCGAGCTGTCCAAGCTGCTGCATCGCCTGGGCCAGCCGCTGCCAGCCTGGCTGCGGGAGGAGCTGCAGAAAGTCAGATAGCGAGGAGCGCCAGGAGCCTCGAGGACCCCATTCGTCACAGGACTCCAGCGACCCTCAAATGCGGCTGCCAAAAAACACAAAATTGGGAAAAAAAAAAGAAAAAAAAAAAGGGACCACAGAACCCCGACCTGGATTTAAACACCTCTTCAGGAAAACAAAATCCTTGTTTTAATGTTTCCATGTGCTGGCATGTGGTGTCACAAGTATAGGAACCTGTGGAGAGCAGATATGGCGTGTCCCCCATGGGGGGGGGGGGGGGTTGAAGGGCGGCGCGCGGCAGTATTGGGGGCGGAGGGGGCCTCCGGTTTCTGGAGAGGGCCTGCACTTGTGCCAGTAGTGACTCTTACGTTATGATTCCAGTGCAGTGCTGGCCAGCTGTCTGGTTTCCATGGTGATAATTTGCACTAAGTTTCGTTCCATGCCTCACTCACTGAGTGTTTTGTGTTTCATACGTTATAGAGACAGAAATAATTGAAAAAAGAAAAAAAAAAATACGGAAACATGCACCAGTACTTCTAACTCGTCCATATGGGTGTACCGAGGATACGGAAGGGCAGGGAGACTGGGGCCGAGCCGATTGTCGGGAGACGGTTCTGTTTCGTTATTTTGCCGTAAAGCAGTTTTTAGACTTTGTTTTTATTTTCTTTAAATTGACGTCGTCGATAGCCGCCGGGAGGCCATTGTCCTGTCAGTCTCACAGCATATGCAGGTTTTAACGAGTATGCAGGGATCTATGCCGTCTCGATTAAACAACAAGCAAAATGCCTAGGGGGAATGGTCATTTGGTTTGTTCCACCCTAACGACAGCTGCGTTTCAAAAGATACGGGTTTATCGTCCGGTGAGGATGGTAGATACCGGCAGTATCGTAAGCCCAAGATGGAGTCTGGAGACTGAGGCCTTCTGAGTCCCCGATTTGAGAGCCCTGGTTGTTTTGGCACATTAGTTTGACGTTGGTGTGCAGTCGGACATCTCTCGGTCGTCCAGAGTTGCTCTTGGATGTGGGTTACCGAGGCTTCTAGAAATATCCACGGCCTGCTATCTGTTCTTACGTGGATCAATGACCTATAAACGACTTACCTTGGTGAACTCATGTGAACTCAGGGAATTCTGAGTGTCCCACCACAAACGTCAAAATTGATTCTTTTCCGCTTTATGTTTTGAGGTCTGTATTTATTCGTTGTTCAATGTCTCACCGGCATGTGGACAATCAGCCAATGCAACGCACGTAAGGGGAGTTCTGCCGAGTGCGAATTCAACGGACGGACAGACGTTATCCCGGGAAGAGCGTCGATCCTCGTCGGCGGTCGTCTTTCCCGGACGCCCTTAGCGTCTTACCTCGGCGCGTCGCGCATATTCGCTTTCCGTAACAGGGACTCGGAATTTATGACGGAGAGTTGCGGTCGTGGGTTGCGGCCAACGTCTGACAGGGGAAACGTAGTTGATTGTATTTATGAGACCTAGACTAAGGGTAGGAATGGAGATGAAGTCTAATGCCTACAATGATCAAATGTAATGTCATATTTTTAGTTTTTTATCATTAATAGACCACTTGCCATAATGGCACAAAGCAAAGAAAATACCTTATGTAAAATTAATTCTAAGAATTCCAAGATCTGAGACACTTTGTGTAATTCTGTTTCCAGTTTAGCCTTACTCTCGCTCTCTGGACTGCAGCATATTTTCTGGATGGTTTACTTGTGTTTTTGTTAATAATTGCCTCAATTTACTGTGTAATTGCTTCAAAAGAGTGTATGTATATTCAATAAACACTGAACTGGTTCATGTTTTAGTAAATTGCTCTGTTTAAAGGGTATGGTTTTACTTGAATAAGTCACTTTATTGCTGCAGATACTGTGTGCGTGTGTGTGTGTGCGCAGGCGTGAAATGAGGCTGAGGTTTGGGTTCGATTGAGTCGGCGCTCACGTTGTGTTGCCAGGCAGAACGGCTGCTGCTCTTTTGGGACGGGCGCTGGAGAGTTTGGCCGGGGCAACATCCTGAGGAGCTGCAAAGGCCAGCTGTCACCACCCCGAACCTGTATCACTGAAATCCTCACGAGCAAATACTGCCTCGTTATTGTGGAATATTCATATACATACAGCTAAAGCATGGTACTATGGTAATTTCTATAATTATTTTGAATTTTTGAAATACTTTTAAAGCATGTGGAAGTTTTATGTACAATGTGCAATTGGTTTTATAATCTGTTATTTAAGTATTCAGCTTTTTTAAAATTCCGATACATATCATCTTTATTTTCCATGACTACTTATCCTGTACAGGGTTGCAGCGACATTAGGTGAACGAACATCACCATCGTCGTAAGAAATGGCTGCGAATACTTAAAACATTGTAGCAAAACACCATCAAAAGATTCCGCATGAGACCTGTATCGTCCATGTCTATTAGAAACTAAAACAACATTTGATTTTTCTAGCAGTGCAGTCTTGACACTAATAGGATCTCTCACTTTGTGTATATAAATGGGTCGGGATGTGTGTAAATCACGTCGGTAAATGACGGTATGCCCCCAGGAGTGCACCTGGGACAGGCTATAATTAAACACTGCTGAAAGATTCACAGGAGTCTGGACAAGCAATGGTTAAAGAATGACAACAGACGACCGCAAGTCCCAGGAAGGACACGGCTGTCAAAGCCTTAGGAAGAGACCCACCCTCACTGCAAAATAGGCCTACGTAAATAAATAAGAACAAACATGCTTATCTTCTAAGCAAAGAAAATTTTATTACCCTTAATTACACTTTAATCATTTGAATTACCTTTTTTCATTCAATATTTGATGTTCTGTCCAAGCTAACTTTTGTGATTTTTAATTTATGTTGTAAAAGCATCTCTGGAGCATGACGGACGGACGGATGGATGGATGGATGGACTGATTCGTCTTCCCAACGCATTCCAAATGAGATGCTGTTCTAAAAATGAACAGTAAAGCCTGCGCAGTGAATTGAATAGATCGCATTTGCATTCACTCAGAAGTGCTGCAGAAATAATTTTCGTTAAGCTAAACCGCCTTGGAGTCGCATCGTGAAGAACTGGGTCCTGGAAGATGGCAATAGCAGATGGCAGTATTAACTCAGTGGGCTTATTTTTGGGCTTATTTTAAATCTGTAGGATTTCTTAAAACCACCTGTCACGGTGCCTGTGCATTTCGCTACTTTTCCGAATTCCCCCCCATGGCAGACGCTGTGATACTTGAGCACTGTAACAGAAAGTCTTTCACTTTTTCATTCCGTGCAGTGAAGAACCATCCTTTGTTAAAAAATAGACATTTTATTTTTTCCCTTGGGATGTGGAGGGTTCATACTCAAGGAAGTGAAGTGTTTCTGTATCCTTGAGCAAGTTAGGATTACCTGATATGATTTTGTACGTTTATCGGACAAATGGGTGACGTGCAGCTTAATAAACTACCCTTCTCATTCGATCATCTTCCACACCCACTTGTTCTAAATCTGTCACATCCCTACAGCATTTAAATTTATACAATAGTATATCCTTTACCATTTTCAATTTGGCTGTACTAATTATGTTATATTCCTCTCATAAAACGTCAAAAAAAGCTGAAACAATTTGAATATATTGCTGAAAAATATAATAAAAGTATGAAGGAATCTTCTAGTATTGAGAATGATATCACGTGGTACAGGTTCAATCAGGCTGGAATGAATAAATCCCTTGTGTTGTTCATACACGCCCGCATTGGTCCGGCAAGAATGACCACCGCTCTGAAATGTGGCGGTATTGCAGTGCCCTCTAGTGTTCAACATGACACCCAAACGCAACATGCTTCATACTTTTAAATGTTTCGGCTGATTTAATACGATGTTATTACTTTTTTAGCGCTTGTATTTTTGTATGAACATTTACAGCTGTTTATTTACAGGGCGGCAAGTAAAAGAAAGCACAAATCGATCTTATTTTTTATTCTCTAGTTTGTGTGTGTGTATATATATATATCTCTGCGGTGATGTTTATAAATATATGTAACATTATTTATCATACTTTTGACGATAAAATAAAGTAACTAGAACAACAGTTAAATAAAGTTCTGTAATCTCTAAAAAATGGGGAGAGTTTCCACGGATTAAGGTCGTTATGTTGAGATTTGAGTTTTCATATATATATATATATATATATATATGAAAGTATATTATGGTTTTGCATTTTTTTAGTAGGCTACCTACTAAAATGTGGCTTATCTGCCGGTTTCACACTCGGGCGTGCTAAACTACGATTTACTGCACCGCATTCCGAGCCAGATCCTGCGGGAGCGCTCGCCGGAGGCGCCGGAGCTCCGGTATTGGCACCCGGTGGTGACACTGTGGATGTCACCACAGTGGAGCCCGCAGATGGCTCGGGACAGATCCCTGCCAGCAAAGACCGCTACTGCATCTAGAGGAGAGTCTTCTCCTGTATTCTTCACGCTGGAGATACTTGGTTACTTGACTGTACATTTTTTGTGCTTGTTAATTAAATATGTATTTACTTCAGTTGGTTTCATAAAGATTTAAAGGTATTTTGCAGTTTGAACAGAGATCATCCCTGTCTGTTCCATATTACTAACATCATTCTGTTTTGATTTTTTTTTTGTAAACCTTTGCCAACCTTTCAAGAAAACTGGAAAACACGGGCGTACATTTCTGTAGTACTCAGATAAAGGAGGAGGATTTCAGTACACGGAACTTACACGGGTTTGAAGCGCAGGGCCTTCAGCTAAAATTGTTTGATGCAATTTTAAACCTGGAGTTTTTTTTTTTTTACGGGATTGTCCCGTAATGAAAAATAAAAAAAAAAAACCTTGGAGGCACGGGGGAAGGGACAGGTTACACCCCCGATGGGAGCAAGTCACATCACAGGAAATCACATTACGAGTAAGATAGGAACATCACTCCACTTAGACTGGACACCTTTGGTGCAAGAAAGTGCCAGAATGTCTTGAAAACAATCAGAGACTAAGACACTTAAAATATAATATATACATAGTGTACTTTAAGGCACCATTAAAAAGATGTATCCATATGGTGTGGAATGCTGCATTTAAAAAACATTTTTTGCTAGTATTCACCATACATCTAACCTTTAACCATTATAAAAATCCTCCTTTAACCCCAATGCCTTATGAATTATATTCATTCTTAATTGAATGAACTTTCCTGTTGAGCAAGTTCTCTCTTTTTTTCCCTCCCCCCGATGCTGCAGACACGTCTCACTGTCATCTTTCTAAAAAGCTACCCTTTGAAGCGTCCTCTGCTACTAAAACCGCGGATTATGCTATGTTGTTTTTTTTTTGCTACAGGCTGAATTTTCTGGGCTGAAGTCGTCTGGGTCACGCAGGACACTAGATATAGTAGACCGGAAAGTACTTCCCGCGAATACTTGTGCGAAGGTGTCAGCCGGGCCGCACGTCCCAGCAAACAGTGTCCTTTAGAACCGTGTCCTGTAAACATATTCGGCTTGTCCAGCCAACAGTGAGGACACTGGGATGTTTGCCATGCCGGTGAGTTTTGTTTGGAGCTATAGTGCAAAGTGCTGTTGTGAACAGGCCTTGGTTTGCATTGCTTCACACTGGAAATGCAAAAGTTTCCAAGTTACGTGGGAAGCAGGCAGTGCAACAGATGGCAAAAGGCGGAATGCATTCCACAGCAGCACAGGTGCACCCAGGACATATCAAATCCTTTCACGGTAGCAGGACAAATTATTCCTCTGAAGCTGTAGAGTTACGTCTGGTTCAATACACAGCAGCGGGTGTAAATTGTTGCCTGTGTGAATATAAGGTTTCCACCTACCTACCTTCTGGCAGCTTATACAGTACAGGGTCAGCATGAGTCGGAAGACCTGGGTACGAGGCGGGGGAACACCCTGGATGGGTCAGGTGACCTTTACTGCTTGTCTTTGGAGGGGCTGGAAAAAGCAGAGGGAGATCATGCAAGCTCTACGCGCAGAACCGGGTTTGAATGGCAGGCGATTCCATGTAAATGGGCGCAGTGAGTGGCTTGGTGGGCTAGCACCGTGCCTCTGAGCAGAAGGTTGCTGGTTCAAATCCCACCACTTAAGAATGGTTTCACTGTCGGGGATTTGAGCACGGGGTGTGGATATCCTGGCAGATTGTGTGGGCCCAACGTGTTGCAGGGGCCTGTACATAGGTCACATTTGGTAGGGGGGCCCAAAGTGACATTTTGTGGGGGGTGGGCAAAATTTCTAGGCAAGGCTCTCAATCCCAAGTTGCTCCAGGGACTGTATGACCCTGCTTTTTCAAAAAAAATATACGTCACTTTGGATAAGCGTCTGCTAAATAAATAAAAATGTAAAGTAAATTTATATTGTGACAGTAGGGTATGAATCCCAGACTGCCTTGCCTTCCTTGTGGCTCCTGCTTCCTGTAGCAGGGGTTTATACCTCTTCTCATTGTCCTCTTAATCCAGCGGAGATGTTAGGGCGGCCCCCATGAAATCGTGGGGTTTCCTCTGGGTACTCCAGTCACCCCCCCCCCCCCCCCCAGACCAAAAACATATAGAGTTGCCAAATTGTCCATAGTTGCATGTGTGAGTGTGCCCTGTGATGGGTTGGCGCCCCATCCTGGGTTGTTCCCTGCCTTGAGCGCATTGCGTCTGGGATAGGCTCCGCCCCCCCCCCCGACCCTGAATAGGACAAGTGGTTACAGAAAACAGTTGGATGTATATTTTACATAATATCTGCAGTTATTGTGCAGAACACGATTTTGTTTTCTATGATTTAAAAGCAGTGATGAAAATGAATCAAATTATGATCATTAATCTTCATCTTTAAGCTGGTTATGAAAATTGTTTTCTAATCCCCACAAAGCAAAACGAATTAACAAACCAATATCAGCACTGCATTTAAATGTTTATTTGTTTTTGTACTTTTTACAACACCCATTAACCGACACACCTCACTTTTTCCAAAACTGACATACCATGTTAAGGCTTTTATAAAAGCAGTAAATATAGCGTAGTCCAGTAATACATTCAAAAACGTAATATAAAACTAAGACATTGTACAAAAGCTGTTGCATTAGCACCGTGCTCAATTGTAACCAAATCATCATTACTAGAAATTCATAATGCAAATTGTTTTGCGCTTTTCACAGATAATTGTTTGTATATTTATCAGTTTTTTTTCTCAACTTAAAAAAACTAGTAACAATGGATATCTATAGGTGGAGAATCCCTGAAGTATTGCACAAAACAATTGCATTAAACATACTGAAAGAGCACCATAGGAAAGCAGTCTCAGTCTACTGCAGAGCATAATTTAAGCACAGTAAAGCGACACTTAAACGTTAACGTAGTACACAATTGACATGTTAATGAAGACTTCCTTGAATACATCTTTTATTGTGCATACCTATTTAATAGGCAATGTTCCCATCACCTAACTGCGCACTATTTCGATGAATTCTTTAAATCCTAAAGTGCAAAGTTTGTCGCTTCATGTTAGGAATTAAAAATGTGTTTCGCTCTTATTTCCATGGGCTTTTGCTTGAAGAAGAAGAAAAACAACAGGCAGCTGCCCCATTCTGTGCCTTTGTTAGGATTCGGAATGTGGTCCCTTTTAACAGAGAAGTGCTGATGTGTAGTAAAAGGAATATAGCTGGAGCATAAGAGGGGCCATAATTCATACAGAGGAGCCAAAATTATCGTTAGCCAATCATATGTTTTAAATTGATGATTGACAGGGGACAGACACTGTGTGAACCATTCAGCTTTCAGCTCAGGGCCGGTTCCCTTGTGACGCCGCCCCCTGTATACACCCTTTTGTTCATAAGGTCTTGCTCCCACCAGACTCAGCTGACCCCTAGAGCGCCATCACAGCCCCGCCACACGGCGGATCCAGGGCACGAAGGCAGACACCTTGGTGTAGACACCGGGCGAGTTCTGCAGTCGACATGAATAACCCCAGGAGGTGACCCCGTAGAGCACCCAGCGGCCTCCAGTGCGCTCACACACCAGTGGGCCCCCGCTGTCCCCCCGGCAGCTGTCCACCCAGGGCTCTGACGGCGTGTTGCCGGCACACAGCATCCGGGCTGTGAACTGGCCCGGGTAGTGCGCCTCGCAGTGGCGTTTGTGGAGCTGGGAGATGGCAGCTTGCTGCAGAGTCTTAGAGTAAGCCCGTCCTGGGGAGAGACACGAGCTCACTCGGGGCACGGGAACCAAAAGACCAGCCACCGAGCCAGATATTTACGCTAAATTGTTTCACCATTAAGGAATAAACTCTGAGCTACGTAAAACACTACGCAGTGTAATTTTGCTTGTACAGTCTAACCGGTTTGTACTGCATATATTCTGCACCTCTTCAGAAGTTTTTGTTTTTTTTGCGTTAAACAAAGTCTGTTTCTTTTATTAGCTACATGAGCTGTACAGAAAAAGAAACAAAAAAGCTGACAGATGCTTTTCACGCACTATTCCTGGCCATTCAACAACAACCACGACGCGTTTGTTCACAGGGGTAGAACAGTCAATAGCTTGTAGAAACATGTTTAATACTTTAACAAAATTCTTGAGTCCTCTCCAGCCCCACCACACACACACACACATGCACAAACACACACACACACACACACACAAAGTATTCAGCAAGAACAAATTGCACCACACCACAAATTCTCAACACAGTCACAAATTACAGTTCATATATCCTTAGAAAATTCCTCAATGTATTATAAATCACTGGTTCAACGACAGCCCTTTTGGAAATGACCCTAGATAATGATTGCGTGCACATTTCAAAAGCCAAAACAAGATACTTTTTTTTGGAAAAAAAAGCTATTATTAAAAAAAAAGAACTGCATTATGTGTGAACCATTAAGCTGCATTATGAAGGGGAACAAATCTGCACTGGGTTACCCACTGAACCAAAAAAAAACATTATTTTGAAGGCGACAGGAGCTGTGAGATTCTGGCAGGTCAAAGTGGTGCGGACGCATTTACCATGAAAGATTTTCATGCTGACAGCCCTTTGTCTGTCCAAAATGTCAAAAAAATCTGGATTTAAAGAAATAAATTACACAAAAATGTCCAATTCCATGTCTGTCAGCTGTCAGGACAAGTAGAGAAGTGAATCCTAGTGATATTCAGGGTGGAGAACCAAAAAAAGATACACTCTGCCTCATGTCATTCAAAACTGCTTTTTAATTGAGGTTGAAGCCAACCTGGACTCATCTGCTCTGAGATTTAAGGGATTTATTCTGTGGATGGGCTGGACGGGATGCCAGAAGAAGACGGATGTGTTACTGAAGCTCCCGAATTAGATGCACTGAACCTTTGGATCGCAACGCTTTGATTCCGTCTAGCTAGCCGCGGTAGGAGTGCACGGAGTGCGCGCTTCCCTTGACGGAAACGACTGGCAAGGCCCGAAGCGCGATCCTTTAATGGCATTCGATTACGGAGCGTGCCGTCGTGTTTAAGTCGTGCAAAGCCTCTGGAACTTGAAACACTAGCCTGCCCCGCACATGACTCGGGGAACTTGTGAACCCGGTTACCAGGGGGCGGGGCTTCTTACCTGTGTCGCCCCAGCCAGTGATGTAACAGCTGGTGGAGGTCCGGGCAGCCTTCTCCCTGCGCCTGGGCAGGCAGGCTGGCAGGACGTGGCGACTGAAGGTCACACAGTGACCCTCTCGCCCAGATAGCCTCACCAGGGCCAGGTCGTAGTCGTTACTATGGACCTCGTAGCTAGGGTGGGGGACGATCTCCTCCACGGCGTACTCCGCCTCGTACTCCTCCGGCACCAGGATGTGGTAGTCGCCCACTCGGACTTTGTACGTCTTTGTGCTGTTCCCATACCTGTGTGAGAAGGGGCAGGATGAGAGTCACGGCTTGGGTGCGGGTCACATGACACAATGACGCTAAAATCCCCCCATCTCCTCAAGCAGACCTGTGTCAGGCACTGGGAGAATGGGAGTGTGCTTTCATTACAGCTCTCTCTATTTTCACATGAATGGTTACCAGTAATGACTGCGTATTAATTGAGTAAAAACAACAATGGACTGAAAATGATATGCTATGGTCTCTGAGTCAGAATCATCTATTTATCACCAAATACAAGGCCATCAAATATCAATATAATAAATTATGTAGGTGTGCCTATAATCCTACACAATATGAATGACCCCATATGAGAACTCCAATTTTAGAACAACTATATGGTATTTTCCTGCTCCTGTAACCTAGTAACAGACTTCAAACTTCCCCAAATCCCAGAAAATCAATAACACTCCGGTCCGAATTTACACTGATTGCTCGCTTACAAAATGAACCGCGTCTCATTCTGCCACAGAATATCCTCTGATCTCATATCGTGTTGTAAGTAATAGGGGGCATTTATTCCAGGCTGCCGGAGGTCAGAGTTTCGAATGAACCAAAGACGTAATTCGGTACGAGCTCCGTGGTATCATTTCCGCCTGCCGAATTCCCTGCCCCCCCCGTAGCGGAGTTAACAATGTTCGCGAGATGCAGATTTATCTTTCAGATGCGAATCTCCAGGGTCTGCATCGACCACGTGTTTGTCAGCATGGCTGTGGCGTTTTTGCTGTCCCTTCCACATTCTTGTGGTTTTGAGTGTAACACCAGTCTGCCGACTGTCACAGATCAGCACTCGTGGGAAAATAAGTACACCCAACAGGCCATGGATGGAAAGAGGGGGCGGTGAGGGGGAATCGGCAGCCGCCAAAAGTGGGTGGCTTGTTGCACTGTCAGGATCCTTCCGGAAATAAATCAACATCCTGAAATCAGAGCCGCTTCCTGCTGTTGGATGGCAGTGAGTCAACAAGACTTCTGGACACCTAGTCAGTTAATGTTGCTTGCGATGTCCGGCCCTGAAAAGCTCGACGTCTCTCAAATAAATTCGCTGCCCGGCAACTATATTTTGATTTCCTCAAAGAGCAATATTCAGACCCTTTCCGTCTATTGCTAAGCGTCAGCAGAAGGTCTGTGCTGAATCGTATGAGGCACATGAAGAGGTAATGTTTGCACAAGTGAATGCTATTGATTTTTATGATGGGAAACTCTAAAGTGGCGCTATGTCAACAAACCAAGGTTCTAAATCAAGTCATTTCTTCAAATCTCGTGTCTGATGTGACGACGGTGTTTTCAGCCTGTGACTGCCTAAAGGCTGCCGTTTCATTATCCTTGGGCAGCAGCCAAATGGAGGCGAGATGCATAAAAATAATATGACATTTACTTTGCCACGTCCCGGTCATGTTGCACAGAGCGTCTGTCATCGGGCTATTTTCATAAAACCGTTTTGAAACGCTTAACACTGAGAGCCATGTGCTGCACCCAAGTTGCAACCGAACACTTTCTAAATGTGCTCCAGCTATATGACTTCAGGGATTGTCAACTAACGAACGCGTCTGCAGCAAAACTCGTGTTTGGTATGCGGGTAAAAAAACACTATGTAAGTTATATTTTTACATATTATGTCCGTGGTAAAAAAAAATGCATATTGATACAATGCAATATATACATTTATTTTTTATATAGCGCCTTTCACAAAAAAGTTGTGCCAAAGTATGGTAATTGTATGATAAATGACTTGAAAGCAACTGAAAACGCAGGTCAGAAATATAACAGCTTACACTGTTTCCATTCATGAACATAATTTGGCAGGGTTTTGCTATATGTTAGTAAAACGATATAAACACTCGTCTTAAGTAAACGGAAGCATAAGTGATTCACCAGGTGTGTGGGGAATTGTGATTGATACTGAAAATATATACGTTAAATGCTAAGGAAGCTTCCGTCAGGTACATTTTTAAAAATACGATTCAACGGGAAGATCCACCAATATTTCGCAAAGTGACCGTGACAGATTTCTTTTCCTGAGATTGCCGATAAGGTTGAAAGCCACATGGTACAGAGGTTTTAGCGTATGTAAACAAGTCTGAAGGTTTTAGTTTTTCTTTTTTTTTAGATAAATGCAGTCACTTTCTGGGCCACGTCTAGGGCCGTCCTAAATGGCACCGGGTTATTAGGGTCCGTCAGAGTGCTGTTTACTGCTGTTCCAGAGCCTATAATTTAGCGATCGCATAGGTAGAGGATAGCCAGTAGGGGCTGTGTGTGTGTGTGTGTGTTTTTGTGTGTGTGTGTGTGTGTGTGTTTGGGGGCGGGGAGGAGTTGAGGACTGGCTGCATGTGGAAGCGTTTCAGTTGGTGAGCAAACTCGCGTGCCCCCCCCCCCCATGATCCCCAGAGAGGCCCCCAAATATTTACAATCCCCCGATGGGCTCTGCCATTCAGGAACGGCCACATTACGCGTGAATCCCCGTAGAACGGCTCCCATACAGACACTGTCTATTTGCGCTCCATGCTCTCCGTGGGGGGCCACTTTATGACCCAGATAAGTGCAAACAGTAAACCGGGCCGCGGGAAGAGGAAATCTCCGCCGGGCGTTCATTTCTATTCGTGAGAGGTTTCGGATTGCAGTGAACGCTGCCACCCCGCTAGAAAGCCTGTTGCCAGGGCCATGGGTTCGAGTGGGGGCATGCCCAAACGCAGCGGCCCTGTGTTCCCCTAACCAAAGCCAATTTTTACTTCTTTCTTCCAAACCGCATTTTCGGTAATAGGCTCACTGTTCAGCGTTATACTGAATAGCGGTGTCGTTATAATGACGACACCGTACAGATGCGTGACATTTAGCTGCTTTTTGGATTCATTCTGCGTGAAAGGAAGACTGCCAGGAGAAGCTATCCATCGAATTCAACTTCAACTAAAAAACTTTAATTTTCCATTTGTTCCTCGAAAGTTTATTTTGAATTTAATCTCAGAACTTTTGATTTTAATTTCAAAGCTTCCGACTTTAATCTCAGAACTTTCAACTTTCTCTGAATCTTAATGCAGCAGAGAACCACCTGAAGCAGAGTGAAGCAGAGTGAAGCAGATTTATTATGTATTTATTTGTGGAATAACTTTCTTCAACTGATAATTAAAAACGTCCTTTAAGTTTCCCTTAATTTAAAACTGTGCTGTCCATTTGGAATTTTAAGTAACGTTATAGTTGTATGGTTAAGGAAAAGTGACCAACACCCTTATGACCATTCAGATTCAAGAATTCAATAGTACCATGGTATAAATGTTATTATGTTTTATTCACTCATCTATCTATCTGTCTATCTATCTACCTATTGATCTATCTGTCTGTCTGTCTGTCTGTCTTATCTTTTAAAAATTATTTTTTATAATATGTAGCACTGCTAGGAACTTACACAGAGTTTCATTGTAAATGTACAAAGATAAACATTCTATTCTATTCTATTCTATTCTATTCTATTCTATTCTATTTAACTCCATCCCTCACCTCTTGAAGCAGTGGGCTGAGGTGAGGATCCAGCAGCTGCTGATCAGTGTCGCCCCGCACACCAGACGCCCGTCACCCGGGGAACCACGCAGCCGGATGGCAGCCTGCCAGGGCCAGCCACCCCTGGAAGCACACAGGTAACACGCAGACACACACACACACACACACACAGACAGACACACACACACACACACACACACAGACACACACACACACACACACAGACAGACAGACACACACACACACACAGACACACACACATACACA
>JAODJW010000050.1:781518-791935 GCA_026777045.1 Hyperopisus bebe
AGACACACACACAGACAGACAGACACATACACGCACAGACAGACACATACACACACAGACAGACACATACACACACACACACACACACACACACACACACACAGACAGACACACACACACACACACACAGACAGACACACACACAGACACACACGCACAGACACACAGGGACACACACACGCAGGCCAGTCAAGATTTATAGCAGCACGATGTGGGTGGTGGGGAGGGGGGGCTGAAGTGTGCAGACCCCCCCTCCACACCCTTCAGGAGAAGCACATTTCCCGTCACGTGACACGATGCGGGTAAAGCCCACCACATCTACGCCAGCTCATGAGCTTCTTATTTGCGTGCTTTCCCTTTTCTGTTCGTCTCAAACCATACGGCTCCCACTGACAGATTAATGTGCTTGGAGAGCAGAATCGGATCCATCATCCAACATAACTTGCGGTCCACCTCAAAGGCAGCAAACATCACTTCTTTTTTACCTTGATGTTGTGCCACGGAGCTCCTTAAACACAACATCTGCCTTACATCCAAAACCAGCAGTAATGCAGCGAGCTGAAATCTGCTCCGTCCAGATGGAATTTTCCCCCATTCACGATGGCATCACGTATTAATCTGCGATGCATTCCGAAAGCCTTACCTTAAGGAATTCTCCCCACCGATAATTCTTTTCTGCCGCGGCCGCACATGGCGGATTCCGCACGCTGGGCGCACAGGGTCTGGAAAGGGGGACAGAATCGGGCCTCTGAAATCACAGCGGTTATTCAAAGCCCAACGTATATAAAGACAGCAAGTCTTGCTTCCATGGGAACGTTTCGTGCGGTAAAAAGCTAATGGATAAACCACAAGTTAAGCTAAACATGACATTACGTTATTCTGTTAAGAACAATATACGAGAAAGCCCGCCCGCCCCCGAATGACCGCCAAAGAATTTCCTCCTCTCTCCTTACACGGAAAGCTTCGGGTGAAATATCTGCCACACACCTGTCCCACCCCCCCAGCTCCCCCCTTTATCTCACACGCCACACACCCTTCTCGGGTGAGTCGTAAGAGAACCTCACACTGTTTGTCCAGATGGGGAAAGTATAGAACGCGGTTTAACCCATCCTACAGTTGAGCACAGGCGTGACAGAGAGCCGACTACGCGGCGGTATTAAAAAACAGGCCCCAGAGCTTTCAGCCGTTTGTTATTCATTATCCCCTCCATCTGTCTTAAACAATGTAGCTGTGTGCGTTAAATCCGACCACCACTACACCTCATCTCAGGCCAGTGATTATTTTTCTAGCGATGTATGTTTAGATTCTCCAAAACTGTGTCTGGTTTTGTATTCTCTATGTTTGACACGTCCTCCGCCTCATCTCCGTCCAACAATATGGCAATTGTTTTTGTTTGTTTTTTTTCGACATGTTTTTCTTTTCTTTTTTTTTTACGTGAGGCTTGCAGCTGTGGCAGGATTGCCAACTGTCACGCTCTCGTAATCAGATGGAGAATTTCGGATTCATTGGTCTCACACAAGCCAGACAGAAACAGACTGTTACTGGGTCAGATGGCCCAACATTAACAACGACGGCTCTAACCATTCTGGTTTTATAATGTATATAAGGGCAGAGTCACCTCCTTAAAGTGCTGACTTTGGCATTGACCTGGAGCCGGTTAAGAACTGCACTGCTAAAGTCCTCACTTCGCACAGTAGCGCAGGTCTGGCTTGTGACTGTGATTTCTCTGGCTACAATACTAGGCTCAGCATTATGCAGTTGAAGAGCAAATTTCCAAAACTCACTCAGTCCACGTTTTGTTGTTTTTGAGATGAGACCTAAAGACAGGCTTCCTCAGCACATTTTACAGTGTCAGGAACCAAAACTCACTCAGACCTCATGCAATCCAAAGAAGGGATTTTAGAAACACATAGCTAGCAAATGAGCATATTGCTTTATAAGCGGTTGAAGAGCTTATATCCAAAACTCTCCACGTCCACAAAAATTTTGATAAAAATGTATCCAGGGGACTGAGCTTTGGAAATTTGCTCTTCAATTGCTTATAAAGCAAAATGCTACTTTGCTAGCTATGTTTTCTAAAATCTCCCTACTAAAGGTACTACTTTACAATAAAGCTCCCTTTTGCCACTTATGAATAACTCATATAAAAATAAAATCAGTGTTATTAATGATTTACAAAACTACTTCTTGTTCTGTTCCATTATTTATTTGTTTGTTTTCTCTCACTCAGACCCATGAGTATCACAGTGAGTCCATTGCTCGTGTCCTTGTACCCTTATGCCGATCTGTTGTCTGTGGCATATTAATGTTTGAATGTTGTTCTGCATTCAGTTTTATTTATGTGTACTGGGTTGGTTGTGGAACTGAATGTCCATCTGGGAGAAATAAAGTAATCTGAATACTGATTACTGAATACTGATTACTGAATACTGAAGTGCTACAACCCAGTTAATAACCTGATTATAAACCATTCATAAACTCTTTATAAGGGTAGCCTTATTGTAAAGCAGTACCCTATTAATACTCTTCAGATTTTAAAACATTTTTTGAAAACTGTGAAATAAAAACAAAGAGCCGGTGCAATGACGACACCTTGGCTGGTGGCTGCGCTGCCGCTCTGGCCGTAGTCGCAGATGACTCCCGCGTCCTCGCTGTGGCGGCAGTTGTGCGAGCCCGCTGGCTCCTTCAGGCAGTCCCCCAGCGATCGCTCGGCCCCCGTGCACTTCACGTTGTCCACGTGGATGGGCCCTTGACCTTCGCCGAAGTAGGCCATCGTCCTCGCTTTGGCTAGGCCACTTGGGATTGTGGGAGAAGCAGAGGTGGACATTTCAGGTCCAGAAAGTAAAAATCCAATCCAGGATTTTGTTTCAACCAACCAGTTGACTATAAAGAGTCACAATCACATTGTACTCAACTGGTTGGTTGAAACAAAATCCTGGTTTGGATTTTTACTTTCTGGACATGAAATGTCCACCTCTGGGGAGAAGAATGTCGTCATTACGTCATTAAAGCCCGGATCATTGTGATTCACGAGGGAACAGATGTAGAAACTCGTCCTAGTGAGTAATTATCCCCAAATTAAAAATAATGGTGGTGATAGATTCCTGTAATGAAAATAGCTATGGAAAACAAGAGTCTAGCTTCCAGGTGAGACTTTTGCATTGTGTGATAAGGAACTGAGAATATTACAGAGGTACCACTCACTAATAACCTCTAACCTCTTCTTTCATTCATGCCTCATTAGCCTTTGTCTTGTTTCAAGGTTTTTGGTGTTAATATCCTGTCACGGCACTGTGAATTCAAGGCAGACATATTTTTTGAAGATTTTAACACAGTTGCCTCAAAAGACACCCAACACAAAGACAGACGCAATGTGCAGATACAATGCGCCTATATTTCTAATAGTCTTTCAGGCGTGACTTTCCACTTGGAGTTTGGAAAAATGTCAGATATTAAGAAACTCGGTCATGAAATACCCAGTGACCTACACATTCTAGAAAATTCTGGATGTTTCTAGTATTAGGCCACTGCTTCATTTTATCATAGAAGTTATGATAGATACAATACCCACAATAGGCATCATACCGGAGCTGTGTACAGGGGTGGAGCCACAGGGGCACTAGCCCAAGCTGAAAGCTGATTGGCCCTTGGAGTTCTCCTCCCCTGTCAGTCACCTTTCCAAACCATATCATTGGCTAAAGATAAGGTTGACCCCTCTGCATGAATTATGGCTCCTCTTATGCCTTCCACATTAAAATATCCTAAAATCGCTCTCCGGAGTTTTCATAGGATACACAATTAACACCTACAGTAAAGAGCCGTCATCTGGTACACAGAAATTTCCCTGATCTACAGCTGAACCTAACCAGTGGTAATACCTATTGCTTCTGTGTGCCATGACCGCATTTTTAGAGTTGTGTTATACTTTGCAGGTGTTTGAGACTTTAATCTATCTCCAGGGGAGCATGAAGGAGGTGGGAGAATATTTGGCTCAATGGCTATTGTAAGCGAACACAGGATCACAGCATCTTAATGGCTTATTTTGGATCAGTTTGAATAAACCAAATTCACCTGATGTGAAACGATGATTTGCATTAGCGTGCTAGTACCGACTGGTCCACTTGTTGTGCTTGGCCCCCACGAGATGCTCATGCTTGAAGTGCTTCTAACAGCTGCCCATCCATCACAGCTATGAAGGTTTTTTTTTTTTTTTTTTTTTGCATGAAAAGAGTCTGATATCATTTCAGGCATTTCCAGTCTGAAGCAAGCTAAAAGTAACGTTTAGTTAACTTCCATGTTAAGAATGCATTAGCAGAGGAGGCCCATTTATACAGTATGGAAAATTCCTTTTCAGTGTATAAGAGAAAAATATTTCAATTGTGTGTGTGTGTGTGTGTGTGTGTGTGTGCACGTGTGTATGTAAGTGTATGTATCTCATGTATTGGATGCCGTTTGAATTTAAAGAATATTTCATGAACTCTTAGTTAATTTTCAATAGTAAATTGAATAATGCCAAAATAATCCCTTTTATTTATATTTGTGTGTGATGGGAAATACTCTGTAGTATAATGGGCATAAATGAAGACTGACTGGAAATGGGAATAACTAAGTATGCCCAGGAAACTGTTTCACCGTTCAGGAGAAACCCGACTCACCGTCATCGCACAGCCTTAGTGTTCAGTCTTTAACTCAGGTCAGAAGTTTACACATAGTTGTAACTCAGACCCCACACTGTGCCGCCAAAACCCAGACACATTCTCATGGGATCTTCACCAGTTTGCACATGCTCCGTTTTGGTGGGTGAACCACAGACCCCTGGTGTATGACAGGCAGTCAGTTACAAGTAATGGCGGTGTTCTCCACCACTCAAACCACCCATTAACATGGGGCCCCTGAGGTTTGGGGGCCCCCTGTTGGCCTCAGACAGTCGCTACACTAAATATTACTGAAACATATTTCTTATTTAGGAGATGCTGAAGCAGATAGCTAGCTATGATCTTCTGACTTTACTTAGTTTTCGAAACATCTTGGGGGACAAAAGTACAAGTTGAAAGTTCCGGTTCGGAACATACAAATCCAGACTAAGATTTTGTTTCAACCAACCAGTTGAGTGTAAAGAGTCAAATTCACAGAACACTCAACTGGTTGGTTGAAACAAAATCTTGGTCTGGATTTTTACTTTTTGTTCCTGAAGTTTCCACCTCTGGCTCAAAGTGCCTTTTTGACTGGGGCTCCACAAACAATGAATGGGTCCCACTTACGTGTAACCGAGCTGCCGGCACACCACGTCCGCATCCCGGTCGGTCCATCCATCATCGCAGATGGTGCCCCACTGTCCGTTGATCAGCACCTCCACCCGGCCCTCCTTCGGATTCTCCCCACCCACCAGCCGGAGGGGCAAACCTGCAACAGCAATGAACACATGGAGATTGATGAGTGGGGCAGTTTTGACCCCACTGAAAATTTTCTGAATGGTATAGATGACACCAGTGTCACGTTTTATAGACCCACCTAACAGCAGTGAGCAAGACTAGAAATTCAGACAAGCCAGTTATCTGTGATTCTCACGGTATGTGAGATGCCTTAGCTGATGAAATCAGTACAGCTCTTTGTCATAACAGTTTTGACTCCGAAAGAGACAAATTAGGTTTAATTGGAGCTGAATCACTTGTTGATGACTGACGCCGGTGATCACGTCGAACGTTAGAGCGAAGTGTTACTTTGTAGCATGCCACATTTTAAACGTATCTCACCATTGACGCAAACGTGTCTCACTCTGTGGGGATCTGCGATGACATTTAACGAAAACAGCGGTGGACCGGTATGGTTCAGTATTTACACATGATGGGTGACATGACCTGCTAATGTATTAACCACCGCTATCACTGAGGTGACAAGCATGCTAAGTTGAAGCACCCAGATTCCACACTAAACCACACTCTAAGGTTTTCCAGTAAAGAAGTGACTTTTTCTGTGTGTGCTTCCACATCAGGAAATTAAATACTTTTACAAGCTGGTGGTGGACAAGTTGTCTAGAATCCCAAAAACACTTTAGTAAAAACACTGACTTAGGCAGGGCTATTAATAATAACACTCGCTGGAATGTTGACTTTATTCGCACTGACCTAACAGTAAGCGGACCCCATACATTGCTCATTTGCGAGAACCCATCAGAGCTTTATCTTGAACTGTCAGCAGATCCTAAGCGTAGTTACACACCGGCTTCCTGGTTTCCCAAAAATGGCACGAAAGTGACACTGGCACCGAACTCTGCAGTTAGTGTAAAGCTCTCACTGCACTTTCGCTTCCAGCCGAAGCAGTGGCATACAGTACAGTGCTTGAGGTAACCAACCAAAACCACAAGAGAGGCTTTAAGTTGGCTACTGACTCCCCAGTGTGGCAGGAACGGGCATGGTGAAATCGTTCCTGGTGTTTTGGTTTAAGTGGTCAGATTTGGTTTACATATTAGCCTAGCCTAGATTTATAGCAAGGGATCTGAACTCATCTCCTTCATGTTGCTCCTTCCTTCCTGCAGGTTAACGGGTCAAACCAGTAGAATCTTCAGGATTTTTAATTAAGAAGGGAAACCATAGTAATTAAGCAAACTGCTGCAGCTTTTCAGCTCATTAGGCTATCAGATTAATTACATTATTCTTCTCAAAGAATCTGAATTTTTCCAGCTCTACAGAAACCTGCCAGCAAAGTTCCTGAGGCCAAGTTATCCGCAAGTTGAGAGCATTAGCTTCCACTGCACAACTGGGAGCATTGGCTTCCACTGCACAACTGGGAGCATTGGCTTCCACTGCACAACTGGCAGCATTGGCTTCCACTGCACATCTGGGAGCATTAGCTTCCACTGCACATTTGGGAGCATTTTCCTGCTTTTCTGTTGTAAAATAACAACTTAGCGCACCCTAAAATGTAAGAAATAAACAAGCCACTCAACAAGGACATGAAAACAGGCAGTAAGACACAGTGACAACTTCATATGACCGTGCATGTAGCGAGAGAGGCAGAAATTCTTCCTACTTTGTTTTCAGTGTCATGGAGATTGCACGGGGTTGCTATGGTAACAGAATGCCTCCGAGTTTACTGGGCAACCTGTGCGTGCGATTGATCTCCAGAGACAAGAAATGCATAAGTTTCTATCCTGGCAAAAATAACCCTGGAATTATTTAGAGGATATTTCTGAAGTCAGCCATGGATGTACAGTAGAAGATTTCATTTACAGCAACTCATAATGTGTGCATTATGTAAAAGTTCAGCAGGGCGGAAAATTTATATATCAAGAAAATATTTGCACACAAATAAAATAATGATATTAATAAAATATGTGCACTGTGGGGTCTTTCCAGTTACAAATGAGAAACATCTTTTCTGAGCGTGTTTTCTTGAATGACATATACAAATTCATCAGCTTATGCAACACATTAAATTAATGATGTGCTATAAACAACCAACAAATTGCAGTCTGTTAAAGCATGCGATTGATGCACAACAAATTAATTATTCAGATAACAATGAAATAGTAATTATTGCTAATCACTGAAAATGTAAATGGGTAACGCAATTTTCCCATGATAAATACTACAGAAGTATTGTCACAAAGTAATTTCTGTGACATGATCATTTGTTTTCCTGACAGTACTACATAGACACAACGACTTCCATCCTTTGGGAAGAGAATTTCAGCCATCATCCCAGATGGGATCTTAATGGGTGTTCTGGTGTCTAACGAATTTCGTTTGGATTGTCTAGGCAGTGTTTTTTAAACGAGCTTGAGATTGTTTACTTCCTACATGTTCGGGACGCACCGGGCTTTAAGCTGTGCCAAACTATATCGAGTCTTCCTGCATGCCACTGTTGATTACAACCAATGGTACGATTTTCACTGATACCCAGAGAGATGGTTTTCAACTGGCTGCCTGTTGAAGAGGATTCGCAAGCTGCATAGCTTCCTCGCTAAATTTTCCGCCCATCGCATGTCCGCAATGCAGGTGACAGGCTGTGACTATAATTCCATAACTCTAGGTCCGGACCTCGAAGTAAACTGGACCAAAGATTCAAAACATCCTGAAATAAACTTTGGCAGAATGTAAGGAGTTTCAGAACACCTACTGCGAAATAACATGTGGTTCTGTTGCTCCACTTAGTTCCTAATTGTTTACCCATGAATGAAGACATTTTCCATGACCACTTACTCAGTATACAGCTGCGATCTCACACAGCCACACAGTAGGAGACACTCTGGATGGGAGGCTGGTCCATTGCAGGACACGTATGCACTATTAGCCATTTAGAGACACCGATTCAGCTAACCACATGTTTTTGGGTTCTTCTAAGAAATCGCATTAGATGAAGGAAGCCTGCACAAAAATGGGAGAAGTGTCAAAACTCCACACACACACACACACACACACACATGCATGTATACACACACACACACGCATACACATAGCCAAGAATCAAACCTGCAACCTTTTATTATTAATTTCATTTATTTCTTGTTTATAACTCTGGGGTTTATTCAACTGCAATAAAGTGTATTTCCAAAAAAATGTTTCTAAGCAACAGCCCTGTTCTTTGCATGCTTGTCAAAAAAATATGAAAGGCATGACCTGACCCTTGTATTGATTTTATATTTTGTTTTGTCATGTTGAAAACGAACGAAGGCTACCATTTTGTGCTTGCCCTGAACTTCTCAAACTGTTCTGTGTCACACAGAAGGTTAAAGTGGCTTTGAAATTTCAAAGGCAAGCACAGCTTAAAGGAACAAAGTAAAACTATATGACTGCTACATCAGAGGCCCTTTAAGTGGTTTTAATAATTACTTTGCCGGTAGCTGAATATAATTTCACACAAACAAATCGTACGAATCGTGGTGTATTTAGCACTTCAAGGAAAATATATGCTGACAGCAAAGTCAAAACAGATGAAATAATTACCTCCGCATCACGTAGGTAAAAGCCACTGAAGCAGTGTTAATTCCTGGCTGCATTCTTAAGGACTAATTATGGCCCCACAATAAGTGAGAACCCATCATTCTGCGGCACTGCTAATGGAAAAAAGGACAATGCTACAGATGGGCTGCTATTTTTAATCAGTCAGCCCCACGTGCTGTGAACCTCAGGAACCATTGAAATTTCCTTCAGGTTTTCGTGAAAGCGTTTGAGGACACACAGAGGAACCTAGACGTGACCTCTGATGATAATTATGACTGTTGCCTTTGCATTTTAAGATTTTGGTGGGAAGGAGACGGCATCCTGCGCCAGGACTGGTGGGATTACTGCATGCAGTCAGCTGACAGCTCATATTCCATTGCCTCAGTTACTGGTTCCCTCTGGATGCCTGTTCTCCCTAAGGTAAGCTTACTCACTCTGTGTATGGAAGCACGATTTCCTCCTGCTCAAAACGCCTTTCAAAATACGAGGCCGTCCCCATTAGCCACCTCGTCAAAGCATCCACTTTCCCGACAAACTGCTTTCCCGGATGGGAGGCAGCGATGATGCCCTAAAGCGTTTTGATCGAAGTCAGAGCCCCAGTCGACTCGATCGCGCTCTAACCCGACCAGCGGGAGCGGGTTTCCAGAAGCCCGATGACAAAGACGAAGAGAGACGACACTTTGGCAGTTTTCTCGAAAGGAACCGCAGTTATGGGCCTATAATTAGCATCGACTTTGTCCTTCGCTGCCACCGTAATTATCATACCACCACGGAATTACTTCCAGAAGCCATACGGCTCAAGGGTAGAAGGTGCGTGTGTGAGGAGGTGGAATGGGGGGAGAGAAAGGAATAGGAAGCTGGAAAAAACATTATTTGAAGTGAACTAAGTCAGCAAGACGTGATCTAACTTAAGCCTACTCTACCTTCCTATGCAGCTTGGTTTGGGGGTTCAGTCGCACTTCTGTGAGTTTGACTGTTGTGTCAGTTTCCTGCAACTACTGTACTCTGGTTTCTCGCCGCAGCCCCAATGCATGAGGTCAGGCAGACCGGCGTCTCTAAGCTGCGCGTGATGTACATGCATATGTGGACAGGCTGGGGGTTAGAGCAGGAGTCAGCAGTATGTTTCTGGGTTTCTGGCAAAGAGACGAGAAGCAGAGTTAGGGGTTTGAAGCACCCCTGAAATTTGTTTGATGCCCTCCCACCAGCAAAATCTACCAGTCAGTATCAGTAAGGCTGCAAGACACCCCATGAAATTTATTTCTGTCTACAGGCCTGGTTTCAGGGATGTTTGTTTGGGGATGTATGTGGAAAGTTCCTGGTTCAAATGCCGTGATCATCAATGGGCCCATGAGCTAGGCCCTTAACCCCAAATGAAGAGCAAATTTTTGCTGTATTTGAGACTTCGCAGATTTTCTCGAAAATGTATCCTGCACATTGGGTTTTGGATTCGTTCCTCTCTTGCTCCACTGATTCTA
>JAODJW010000050.1:792035-829328 GCA_026777045.1 Hyperopisus bebe
GACTTCGCAGATTTTCTCGAAAATGTATCCTGCACATTGGGTTTTGGATTCGTTCCTCTCTTGCTCCACTGATTCTAGTCCCTTGAATGTATGTTGCTTTGGATAAAATGTCTGCTAAATTAATATTTGTTCTGTAAATATAACTGAGCCCTGTCCAGGGTGTCCCCTGCCTTGCTTCCTGTACAGCCAGATAAGGGGGGGCTTACTGGGCGGGATGCTGTGGGCCAGGCGCTGGGGACTGCAGGAGATGGAGATGTCCTCCCTGTGAGTGCAGTCGTGCTTCCACCACTCGCGGCGGCCGCAGTGCACGAGGGCCGGCTCCTTCCCCGTGCAGCTGATGTCATCGAGCAGGATGGGACCCACGCCCTCGCCGAACTGCTGCCCCGCCCCTCCCTCGCCGTGCCTGTGGTCACACACGCCCCCCTCCCATTTCAGATGTGGGTCTTTATGAATACACCACCATGTCTTACAGACTCACATGCTCTCCACATCGCCGGCTGGAAATGCCTCCGCTCTGGGCAGCTGGTCACATGAGGTACCCGCTGGTGTTTGGGAACACCGTGTAGGAAACAAGTCACATGTTCAAATTCATAAAATTTAAATGCGCTATTATAACCTTTTTATAACCAAAACTACTTTTGAAATATTATTTTTCTACCAAGTCACTACTTTCTTCTAATGGTGCTTTTTGGGCCAAGCAACCACTTTGAATGTTTGCTTATGGGGCCATTGGTTTCTGAGAGGCTAAGGTGCTTGCAGTTAACCAAGATGCTAAGGGGTGCACAACTAACTGAGACGCTACGGGTGCGCGGCTAACTGACAGGCTAAGGTTGTGCGGCTAACTGAGAGACTAAGGGTACATGGCTAACTGAGACGCTAAGGGTGCATGGCTACCTGAGAGGCTAAGGTTGTGCGGCTAACTGAGAGACTAAGGGCACATGGCTAACTGAGAGGTTAAGGGAGTGCGGCTAACTTAGCAGCATAAAGGATGCACTGCTAACTGAGAGGCTAAGGGTACATTGCTAACTGGGAGGTTAAGGGAGTGCGGTTAACTATGCGGCATAAAGGACGCACTGCTAACTGAGAGGCTAAGGGTACATTGCTAACTGGAAGGTTAACGGAGTGCGGCTAACTATGCGGCATAAAGGACGCACTGCTAACTGAGAGGCTTATGGGGCACACCGCTAACTGAGAAGCTAACGGTATACAACTTCCTGAGAGGCCAATGTGCTTGCAGCTAACTGAGCGGCTAATGTACATGCGGCTAACTTATGCGCTATTTGTAAACAATAGTGTAAGTGCCATCTACGGCTAGCTTCCTTGTCGGGGGATGACAGCAAGGGCGGACACCTCACCTGAAGCCTAGCTGCCTGCAGGCCACCTGCGTGTTTGAGTCTGTCCAGCCGTCGTCGCACACCGTACCCCACTGGCCCCTGTAGTGCACCTCCAGACGCCCTCGGTGGGGCGCCGACCCGTTCACCAGCCTCAAGGAGCCGTCTGGGGGAAAAAAAACAGACCTGAATGGATAATTTACGCGTTTCCGAGGTAGATTTGGCTTTTACAGGGCAGGCTGCTGATATTTTGTAATACACAAGAGACAACCTAAGCTGTATGGAATGTGGAAAGAGTGTGTTTGCTTTGTACGGCACCCTAGACCCCAGGACGGCAGGGGACTCGTCACGGACTCGCGAGCCCCGAGTTGCCGCGCTAACGTCACGTTTGGCCACATTCTGAAACGTCACTACTCTTTCAGTCCCAGAGCATATCTGTTTCTCAATTCTGCAGGAGCTCCGGCTCCAACTCCTTGGCACTTAACGCACATTGTTCCTGCTGGAAGAAAAAATGTCACGGGCCTCTCCTGTTGTGAAATGTTAAGAAAAGCATCTGCGCGAGACGGTTAAAGAACTCGATCGTCCTACAGGAAAGGTAAGATGGCAAGTGATCATACATACACAGTAAACAGCAGCAGAAGAATGAGCTATGTTTCCTGTTCAAAGGAGGAACATTTTTATGCTCCTGTAAAGAGCAGTGATTTATATCGGGTTAAGGCTGGATGAGCAACAGTTTAACAAAACATTCTGGAAGGACGTTCCTTCATCCCTACCTGCTGTTGGCACACAGGACACTCCTGCATCTTCCCGGTGCTCGCAGTTGTGCTCCCCCCACGGACGCTTGGGGCACTGCTCGATGGACAGCTCGTTGCCAGAGCACTGCACCTCATCCAGCAGCACCTTTCCGGAACCTTCCCCATAGTAGGCCTGGCCCCAGGCCTGCGCAGTCCCACTGCAGGGAAAGAGCGTCTGGTTCCATTTCACGACGGCGACGTGGAACACTCAAAGGCAAGTACGGCTTATAAGAACAAACTCAAACACCATAATTGCTACATTGGAGACTTTTTAAAGCGGATCTGTGAATGTTTTAATAATTACTTTGCCGGTATGTGATATACACCCCTTTAACTGCAGACACTTCTGGGTATTCATAATCTTCTACAGACCTTATGTAATAAATGAACTGCTGTTTTGAGGTATATTATATAGCCGGTCCTATAGTGTCTGCAAGCATGTGGTAGCACATAGGTTACATTTCAAAATACAAACACTATAAAATGTAGATCAAGAGAATGAACCACGGAGCAGATTTCAGCTCAGAGGGAGAGAGCTCTGAATCGGTATCCTGTAAACATGCAGTGATTCTGTACAATAATTCAGGCCGATCCTCTCTATTGTGCTGAAAAAGGCAGTGGAGCATTTCAGAAGGAACAATGGCGACGATTCACAGTTTGACCTTTAATGTCCACGTTTTTCCTATAGGGAATTTTTTTTTTTTTCCGACAAGCATAGCTCGCATTCCTGCGCATATGCGGGATGTTTGTGAAAATCTGTGTGTCAGACTTATCATTTTCCATCATCCCCTGTTTTTCTCTCGCCTCGTGGGCAGCCGTCCTCCCACTTAGGCAGTTAAAGATCGCGAAGCACGATGTGAGTGCCGGGGGGGGGGGGGGGGCTCACCCAAAGCCCAGCTGCCTGCACACCACCTCCGCGTCGGCGTCGTCCCACTGGTCGTCGCACACGGTGCCCCACTGGCCGGCGTGGTACACCTCCACCCTGCCCTCGTACCCGGAACCACCGCCGGACAGGCGTACAGGCACAAACGCGGCCGCTGGGGCGAGAGAACGGGCAGCCAATCACTGTGAGCCGCCGTACGCTAACGACGGAGCACAGGTCCTGGGCTGCTGCTAATCAGATCAAAGCAGGGAGATATATGGGCACCTCTGTGGCAGGACAAAGTTACCTGCTAGGAGTTCAATAGAGAAGAACCATTTATTGAAAATGCACAAGTGGTATAATGTGGTTTCAAGGCAAAAGGAACCGTACTTGTGTGTATGCGCCCAGTGCATCTTGGGATAGGCAGCAGGCTTTAAAGTAAAGTGAAAGTGATTAATTTTCATTGTTGACACACCACAGCACAATGTGGTAATCTGCCTTACTTCATAATCCCCTGTACGGCACGAGGTTACAGTGAGAGTCATGTGACAGGAAGTGACATGAGGGTTCTGAGGAAGATATGTCACACGAATCAGTCCAGTAATACATAGTTGCAAAGTCACTTTTGATTTAACTGTCATCTAAGCAGGTAAGAGTGACTGTAATGGCGGAGACAAGGGCTCAGGACTGACCTTCCTGGGGGAGGCAGGTCACAGCGGCAACTTGCTTCTTGGTGCATTCCCCCCCGTTCCAGCTGGTGGTAGGACACTGCAGCAGGTCGTCCTCGTGTCCCCTGCAGTGCACCGAACGCCAGTGAACCAAGGCAAGGTTCAGCCGGGAAAGGGGACCCTGCCGTGCTCGCCCCTTGAACCTGACGTTGGACAACAAACAGTAAAGATGTGAAGCTCTGAGTTCTGTGCTATTATGGAAACCTGGAAATTTATACTGGACGATTAAAGGAAACCTGGAAATTTATACTGGACAATTAAAGGAAACCTGGAAATTTATACTGGACGATTAAAGTCTGACATCTGCACATTTTTAAGGAATTGTATTCGTCTGCTTTGCTAATCGGGATTTTTTATCAACCTAAAGAGGGCTTTGTGTCAAGACAGGTTAGCGCCAATATGGCGGGAGTGATTCTCACCACAAATGCCCCATGAAGAACTCTGAAGCTGAATGTGAGCAGCAGCTAAATGTCACGTCAGTGGTATGTTAAGGAGAGGGGCCCTGCAGAAAATCTCACCGCCTTTCAACAGACACGACCGAGGTATCTGTTCCCACTTCTGCCCCCATATCAACACCTAGGGACATAAAATATTATCGCCTCCACTCGGCTGACCTCATCTGTGTTGCATCAAGAAGACCACAGGTGCTTGAAGGGCAAAAATCTTTGGGCATGAGCCGTATTGGAATGCGGGGCGGAGACCAGGAGAACTTCCACTGATGGGTAACAGACTAATGGCTAACATGTGCTAGATGTATTATTCTTCCTTTGCTTTTAGCCGACGGCCAGCTTTGCAGCCCTTAATATCAGATTTAAAGCAGAGATGTAATGTACTCAGATCTGATATTAAACAGAAAACACTGGATGAAAGACATTTTAAATATACTTAATCAAAATCGACTGGTTCGTCCGTCATCCGCGAATTTTACAGACAGTCTCAACTAGGGGGCAGTATGAGGGGACTTGGTGTCCCTGTCATGGCTGGGGGTTAGAATCCAGTTTTCTGTGGGGGGGTTGCATGCTCTTTCTACTTTCTCTGTACTTTGACCCCCGCCTCTCTCTAATAACTCTTTACAGGGTAAATTAATAGGGTAAAAGTTTTTTCTAATTTCCTGTTGGTCATTTCCTTTACAACCCTTTTGTAATGTAATATGAATAAACGTAGAAGCTAAGGAACTTTATTTAACATGTGAGGTGAAGCAGGTTTAAGTTCTTCTTAAAGCGATGTGGCTTTTAAAAATGTGGTAAACCACTTTAATACCACCAGTCAAAAGGTTTTGTACGTACACCACAGGTTTTTACCACTTGTCCAATTATTTTATGAACTGCACATTTTTAAATTCTTTTTAAGCACTGGAAAGTTGTGTGCAAAATAAATGAAAATATAAGTTTCCTTTATAACGTAACGAGTATGTAACTGCATGTCTGACATCCTATTAAGTGGTTGTGTGGTGATGGCATAGTCAAATTCTAGGCTGACTATAAATGCACTAGTTAACTGTCCATGAAACATCCCATGAAACAGAGCAGTATTTAATGACCCTTGTAGAAAAAATGCCTCAGATTTTCTCTACTGTTACAACTGCTGGTGGATGTTACTCTGACAAATCAAAGATGTGACATTTTCTTGCGAATAAAGCTACTCAAATGGTGAACATGCTGCAAATTTATTTGTTAGCAAAGAATATTGAGGGCACTTTTAATAAATGTTCAGTGAGTGACATGCAAATGTAGAAAATCTGAGTGTGTGCAAAAAACCTTTGACTGGTAGTGTATCTCTCCATCTGTCCAAATGGTCCATTACCTAGAGCTAAGTGACCCTGAATATTTGGTTCTGGCTGAGAAGGCAGGTAATGCAGAAACAATGTGTTCTAACATAGCTTGTCATAAAACCGCTAAGAGGCTTAGATGGTCTGTGTGATTTAGCAGTGAAACACGACTGTCCCACCGCGTCAGTATAATGGTGAGCCGGCGGAGCGGAGCCTGTATCCACTCCGCTAATCCAGATTAGCGAGGCGCACGCCGCTGCGTAATCCCCCTACCCGTGGCCCAGCTGGCGACAAACCACGGCCGCGTCCTCGTCCCCCCAGCCGTCACTGCAGATCGCGCCCCACACGCCGTTTAGGTACACCTCCACCGTGCCTTCCAGCTTGCTGCGGCCGCCTTGCAGACGCACCGACCCTGAATGGAGGCGGAAAGATGCGTTAACGCCGTAATCGGGGGCAAAGGCATTCCTGCTGGCGGCAAGAATGCTGTGTAAACAGGCGGAATAGAACGGAATACCTTTATCAGCAACGTACAGTGCGCGGCGAAATTTGTCATGCCAATGCGGCAGGAAAAAAAAGGAAAACTAAAGAAAATTAAAGCTAAAATGTGAATTATATACAAAAATTACATAAATATACAAGCATATAAAAATTTACAAGGTTTAAAAGACTATATGAGTAAAATGCAAAGAGGTATGACCATGAGGTAATATTGAGGTAAACTGGCAGTAAGAACAATGTGACAGTATGACAATGTGACAGTGAAAAAGACAGTGACACAAAAATGATATGGCAGTTTTATATGTGACAGTACAGCAAGCAAGAGTGATTATTGCTGGTTCAGCAGAACAGGTATAAACTCTTCCTTGTTCTTAAGGTGCAGGCCTGGAGAGTCCTGCATGATCTTCCTGACGGAAAGAAGGTAAACCGATGGTGACAGGGGTGTTTGCGGTCTGGGACCATACTGGTTGCTATACGAAGGTGAAATAGATGTTGCTTCCACAGTCCCAGGCTTTAAACAGAGACAGATACATATAGCAGTATACAGAGGTGGGTAGTTCAGGTCCAGAGAGTAAAAATCCAGACCAAGGTTTTGTTTCAACCAACCAGTTGAGTTTAAAGACTCACAGTCACAGAGTACTCAACTGGTTGGTTGAAACAAAATCTTGGCCTGGATTTTTACTCTCTGGACCTGAACTACTCACCTCTGGCAATAAGATATATTTGTTTCTTTATTGTAAGTTTCAAGTATATGTAAAACATCCAGGTTATAACACAAAGAAGCTCTACACAATAAAAATTAAAAGTAATCGACAAATAACCATATTTTATTCTCATATGAAAATAAACACACATTTAAATAAATTAATGTAAAGCTCAATTTCTCTGACACATTAGGAATGTCTGAACCCAGAATTATTCATTAACCCAGTCATTATGACATCATCTAATTATGACATGCATTATAACATCATCTATTTATGACATGCTATTTATCGTTAAACCTTTTGAGCAATGAATATGTATCTACATGCATTTTCAGTTACGTTTTTATTGTAAGCTTCTTTGTCATGTCATGTATGTTAGAACACTGAGGGTTTGCATCCAAATAACATTATGTGATGGTCTCCGGAGTATCATTTAATAACCAACAGCGCTAATTAAGCCTTTTAGTTCATCAAGATTCATCAAACATCCAAATTTCCCCTGTTTTACATTGTAGCTGTGGGACTGATTTTTTGATTATGTCTGATAGAAACCTACCCTAAGCATTCTCCAATATATATATGCCTAATGAAGAGATAATTAAAACTTCTAGCGATAAAATTAGAAGTAATAATAGTAACATATGATATATAGAGCACAGTATTAAGGTTGCCAACAAAATTTGCACTAGAAATATTCACAGATCCTTGCTTACTGCTAATTATTCATTTCATCTGCTAATTTGCGTTTGCCCTGCAGAACATAGCCTGGTGCTAGATGCTATTTCCAAACCCAAATCGGCCCCTTAATGAATGTCACCTCACGGGCTAATACTTCATGCTGATGTAATATAAATTCAACAGGGGTCTTAAGAGCTCAGCTGGTGTTCCTCCTAGTAGGAGAGCGAGAGATTCAGCAAAGTCCAGGATGGCTGGCATGCCAAGTCTAATGGTGCTCAGATTCATCAGTGGGTCGTAAATTAGGGAGACTTCTAATAGATTTGCCGTGTTGGCGTGTGACGAGGCCTCCTGGAAGCTGGCATCTGAAGCCGGAATTCCATCCTATACGTAAACAGACTATTTAAAGCATGTCTGGCTGGATCAGGTCCGTCCTGCCCCAGTTTAAAACAAATTATGCATCGCAGTATGAGAAAGCACCCATAAACCATACATGCATGTGTACAAGCGATACAAAAGCCTCATTTACTTTCAGTCATGTGACAAGAGATACAAGCCTTCAGGGTGCACTGCACCACTAAAACACAACCCGGTATTTCCACACTTTCCCAAAGATAATTTCTGTGAGTCCATTGGGCTGCTTAAACAATTTGGCTGGATTATCAAAAGCTCACAGACTAAAATCGCAAAATAAATATGGTGGTAGTAGCCATGATTGGCATACTACTAAATTACTTACAATATCCATCTGTTTACATAAAGCACACAAATAAAGTGATTTCAAACAGTTGTACAGCAATACATACTATATATAACAAAACATCAAAAGACTGTATGTTTAGATTATTTATGCTTAAGTGGATCCATAAACTGCAAGATTACATTTTAATGATGGATGTACAAAAAACATAAAAACATAATTGTTTTATACCCTTGTGTCCATTAAAACAGGAAATGCATGTTCTCATTCAAATGTGACAGGGCCTTCAGCCAACAAAACACACTTGCATACCAGTGAGGTCCATTTGAATGTGTTTAGGCTTGTTGCCCTTTTAAAGGAAGAGGAAAGGTGTGCACCAAGCTAACAGGTGTGTTTTAATACACAAAATGAGAACTCATTCAATGACCACATATATCAGTGACGTGTTAAATATTTTTAAGTTTAATTGTGTAACATATTGTCCAATATTTTAAAGGGAATGCCACAGAAAATTAAAGTATACGATGTTGCAGTAACACGTTGGTGTTTACCTTGTTTGCAGTCACAGTAGCCCCAGTCTACTCTCCCTCTGCTGTTTCTGATAAAACACCACGGTCTGATCCTTCCATCGGGATTTCTGCAGAAATTGTGGTCTCCCAGTCCCTTTCCCGGATACCTGTCTTTGATGCCCGCGACTTCGCTCCAGTTCATGCACTTTCCCCCAGACTCGGTGACATCTATCGATCCCTGGTAGTAACCCGCCTTGCCCTTGCTCTGGATGCAGTCCGTAAAAGGGAGAATGAATGAAGAAGGATCGCTGCCGTAACAGCGATTGCCATTGAAGACCAGCACAATAACCGCGACAAGGAAACTTGCGCTCATTGTGCTATTCAACCTGTGTCCATCACACCTCAGAAAAATCGTTTAGGTTTTAAAATCTTCTGATCTCATAATCTCGCCACTTTATCGGGTAACATTTACCAAACTCGACAGGAACCCAAATCCAATGAGGCACACAGAAGCAGGTCAATAAATCCCTGTTCAGGACTGGCTGAAACCATACGCCTCATGCATCTTAATTAAGTCCCAATGGGACAAACTGCTTAGAAAGCTTTCCCATTCGTTTTCCTTCGTTTTCTAAATTGTTTTCCTAAAGAGTCTAAAATTATTGCAACCAAATTAGCTATACCTTCAAAAAATTATTATATAGTGCATTTCAACGCAAATGACAGCCTAACTGCAGCAGGCTAATAGGCAGCTTTTATCAGACAAGTTCTACTTGAATTTCAGTGAGTCTGTGTCCATGTTAAGAATAAAAAGGACCACCTAAAACTTTTCTGTAACTTTAAAATAAAAATGAAGTAGTGCTGAAAAACAACATACAACAAAGAAAGTGAATAATAAAAAAATTGCCGAGGATCCTTGAATCGCGGTGTGATTCCACTCTTTGATAATCTTCTTTTGTCAGCGAATCAAAGCAAAATATACACCTCCTCCGTTAACAGTGTGGCGTTTCCTTCTTTGAGATAAAGTTAGACTTAAAAGAAGTCATTCTATGAAAATAACGAAAACTTATATATGCGCTTCCCCAGCTTCTCCGACGCGCACTGCGCGATTTCATAATAACATTTTACTGTACCTTCGGGGGGCTCAAAATTACCGTACAGCGCCCCCACAGTCAAATTGAAAACTAAACTTTCTCACTTCAGTCTGAAAGCCGAAAAACTGTCAGTGGATCGAATAAATACGATTTACTTATTTACTCATTTAAAACGCATTTAATTGGAGTTTCGGTTGTAATTAAATCTATAGTATCCGCGTTGCAGTGTGGATCGATGTCGTACCATATTTAACAGCAAACAAAATTATTTTAATTAAAATTAAAATGGTAAATAAGTGTCATTTACTACATTTGATTAAATAGGCTATATATTTTTTTCGGTGAGTAGCAGCTCACCCACCACAGTAAATGATAATAAACGTCCCGGGGTTTGCATGAGAAGATTATCAATCCGTGCTTCTGTTAACGTTATGTTGGTTGCAAAAAAGAAATACTACCGAAATTGGACGATATTAAGGACGGCATCACAGTAGCGCTAATATTGATTTATTTCTGTAATCATGGAGTTACAGTTGCAATACGGTGTTAAATATATAAAAATTGGGGGAACATATAATAATAATAATAATAATTATTATTATTATTATTATTATTATTATCATCGTTATTATTATACAGTTTTATTTAACTGTTCGTCTCATCAATTCGCCGATTAATAGTTTTCATAAACGCCGTCGAGTAACCGGAAGTGACGCTATTCTCGGGCGCCAAATGTGTTTTACAAGAAAAAAAGAGGGAACGAAAATAACATAGTCCCAATTTATCTTGAATTAAAATGAATAGCCGTCTTCTGGAGATTAGAGAGAGGCAGAAATTGAGACGGCAACTTCTAGCACAGCAGGTAATGCACTGAAACGTGCGTATTGAATTTTATAAGTTGTATTATTCAGTATGTGTGAGCTCTCTGGGTTAGATGTCAGTAGCATTAGTACGTTTAGTCACTACTGCCAGCGAAACAGTAAACGCAGCTCCCATTACTGTTCACTTGTAGTGAATACACAGCCTTAAATTATCCCGTGGGAACATGTGCGTTTGTGCTACTGCTTGCCGAGCTAGCTAAACGTGCATGCTGTGTTTGTAGCCGCCTTGCGAAAATACAGTTTACTGAGAGACTTTAATGTTTTGCAGCATATGGAGATGGGTATATTTAATTATTTTGAGAACTGGCGCTGGATTAACCGACATTATTTATCCTTTAAAACACAAGTATGAAGGTCTAATCACGGGGTTTCTTGTTCTCGGCAGTTGGGAGCTGAGAATCCGGACAGTATCGGCGCTGTACTTAATAGCAAAGATGAACAAAAAGAGATCGAGGAAACCAGGGAGACCTGCAGGTTTGTGTTTATATTATTATTTATTATTTTTACAGCTATTACAGTCTTATAGCTATTGTTCGGGTAGAGGGTGAACGGTGACATTTTGCATCCTTTGCATGTATTCTCTGTTCTTCGTAATTGCATTCACATTTATGTTGTCTATTCCCTGTGAATCATTAAGAATAATACTACGCCTGAATTTCCGAAGACAGCCTTGAGGCTTAGTTTTCGTGGAGATAAAGTTGGTCCCACGGTGACGTTTTTCACTTTGCTGTAGCAAGAAGATTCACGGGACGCTACAGCAAAACGTCTCGTGTTATTTAGTTCTATGTTCTTATAATAATCAGTTTTGCTCAAAGGGAATTGTAAATGCAGAATCAACTACTAATCAACTAACCTGTAAAATGAATCATTCCATCCAAGGGCTTCATTTGATGCATCAGCTGTGAGCGGCAAGAGAAAATGTCAAGCAGAAGGAGAGGACACAGAGGAGGACTTAGAGGAGCAAAAGGTAGAGCTGTCAGGATGCTTTTCCTCCTAGACTGTACATTAAAGTAGCTGGAAATGTTGAATTATGTACAATCATTATTTCATCATTTATTTATTTAACAGGATGAAGTGGAACAGCAGCAGACGGATGAGAGTGCGCCATATGAAGAAGTTTACAAAGATTCCAGTACGTTCCTTAAGGTGAGTTTGCACGGCTTGGACATGGTGAAAAGGGTGTTTTCAGACACTGAGAAGCATGACCACATCCCACCAGTACTCGCGTCCCTCCCATGGCGAATGGGTCTTTTCAGGCAATGAGAAGCATGACCACATCACACCAGTACTCACATCCCTCCCATGGTAAATGGGTCTTTTCGGGCACTGAGAAGCGTGACCACATCTCGCCAGTACTCACATCCCTCCCATGGCGAATGGGTCTTTTCAGGCACTGAGAAGCGTGACCACATCCCACCAGTACTCACATCCCTCCCATGGTGAATGGGTCTTTTCAGGCACTAAGAAGCGTGACCACATCACACCAGTACTCACATCCCTCCCATGGTGAATGGGTCTTTTCAGGCACTGAGAAGTGTGACCACATCATGCCAGTACTCGCGTCCCTTCCATGGTGAATGGGTCTTTTCAGGCACAGAGAAGCGTGACCACATCACACCAGTACTCACATCCCTCCCATGGCTTCCTTTACAGTTTAGGATAGATTACAAGGTTCTCCTGTTTACTGTTAAAGCTATAAGAAGACTTGCTCCTACCTACCTTACTGACCTGAGTACTCCTTACGCCCCAGCTAGGTCTCTCAGAGGGGTATTTCACAAAGCAAGATTTCTCGATTAGTCGGATAACTTGTTGGATTTAAGGTTATCTGGCTAAGCAGGAAATCCTGCTTTGTGAAATACCTCTCCTGGTCTGCTGATCTGTTTTTGCAGAGAGGTGACCAGGCCTTTTCTGTCCTGGGCCCTAAATTGTGTAATAAGAAATAAGAAATTTACAAACGAGAGGAGGCCAATCGGCCCATCAAGCTCGTTTGGGGAGAACTTAAGTAATAGCTCAGATTTGTTAAAATCTTATTTAGCTCTGATTTAAAGGAACCCAGGGTTTTAGCTTGCACTACACTAACCGCAAGAATAATCCATACTTTAACTACACGCTGTGTAAAGAAGTGCTTTCTCATATCCATTTTAAAATGTTCTCCTGGAGTAGCTTACCCCAAATTGTTCGAATGGCACCTTCACTGCCTGTTTTCAGATCTCATCTAAAAACACACGTTTATTCCTTAGCTTCTAATTCAGTTTGAGAGTTGTTTGTTTACCAATAGTCACTGATTTTAAGCCTTATTGTTTTTGTTCGTTCAGTTGTTTTAAGTTCCTCTTGTTACATTGTTTTGTCATTCCGTATTGTTTTTAATGGTACATCGTCTGTACGGCACTTTGGGTTCAACTCCTGTTGTTTAAAAGTGCTTTTTAAATAAACATGGCTCGACTTGACTCCTCATTAGTCATGCTACAACGACACTAATGGTGTGCAAATCTTTGTACCAGGGAACCCAAAGCTTGAATCCGCACAATGATTACTGTCAGCATTTTGTGGATACTGGTCACAGGCCGCAGAACTTCATACGGGATGTCGGTATGTGAAATACTAGCTTTGTCTGACCCAGTTTTGTTCTAGCAAAATGCTGTTTCTACTTGTTTGTATGCATGGATGAATTCTATATATTAGTTCATTCAGCAAGAGGGGATCTTGTGTAGAGTTTGTGTTGTAACAACCAGTACCATTTTCTTAATCTTTTCCTCCTCCTGTAGGTCTCGCTGATCGCTTTGAAGAATATCCGAAACTCAGAGAGTTAATAAGGCTGAAAGACGAACTGATTTCCACTACAAATACTCCACCTATGTAAGCCAGAAATCATTTAGTGTTCACCGGCCTCTTTAGTTATTCCTTCATAACACCTAAGAAGGTTGAACCTTTCTTTGCATTTTGAATGTACTTGGGAATCATTACTCTCTCTCTCTCAATTGTAATTAAACTACAGTGATTATTTTTAATTTAAATTAAATCATGTTGAAATTTCTGCTAGCGCTAGCAGTGTGGAAATCGCCCCAGGTGATATCGTATTATATGTGCTTCAGGTATCTACAAGCAGATTTGGAACATTTTGACTTGCGAGAACTGAAGTGTAAGTTTGATGTGATCCTCCTTGAACCGCCCCTGGAGGAGTACTACCGAGAGTCGGGAATCATTGCCAACGAGAAGTTCTGGACCTGGGATGATGTGAGTAGTGGACTTTTTTTTTTCTTTCCAATGAATTAACAAGAAAGTCATTCTTAAAAGTTGGCCTGTACTACTGGTATAGTTGATCTTCAGCCTGCGGCCGTTAGATTTGGCTGAGCCCTATTTGTGGATGTCGGTTGGTAGCAGTGATCTACCGCAGGTAGATATTTATTTAGCTGGGGGAGGGGGACTAGGACCGTTTAGTCGCCTTTCACGACCTTTTTTGGAGACTGTGCGACAGATTTATAAGTAGGCGTGCCAGTGTGACTTGGTCGGTCTGTCGGTCGGTTGGTCGCCTGCCGTCATCGTTTATTACGTGAAACACCAGGTGGGAGCAAGAATCTGTGTGAGGGGTTGGGTCCTGAGAACCGATTTCAAATTAGTAACAGTTCTACATTTTTAAGAACCGGCAATTTCAGACATTTGAATTATGGTTCCACTTCTCGATTCCCACACATGCACATTTAATCAACCATGTAAGGGTTAATGCACGACAGCTTCACTTACACATTTGTACTTGAAATTATTTTCACGTGTACGAACTGAAAACGCATTTATTAGTAGAGCCACTATTTAGTCTTGGGAGGTAAAATGGCACTAGACCACACTGCAACGTTTCCTTTTAGCAAAACTGTATTTTGGGGGAATTCAAGATACAAGAATAGCATTGCTTTTTAAAATAGAGTCAAAATACTGTACACCTCAATATAATGTCTGGATGGTATCAAAAATTAGATGCTGTCTGCTACTATTAATATTTTGGATATATATATATGCCCCAAGCCACCATATTTTATTCAAAAGTACCGTGTTACTAAGACCATGAACCAGTTGTTAGTTTGCCTGCTGATTAACTCAAAGGCCAGTTTATACAAATATATCAGCCAAATACGCGATAACCATGGTTTAAGTGGGTATCATGCATTTTTAAAAGCAGGCTGCACAGGGGAAGTATATATATTAATTCGGCCATTGATGCATTAGTTTTAGGTAGACACTTTGTATCATAATCGGAAACCGAATTCGATGCACAGAATCGAATCAGGTTTGGAATCGATACAATCTAAACAGTACCCAATCATATGTGTGTGTGTTTGAGAGAGAGAGTGAGAGAGTGATTAGAGTAGAGAGCAAACGCGAGGCAGTCGTCTTCATAACAATGCGGGTTGGAGATGATTCTGTGCATGATGTCATCTATCCGGTCAAAAACTGCACTTGTTTGGCCCTTTGGTGATAATGAAATGATCTATAGTGTTTAAAATAAATAAATAAAATAAAAAAGCACAACTTCACTCTGTGACTTTTAAAATCAAACATCACATTGTAATTTCTGTAAGTCGTATGTTTATTAGCAAAGCATTTATCAGTCATACAATTAAGATGGAGAAAATATGAATGTGATGCGTTGCATGGCGGTTTAAGTGGTGCGCCTAAAATTTTCAGTAAAGCACCAGTGCTGTAGTGGAAAAAGTTAGCCTGGAGTCCTGGCCTGTGTTTGTATTGAGTTTTTACCAAAGGAAATGCTGTTTCCCTTGAGAGAGTGACGCTTTCTTGTGTCTTGACAGATAATGAAACTGGAAATTGAGGAGATTTCTGCCTTGCGGTCCTTTGTCTTTCTTTGGTGCGGGTCTGGTGAAGGCCTGGACCTCGGAAGGATGGTGAGTAAAGATCCGAAGTTGGGGTCTGTGTGGTAGTTTTAATTTCTGGGTTATGCTTTTCACTAAAACTGTGATAGTGCTGCACAAATATTCAATAAACCTTAAAATGAAAATGTTTGAAAAGAACACACGTTCCAAATATCTGTAATGGTTACTTGGACACTTGCGCATTAGGGTGAGATACAGAACCTTTCCATTTTAAGTTTGTGTTCTTAACATAGAGTGGAAATAGCAACGGTTGGTGGCATGCTGATTTAATACGAGAGACAAAAGTGTCAGAGGGAGGGATTGCTGTCGACAGGCAAAACAGTCAGAGGTTGTCTGCGTTGTGAAATATGCAGAAAATAAACTGCCATCATGCAACAGCATGACATGTGTGAAGGAGAAGTTGAAATGGAAATATCCCACCGTGGCAGAGAATTCTTGGCTACTTTATTATTAACTTTATATTGCAGTATATGTATTTAGTAAATGCTGTTATCCAGAGTATTGTACTTTAATGAGAAAGCAAGTTAAGGGCTGTACTTAAGGCGGTCAAATCACTCTGCCAGCCCTGCGATTCCTGAAGCTCCGATTACAGGCGTGCCGTAGTAACCTGAGCAAAACACATTTCTCTTCAGAAAGTAATAATATTCTAAAATCAAATTCTAGTTGAAAAATTGAATATTGGAATACTTTCAGGCCTACTGTAGCATCGGTTAATTTTTTTCTGAAGGACTTTTGGGAATCTGATGCTTTTAAGGTCCTTTGGTATGTGTTTAATGAAAATGTCTAACTGGAGCAACCTTTCTCTATGACTCAGCCCTTAACTAGTCTCAGACAGGGCTTGCTTGGAATGTTTTTAATAATTACATCATTATCTGGCATTAGCTTAGACGGCTCTGGAGGGGTCCTCGTGTCTGACACCATGCTACCATCGCAACGCTAAGCCCAGCTTGGTTTTTTATTTCTATAAATGAAACCACAGCTGTCTTTGTCATTTTTGGGAGCGCCCACATAACAGCTTGGACTGAGATCGAGGTTTGTCAGTTTTTTTTTTCTCCCCCATATAACTCTGGAGCTCAGTGACTGCAACACTAGAGCTCAGAGTTTGTCCAACTGCAAACCATTTTTCCGGAGCAGTAATATTGCGGAAACGTCCGTCATATTCTGAATTAACCATGTATCAAACTTCAGTGTTGGCAGTTTCACATTTATCAGACGAAGGACTTTCCACAGCCCACACATGGTGTGACCATGTGCTTATCAGATTTATAAGTAATAGGGCTGGATAAAGTGTAAATTTTCGCCCCTTTTTGAATTGGCTGGCTTTGTGGGATATTCAGTTTTAGGGCTGCTGCGATTAGTCAACATAGTCGATGACATCGACGCCGAAAGTGCGTCGACATCAATACTTTTAATCGACGCATAGTTTTTAAAATTTCATTTAATGAAGTAACCTTTATCGTTTCTAAAACTCTTCGATTCATTACAACAGTTGTTTTCTTTGGTTATCACTATGTAATTATGGGAGTAGTTCAAAGGATCACTAAACAAAAATGTGGTCTTACACTGTGCAAAGTCTTGATGGCATTACACAGCGGCAGTATTGCCATGCACTCAAGAGGACCATTAATACAGGGAGTTTTTTTTTTTTTATCGTATGTCCTTGTAGCTGCTAAATACTTATTATTAAATCCATAAAGTTGTCTGCCTGCTAATACCTTCTGAATGTATTTCTTATAACTTTTTTTCTTTTTGCATGTCTCTACTTCTTGGCACTTATTTTAACTTTTTATTCTTTTACCCATCTGCCTTATAGTACAGTCTGGAGTAGCGCCAGTTTCGATACTCTGCCGTTGCGTACCGCTGCGTTCATGTATGTGATAAATAAAATTCTTGAACTTTGTTACTAGTGTAAAGCCTTCACATGAATCTGGAAGTCCTTCCTCTCTCCCCCCCCCCCCCACCCCCTCTTCACCAGTGCCTGCGAAAATGGGGCTTCCGCAGATGTGAAGACATTTGCTGGATCAAGACCAACAAGAATAACCCGGGGAAGACGAAAACTCTGGACCCCAAAGCCGTCTTCCAAAGAACAAAGGTAGGTGGAGGAAGCAGATCAGCGCTGGCAGTCTGCTGCATCCCATTGAAAGGCCTGATTAATTCATAATCATTTCTGCCTGCCCCTCCTCCCTTTTGTTGAAACACAGTATGCATTGCCCCCCCCCCCCCTTCCCTGACTGCCCCCTACCCCAACGGCATGGTCATTGATATGCAAATGAGAGGGGGTGTCTTGGAAGTGTTTGTCCTGCACTGGGAGCCAGAGCGATGCAATGGGCCTGAATACCCATTCACTGGCTTCCTCTTTTGTGCGGCCACATCGCTATTGATTGGGCTCAAATTACCTAACTAATTTCTTTCTAGGGGAAAAGGGCGAGACGAAAATGCATCTATTGTGCGTTTTACTAAGTATTGAGCCGAGAGCGTTTCTCTGTGTTTTGTACATTTAAAAGGCGACATAATATCCTTAAGAGAGACCCATCGATGTGCAGAGCTTGGCTCAGTCGGGGAAGGGTGTGTGTTACTTTGTGGGTAAAAACAATTACTTTCGCTTTATTAACTTTTCTGAATAGGCATAGACGTAGAAAGCAGATGGTCGATGTTTCTGATATTTACCTAATGGTAATCTAGATGCCCACTTAACCTTTCTCTGCCTCACCAACCCAGGAGCATTGCCTGATGGGAATCAAAGGCACCGTGCGGAGGAGCACGGACGGCGACTTCATCCACGCCAACGTGGACATCGACCTGATCATAACCGACGAGCCCGAGATCGGCAACATCGAGAAGCCGGTGGAGATCTTCCACATCATCGAGCACTTCTGCCTTGGACGGCGGCGGCTTCACCTGTTCGGAAGGGACAGCACGATCCGGCCAGGTGAGCGCAAATGGGTCCTGGCGCCGAGTGCTTCCCCTCCCCCGTGTCCCGTGAGCTCGCTCTAGGTCAGCGCTTTCTGGGGAAACACATGAGAAACCAGCTTAGTACGTTGTCTTGGACACCATCGCTCAAACATTCTGTCTGCGTTTCCCTACTTAATTACGGTGAATTTCTGAACCGCGTGCTGAGCAACCTTTGGGGGCTCTGTCCTCCAAGGACCTTTTTCATTGTGTCCTGCCTCATTATTCCAGACGCGCAACGGCAACATCTGCAGGACAGGCAGGGCTCTCGATTGTATTGAGATGTAATTTAAACAGACATAAATGCTTCCCTCTTCTCATTGCCGTCTTTTTTCGCTTAGGAATAATCGGGTTCTGTCCTTGCCTTTACCCTACCCTGAGTTTTTTTTTTTCTTCTTTTAATGATCTCAAAAGCTATGTACAAGGAATGTTTATTTAAGCAATAGAAATGTTGATACATTTGAAAGTATCCGATAAGCTAAATAAAGAAACGTGTGACATTTGTTTTCAGGTTTTAAGCTAAGGGTTAGCATGAGTTAGTGAGAATAGTAACATCTGTAAAACATTTTCGTTTAATTTATAGAGCAGACGCTTTTGTCCGAAGTGACGTACAATTGAGAAGGCAGGGTCACACTCTCCCTAGAGCAGTTGGGGCCTAAGGGTCTTACTCAGGGGCCCTACGTTGAAATCATTCCGCTGACCCTGGGCTTTGAACCAGCAACCTTCTGATTATAGGCACCGCGTCACGACCCACTGAGTCATTTTCTGTCAAAATGGACATGGTTGAACTTCCTTATCATAATTTTCTTGCCTAATTATTACATATAAGACATTCCTTCTATTGCTAAAGTCGTCTTTATGTTCTCCATGTCATCACGACTTCCGAGGAAAGGTCTTGCTTTAAGCCCATCTTGATTAGGGCGGGGTTTGTTACATACATTTGCGCTAATGTAGCACAACTGCGGCTGCCAATAGCCCAGCGAGTGGTCTTTATGCCTTTGTTGTAAAAATCAATGCAGACATCCTGCATACCATCCCGTTAAAGTGATGGCAATAAGATGCGTTCACGTGTAGAGTAAGCGTTCCCAAATGATACTGCTGTTACACCCCCCTGCTCTACCGGTCTGTGAGTTTTTTGTACGACTGGCAAAGCTCTTCGCGATCATGAAAAGGTTGGGAGCTCCTGGTGTTTATGTTCCTTCCCGAGCATGAAGTGTGCTTTATAGTCGACTAAGGGGTGCTTTATAGTGCACTAAAGGGTGCTTTATAGTCCACTAAAGGGTGCTTTATAGTGCACTAAGTGTTTCCGAGGTTTAGGGGAACTCCAACGTTGACGATAATGATGACAAAGAGATCTTGGTGTCGTTTTTCAGGTTGGCTGACAGTGGGCCCGACACTGACCAACAGCAACTTCAACGCTGAGGCGTACGCGGCCCATTTCAACACGCCCAACTCCCACCTGTCGGGCTGCACGGAGGAGATCGAGAGGCTCCGCCCCAAGTCGCCTCCCCCCAAGTCTAAGTCGGATCGGGGTGGCGGAGCCCCGAGAGGTGGCAGGGGAGGGCCTTCGGCAGGCCGTGGGGACCGGGGCCGCGAGCGCAACCGTCCGAATTTCCGTGGCGACCGCGGGGGATTCCGAGGCCGTGGTGGACCCCACAGGGGATTCCCCCCACGCTAGATCAGGCATGTGGCTTGGGGCCAGATAGGACCCCTATCAACAGCCCTTGATTCTGGGATTGTTTCAGAGCCCAGAACAGAGGCTGGCAGCCGTGGAGCTCGGGATCTGTGCTTCATCTGTTCTTGCCCGCACTCACTTTGATTACTGTCATTGTTTGAATAGAAAATAACATTACTCGCCTTTTCCAGAGGCGAATCGTTTACCGATTGGGCCACTTCCCAGCCTAGCAGCTGTCTTCTGTCTGCAGAAGCCAGATGATGTTATCGTTCCGTTCAATGAAGACTTTAATGAAAGTGAGTGCCGAGGCGTATTAAGGTTACCGCGCACCGCCGGGTCAGGTGTGAGATGCCGGAGATTACCGTTGGCGGGTCGATTGCCACCTGTGTGTCTGAACGCTGAAACACGAAGCCGCTGGATGGCCCGCGCATTTGTTCAGATATTTCCTTAATCCTGGAAATGGACTGATTGTTTTAAAATATGTTTTATACTTAAGTATGAATTGCTTTTATTTTGTCACGTTAGCGGGTCTTTGTACGAAGCCTCTGAATCATAAGAAATGTGAGAAGTTGACTTAATAAATAGCTGAACTTTTCATCCGGTATTCCTGTCTTTTTCTGCTTTTTTTCTCTATTTTGCTCCCTAATTACGTGTAGATTTGAATACTTAGGATTTCAGTTAAAGCAGGATTTCAGTTAATGTTTGTTTTTCAGTAGGCCGGAGTATTTGTATCTTTAATGTCAAAGTAGAATACTTCTCAGCCAAATTTATTTTCCTTTTGGTTTTTTTTTGTCCAATCTAAAAACAAAACCCAATACTTTGAATCCAGCTTCCCCAAACCTTTTCTTCCGTTCCCTAAATGGGAACCTTAGACAGCATCACCTGATACACATAGACTTGCAGATCTCAGTATTTTCTGCGTAACCCTAAGCACACGTATCATCATAAAATACCATTATCCTCAGGCTGTCATTCAGACAACAGTGCCAATCAAAACAACATAATGAGCACACAGCAGTCATGGTTTAAGCACCAACAAGCTTAGTAGTTAACACATTGTTCTAAAAGTGCAAGCGACCAATGAGAAATTAGTAATGCTTTTGGGTATATGCATTCAGGTATTTGCTCTCTGCTGTAATGGAGATCAGCAATTGGTTAAGGAATCTAGGAGGAGACAGAGGGAGATGTGGAGTGGAGAATGTCAATGAGGACAAAGAACTAACACCATGTCACAGGTGAAATTGGAGCCTGATTATCAAACATGTCTCTGGGAGCAATATCATGCTCTGCCACCACCAGGCTGGGCAGTTAATGCTGCACATCTACACGTGTTCCTCAGTGGTCATTGAGATGCTGTGCAGGAACAAGAACATCAACGGCACGGCGCGCCCGCGCGTACTTGCGTTATAGTTCCGGATGATGTCAGTTTCTATCGCAAAGTCTGTATATGATTCAACAAGAATACAAGATTCACAAATGTCTTCCTTCAGTCTTATTCCCCATTTCTCAATCCTGCGGAAAGCATATGACAGACATCAATATGACTGGGGAATTCTTTCTCCATGCTTCTGCAGTTTATTTAGCAGGTGCTTTATCTCCGAAGTGACATACATTTCACAGATCAGGTTCAGACCATATCCCTGCACAAGTATACCCGGCGGTGACAACACTCGGCCATACATGGGATTTGAACTGATGACCTTCTGGATCAACACTCAGAGCTGCACACCACTTGAGGTGACATAGCTGTAGACTCCTCCCCACAGTGAATGTGTCACTGCAGGAAATATTTCCCATAGTTTTTTGCCAGGGGGTGCATTGCACGTGATGCCGAAGAAACGCTCTGGCTTGATCTATAGCCCAACAACAGGACGCAGAAAAAATCTGCTTTATTTTTTTATTCCATTTGCTTTGATGACTATTTTCTTTCTGTAAACCTCGCCACTATAAAGTATTTCATATTTGATTCTGTTCAGGTTATTCTTGGGCAGTGCAGTGCTCTATTCCAAAAAAAAAAAAAAAGAAAAAAACTCTATTGCAACCATTGAATGAATTGTTTCTTCTATGTTTATGGCTTACATACACATTTTTCAATTCACTACTGTGAAGTTGATAAAAGTAGGGTCTATATATTTGATGAATCTGTATGTGCTTTGGCAGCAAAGTTTTAATTGTGAACAAAGTTTCCATGTTTTGAGTCAATTCTTGGGTTTAGCCACGCAATGCGTTTTGGAGATTATAGTTAAAGCTTTTAGTTTTTATGTTTGGGGTTTTGGAAAGAAAAACATTAGTGGTTCCAGAAAATGTATCTTTGCAGTTGTGAAAATCTGTAATCAAGCATTTGATTAATGTGTTTCTATGGTAATTACTGAACCATTTCGCAAACCGCAGCGTATGTCCGAATCGTAGTCACTAAGGAATAGCAATGGATCGTGAAAGCGCTTTCCGTGTAATACAACACTGACATCTAGTGGTAGAAAGACTGTCCTGTCCATTTTTGCACTTCCCAAGATATTCATTGTTCAAGCTTCAAAATAAATGTTTCTATTTCGTTGCATAAAATGTGTGATTAGTCAAAAATCTTTGAATGACGACTATATAATAACAAGAAGTAATGAACTGAAATGTAGTTCTGCCTAATGATTACATTAATTTTAATCTATTGTATTTTATACGATAATACTGAGTAGTATAGCTGGTATTTGCAATTGATTACAGTCACGCTAACATTATACAGTGAAAATAAAAGGTGCAGGTTACAATCATTTTTCAAAAATACTTTATTCTTAAATGGTTTCTGACAGAAGGGATTAGTTTAACTTTTACTTGGCGAATTATTCCTGGTTAATTATTACATTGAGTTGAATGTTTCTACAGAAAATACTGGTGCAGTGATAGCACTAATTGGGTGTGACAGCTATTTCACAGTATGAGTGGATTTTATATTCATATTCAGATGTATTAAGCGGGGTTTCAGGTGGACTGGCATTGAAAATCCCACCGACTACAATTTATTTGAAGTGTTCGTTCTTACCGATGTTTTTTTTTTTTTTTTACAGATGAAACCTATTTAAATCAGAGTTTATTTTGCACCATAGTTTTACCAATGTGTCATCCTTTTTTCCAGGAAAAAAGCCCAATAAAAATACGTCCTATAACGTTGCTGCCCATTCAGTTTCCAGTTATTGTTGTTACATGTCTCCTAACACGACTGTGATGGTTGACTTAAGTTCTCAAGGACTGGGGGAGAAACAACGAAACAACAAAACGTCGCAATGTGTTAAATTTAACGTGCGTTTGACAAACGCTCTCTTGATAGAAAATCGTTGAAAACAAAGTAAGTTTGCGTGTGAACTGGTGCCCAGCCCCTTGGCTCATAAGAATAATCCGTACCCATAATAGATTTTCCACATTCCGTGGCTTCAGATATTTTCCTTTCCGGATGGTCTTGGATCAAGGGGTTTCTGGGCACCGATATTTGCCAGGGCGGACCCCTGTAAATAGCAGGCAAACGGGCAGTGCCGACATCCGAGGACTGTATCCTCATTTTTTCATTTTAAGAGCCTGGGGCGACGGCCGCTCATGCTTCGAGTCAGCTAATAAAACCGTACAGAACGTGGATATTAAAATAATTTTTTAAAATGTTAAACCCGATAGCTTTTATTGTCCTACATTTCCGTGAATCAGCGTAGGCTATTCCTGTTCCCTAACTTCACGGTTTTTTAAAATAATTTTTTACGTTTTCCGGTAGAGACAGCTAATGTTAACTAATGATCCTCGTTAAAAATAACAGTGGAAGGATTTCCAGGTTACCATGCAATGAATTCTTGCAACCCAACAAGGCTTTTTTTCTGGTCATGCTGGGGATGACATTCAGATCTTTTCCACTAGATGTCAGTGTCTCCTAGCTTTAGATTTGGATTCACCGATATGCAACTTGTCTGCGTAAATATTTGTTAATGTCAGATTAATATAGTTCTCTACAAAACGCTCGTTAGTAAAACAAAATGTGACCTCAAGATTTAATTTTCTCTTATAGGAATATAGGTATTGTGAATGTTTTGTTTTGTGAAAAGATACTCAGCTCACTTGCATTGTGTGTGTGTGTGTGTGTGTGTGTGTGTGTGTGTGTGTGTGTGTGTGTGTGTGTGTATATATATATATATATGGATTCGACTACGTGGTATCGCCAATATTCCACCTGAGGACGGTCAGGCCTCCAGAGTAACATAAAACAATTAGGCTGCCCTTTGATCTAGTATCTCAGCTCAAGTCTTTTTAATCAATTAACCATGAAGCTGCTCAGCGTGTCGGTCCACCAGCCCCGTCGCGGCGCAGATGAAAGGTGGCGCAAACTCTGAAGGACGGCTGCACCTGGGCAGAGGAGGGGCAGCACGGATGCGGCACCCCCCCCCTCCTTTCCATGGATGAGTTTTGTACTTAAGATCGGCATGGAATTCCGTTGAGCTGCTTCTGCGTCTCTCCCTGCTAAATATGTATGTTAATCACTGCCCGTGTATATCTTTGCATTGCACTTGGCGGTGAATATATTCCCTTAGCCATAGAACGGGACAGTTAGATCCATCATCCTCACATTTGATCCTCCATTTGACTCCCCAAAAAGTTATTACCAACTGACATTATCTTTTCTTTCTTAATACTTTATTATGTGGACCCTGAATCAAATTCTAAGATCAAAGGGAGCTATCGGTTATGTCGTTATCATTTTGGCCATCGTTGCGTTATGTCTGAATTTTCTTTTTTAATGAAATCTGTCATAGTTCTAGCGGCCTTAAATTTGCCCCCTCCCCGTACTCTGATGTAATCTATTGCCATTCATTTTAACCAAACCAGCCTTATGCCCCTAACATTTTTTCCCCCAGAATCCTCTTACAGGGCCACGCAAAGCAAGTTTTGACATTTCAGCATTTACCCACCGCTGTGTTAATCCCCGCCGAATGACAGGTGGCGTCAATGTAGAATGAATGGCAGCATGTCAATAGCAATTTACGTTGTTTTTTTAGGTTGGAAAAAATAATTAGCGGTTTAGTAAAGTTTATGCAGCGCGGGCATGGCGCGTTGAAATGCACTTCCGTGGCTCACGTGAAATTCAGGTTGTTTGAGTAGTTGTTAAAAAATAGAACCACGAATGAAAATGGTTAAACCAGATGTGGCATACACTAAATATCTAAAGCGAACGATGGTAAAGCAAGGCGCAAGCTACAATGGGACAGCCCACTCAGGGCCAATCTTATATAGCCATTAAAAAAACCTGTAAAAAGAACTCAAACATTTCTGAGAGGAAATATTGATATATAATACTTGCCTTGGCATTATGCTTCTATTACCATACTTTATTAAATCAAACAAATTTCACTTAGCAAAAGCTTCGAGTGTTATGGCACTAATCCTATGTCAAGTGACCATGGCTGTTATTACTATCTATGAAATATAATGATTTCATTCACTTTAAACAGGCAAGACAAAAATCATATTTAAAATTTGATTTTGGCTACAAAAGTAGTAGGGGAAATATGGCAGTAGCATATACACGTTAGTTACTTGGTACTGAAATCCAAACCTGGCTTGTGTTATTCACGTGGCAATTTCAAAACCTTCCAAACAATAGGCTTTCAGTTCCCAGGTAGCCTCGCCCAACTGGCTTCAGCGGGAAGGAGGTAGCTGCTCCTGGAGATGAGAGGGATCTCACAGCAAACAAAAACAGGCCGCGGTGAGCGGGGCTCGTGTCTTCATGTCTGTGGCCTTTGCGAATCCACATAATTTGGAGTATCTCTCTGAATATTTGTCTAGTGGCTCATACATAAGTTAAGGGAAAAATGAACCACACCTATTTCGTCCTGATACTGTATGAAACTAGTTCTGGAATAAGAACAGTTATTGCGATAGGAATGTTGGTCTTTTGGCAAGGTACATATAATATTTTGTTTGAACCTCTGTCTGTAACCAAAGTAAATCTTGCTGAACAAACCTGAGTCGAAGGTCTTGAGATGTTAGTTCATGGTCTATTGACGGTGGCTCAGTGGTGTGTAATGTAGCCTCACTCCTCTAGGATTCTGGGTTTCATTCCCAGGTCTGTTTGCAAGTTGTCCTCCTATGTTTACATGCTCTTTTTTGTGGGTACTCTAAACCCAGAGGTATGTATTTCACTCAACTTAAAATATATTCAAATTATGGTTAGGATTATATGAAATTGTAATCCACCCATGACTCTAAGCTGAATTAGCCACTGCAAATGAATGGATGGATAAATGATTGGATGCAGAGGTGCTATTCGAGATTTTGGGCACCATGAAAACACATCGTATTGGGCCCCTGACCCAGACCCAGACCCAGATCTAATTATGTTCCAAAATTTTAGGGCCCCCGTCACTCAGGGAATCCTTCTAACTCCCCACCCCCTGGCCCCCACCCTCTTCTTGTACCCCAGGATGGATGAATTTAAACCTTCAAACAATTTAATTTAAAAATACAGAAAGACTGTGCATTCTTGTATAGCTGCAGACCATGGTGACTACCACTGTTTTAACGTTAATATTTAAATGGAAAAGAAGTCCGTCGTTAAGAGATTTTACGTTTTAGCTAGCTGTAAAAGATGCTAAATGCAACATACATGTTTTAATAGCGAGTGTATGAAACACGAGGCTCATCTTTTTATTCGTCAGCTCTTAGAAAGACTAATTTTTCTAATGACATAATACTATGTCTACAGTATATTGTAAATTTCTTTTGAATAAGATTCAGACCGCAGGTTCTCGGGGAGATATTGGCAGGAATGAAAAGCCCCGTTGAAAGGAGATTGCAACGGCAAGCCTGAAAAATTCCTAGGAACAAATAATTTAGCATTATGGTTTGTCTCCATATTAAAACACGCCATGACAGATGGGACAAACAGTGATGTAAATTACACGTCCGACAGATATAGATTTGTTTTCTGTTCTGCAGGCTAATTAAACCTGTTTGATTAAATAAACGTTTGCATCGATTGTATGTGGGCGTGGGGATGTGGGAAACACTGTGTTTTATCTGGCACATTGAACTGGTTCCATGACAAAATAAATTGTACTTTAGCCCAAAAACAAGACCCGAGAGCACGGAATCGTAATCAATCATTGCCGCATCCATCTAAATAAACACAGTCCAACTTCAGGTTCCTTTTGACAAACTGCTACGGTGGGACTGTGAGCGTTTAGCAGTCCGGCACGTTATCTATTACGTTACAGTTCTCTTGGGGGGGCATGATCGGAAAAAAAACTGCCAGAGTAATTATCTGCCTTATTTTTATTTTTTTTACCAACTGCGATTTGGATTCCTGACTCCATTTCCAGTAGGTCTTCCCAATTAAATCAGTCTCAGGTCTGCATTATCCATGGATTGTGTGTGACATTTTAACGGCCCACAGTTCAGCACCTATCCCTCAAACAGCATGGCCTCCGGGTCCTGATTGCCCTCAGTGTCTTGCTGGCGCCCTGAGGGCCTATCGCGGGATTGTCAGGGAACAGGAAACGCCATACGAACAACTGGAATTCTGTGCTTTTGCAATACTCAGTCTCTGGCAAACAACTAAAAAAAATACATAAATACTTCTTCAACATTTGCGTTTGTAATAAATTCAGTAGAATTTTGGTATCAGTGAAAACAGAAAATCCACAAAAGAAACACCACTGAACTCCAATAATAATAAATTCGAATGAGTATTTACAAAATGTATCTCGAGTAACGTCTCTCTCTGCTTATAAAACCTGTGGCTCATAAGGCAATGCAGTGTATCAGACAATCCAGCAAAAAATGTTACAGAACACGGTCAGAGGAAACTCATCAGCAGGGTATCTGACCTGAGCACATACCCTTTAATAATAACTGAACCCGCTGGTCCTCAAAAATGCAACACTGGCGAGAAAATTCCAGTAGTCTCTAAAGCGAGCTGGACAGACTCAGAAAGCCGCAGAAAGCCATCACATACCAATGAGCTTTTGAGAACGAACAAACAGCCTCGAAACCTTCTGCTAACATGGTAACTGGCCAAAATTCTTTCTTATTCTAACAAAGTGGGGGCTCGGTCTAAGTATGTTGCAGTGTGACATTAACCAACAAATTTAGCTACTACCCCCGACCAGCTTGTGAAGAGTTATGCCAATTTAGTGATTAAATGTATCAATTTCCAGCCATTAAAGTACGTCCCACCCAACCAACCTTTATTCATTAGGCTTGTTTGGGTTTAGAAAAATACCCATTTATTTCAATCCCAGCAACAGCTGCTTTCAGAGAACAGCTATCTGTGGAAACAAACTGTTACCCACTGGTTCACTTGTGACACTTCAAACACAATTGATCATTGAACAAAATGCAGTTTAATAAATCTTTTAGAGAGCTGATTGTACAAAGGCTTATAACTATTAAGGGAGTAATAATTATTCAAAATCGTCATCCTAATTATTTTGATGGGCAATAGCAATACATATATGCTGTAACAAAAAAATAAAATAAAAATGATGTCCGCAAGTAACAGACTGTTTCACACAATTTGATTGTTGGCCAAATTATTTAATCAAAAGCTCAAGATTTCGGGGTTTAGTTGAGTATCCAGCTGAGATGGTTTAACTCCAGTGCCAGTGCTGAATTCAGTGCTTTAGTATGCTGGAATATTCCTTCGACTTTATCTTCCAGAATAAAGAGGAACACAACAGATAACAGCACCGAAGTAAATATTGTGTTTAATATGCAAACATCAGTGACGATACTGATATTAGTCCAGGTAAGATGAATCACAACGTACATAGGAGGAAAACCTTTGTTGTTATACAGTGTGCTCGTTTTTATGAAGGAGAAGCACAGTATACTAAAATACATAATCATCATCCAAAGTCTACATTACAAATTTAGCAGCAACATGTTAACATTGAAAACATGGATAAACAGGGATAACAAAGTAGTTTTATTTAGAAAAAGTCACAGTTTCTCTTAGCATAAATGTGTTAAAAAGGTAAGGATTTTGTAAAAGGTCTAGTTTTCCTAGGGAACTTTTCTAAACACCATGTAATCTCTGTAAAATACATTGGGAAAAAGTAACTTTCTACATGTGTACTCTAATATAAAGACTTTTATTTCTGGCACAGTACAAATTCTCAGGAGATTTGACAAAAATATACAATGCTTTGTTTCACTTCACATTTTAAGATTAAAATGTAACTAAGGTTTCTGGAAAATACAACAGTCTCAGTGGTCAAAAGAAACAAAAAAAGGAAGAAAATTAACCAAATAGGACAACTGTGTTAGTTCATCTATCCCACAGATTGACTGTCTTTTTAATACAAAAATATCAGGACAAATATAAATTAATATATATTAAAAGACTGTATTATATAAGGGGATGAACTACCAAATAAGCAAAGATATTTTAGATACAATAAATACTTGTCAGTGACATTGTGAGTACTGCGCCAACAGCCAGAGACATGATAAAAAAAGACGACATACTGTTTAACCAAATTGCTAATCATATATCATTAAACTATATTTCTTACATCCTCCTCCCCCCTTCCCCATAACATTTAAATTACAATGCATTAATACTGGAAACAAGGTTCACTAAATATTTATTTTTTTTGCTATCGTACATGTGTTGGATTTGTGCAGGTAAGGTTCTTGATGCACTTGACGTGCAAATGAACCTCATCTTGGGTTTGCAAGTTTATCGCCTTCAGTAGATGAGTCTAAAGGTGAGATATGTAAGTCGATTTGCCTGTGCGTAGCCTTCCTTTGGGATTCGGTTAGGCCGGTGTCACAATGCAACGTGGAGAAGACTTTGTGGTAATGTCACAGAGAGCACGACACCTTTTGTTTTTTTTTTTTTTTTAATTCCCTTTTTTTCTTCCCTACGTATCTTCCCGCGTGCAGGTGTTGCTTGCTACTGCAGGATCGGTAACTTTCGTTCTTCCCTCCAAAACGGACTCCTCACTTCCACACGCATTTTACTCCGAAAGTCACGTAACGTCTAACGTTAAAAAAAAAAAAACCTGTATTAAAAATAAAATAAAAAACAGACAAACAGTGACCTGCTAAGGGTTGTATTCTGTTTCTTCACTTGCGACAAAGAAAACCGCCAGTTCTTCCTGGGAACAAAACAAACATGTCACGCATCCTGGGGTGGCGGCAAATGAAGAAATAGCCATCTATGTTTTTGTCTTCTTTTCTCTCTCCCATTCATAATAAAAAATAAGTCTGTTCTTTATTTTACAATATATTTCAATATTTCCACTATGGAAGCATTAATTAGTCCAGCACTGCCAAAAGGTGTGATTTTTAATTTTTTTTTTTTGTTGTTGTTGTTGTTTTCCTTAAAAAAAGGCGACATGTTACAAAAAAAGGAGGGAACATTTATGAGGGACACTTTGTACAGCCACATTTGACCACCTTCTCCACCTCCTCCACGAAGGACGAGCCGTCGGTGCACTCGAAGGTGTATTTCCGCCGCTTGCTGCGCAGCGATCCACAGCACTGACCGCCTGCACAGCCGCCGCGACACTCTAGCCGCGAGACCTTCTCGGTTGTTTGGCATGCGGCGTACCCCTGCTGCTTCTGATAGTTATCTCGGATCCGTTCTCCTCGACAAGCGATTTCTGCAGGAGAGGGAGGGGGGGGGGGGGCGAAATGGGACCATTATTTGTTACTATTTCTCATCTTACTGAAGTTTTCCACTGTGGAAGCTCTTCCACTGCCCAGAGAAGAGATTTTTTACATGATCATAGTTTATTTATCTATACAACTATGTATAACCAAAAGTACAAGGGATCCTTTGTGTTTTTTTTACATATCCCATCTTGCTCTCCTGTGAGACACATGCCCAAGTGAGAGCAAATCATGGGTCAAGGTGTAGGGTCAGCCATTTATCCAGTACCCCTGGGGCAATTTCTGGGGTTAAGGGCCTTGCTCAAGGGCCCAGGAGTGATATGATCACTCTGCCAGCCATGGGCTTCGACCCTGTGACCTTCCGGGTACAGGCGCAAATCCCTCACCCGCCGACTCACATACAAGTTAAATGGAGAAGACGTCGGGATTTTCATACAAGCCTTGAGCGGTGCGTTAAGCTCAGCATCAGCGCTCTGTCCTTCTGCATGAGCGGCGTTGCCTAGAAGTGCCGCTAGGCCAAGCGATGAACGGCCATCAATAAGCGGCCTAAAAGTAGCGACTGCTGACATGTTTATAATTCATTATTAAGTCTGGACTGTAGATCGATTTTTCATTTTCCACAGAATAAGCGATGTAACATCATCCCGCTAATCTGTGCTGGCAAGTGCCGCTGCTTTTTCAGAACACAAAGAAAATATCCGCTTATCCTCCTGTGACTCAGTTTTCCTTATCACGATGCACTGTAACTTAGAATGCTGTATTCAAACCTGTCTTGAGTGAATTTAAAAGGGTAGGCTGCTTATTGTAAGATCAATAGATTTAAATGTGTAGTATTTTTTACCTTTGTTGGTTTAAAACCAGGTTTTTTTTTTTTTTACTTTCACTTGAGTAGTATTTTACTGAATGACTTTTGCTTTTATTTAAGTAACATTTTGGTGTGGAATCTAATTTTTCCACCACTGGTCACATTGGCCCACATCACAAAGCTATTCTCTCATTGGCTGAGCATCTGAGAGGTCAGAGGTGGAAAGGTCAAAGTTGAATCTGGCTGAACTTTAAGCACAAAACGGAGTCAAAAATGGAAAATCTGAGCAGAACGCATCGCTCGATAACGTGACAGTAATGGAATGGCCAACCTAGCACTCTGCTTGACGCTTATCACACGAAAACTCCCTTAATCAGACATAAAGATATGTAAATATTCGAAACTTAAATAATTTAGGCCTACTTGGTCTTCCATAAAAAACAATTCTATTTACACACCCACACAAAAAAACAGCAGCACGATGGTTTACAAGATGCTGAGGAGGAACGCAGGGTCAACAGCAAAAGACCACGGTATGGCTTGGATCGTATTTGAAGACAACAGAGTTCATGATTTAAGTACACAGCAATACACATGCACACATATGCTTTGGATGAATGTTCATGAACTAAAATAAAAAATTTATGCATGTCAATGTTTCTCAACCCAGTCCTTGGGGATGCCCAGACAGTCTGCGGATTTGCTCCTGCCCAGCTCCCAGCATACCTGTACCAGGAATTCGGTGCTCCTGATTGGCTGGCAGCTGAGAGGGAGCAAAAGTAAGGACTGGCTGGGAGTCCCCGTGGATTGGGTTGAGAAACACTGGTTTATATGATGGACAAGGAATGATTTCGAAAGGAACAGAGGGAGGAGCCAAGAACAAGAGGTTGGTCCTGAGTCTGCTTTCTCCCCGGAGGGTCTCACCTGTCTGAACCGCGAGGGGCTCAGGGAATAATCAGAGGAGGCTGGGAGGTCAGAAGCAGAGTATAGCATAAGAATAGTATCAGAATCACTGGGGTGCATTTCATAGTGGGGGGGTGGGGGGGGGACACACAAAAACAAGCAGCCAGAGAAGAAAGGTCAATTAATCATCTGACCGCATCAAAAAATGCAACAGAACATTTCTGAAAAGGTCACTAATGATGTTGCACGATACACTGTTAAGGAAAATAATATTTTGCTTCTGAAAAGGTTAAAGACCAAGAATCTTCCAAAATATTGTAGTTTCTAAAGACAAAACATGTGAGCTGTTTCAGTCTGAAATGCTAAAGAATGCTGGTAAGCAAACATCATTTAATCATGAATTTTCCAAAGCACACACTTCATTGTCCTAATAAAATTTATTTTCAGTCATTTTCAATGAAAAGAACACCATGCCGATAGCTCAAAATTCTTGTGCTACATTTTCTTTATACAACTGAAAAATTAATCGTGACCCATAAATTAAATGCAATATAGACATAAGTGGCCCATAAAATCACGTTTTGCCAAAAAAGAAAAATGTAGTTTCAACATGAATGTTATAACTGTTGACCAGTAGGCTTTATTTACTTACGACCATGTTTTTAGTAATTGCTAAACACATTCATAACAAATAATAATGCATCCATAAAGCATTATAAACATGGCTATACATATTTATCAAAAGGCATAACATATTAGGACCGTGTTTATTATGCATTATGAATGTTGTATGAAGCTCTCATCTAGAACGCACTATAGATATCTTTATAATGCAGTAATAAAGCATCCTTATTGCTTATACCGACCATTATGATGCATTATGATGCATAAAGGTATCTATAGTGCAGTATTGATGAGAGCTTCACAGGGCATATCTAATGCATAATAAACATGGCTATACAAGGCATGGTATTATAAGGGTTGGTATAAGCATTAAAGAAGGCATTATAGAGGAGACCTTCATAAGGCTGTTATAATGCAGAATAAACATGGCTATAATATGTTATGCCTTTTAAAAAATATTTATAGCCATGTTAATAACGCATTATGTATGTGCTTATAAATTACTAAAAGTAAAGTGCTACCCTTTATTTTTCAAAGGTTAGTTTTCTTAATGTATTAGTTTTGTTTAATATGATTCAGTCAAGAAAAAAACAAGACAGAGAAAACAGGAAGCAGAGAGCCCTTGGTACACAGAGCCGTTCTGATTGGTTGCGATGGAGAGTGGCTCCGCCTTACCTCTGTCACATCCCTCTCCCGTATATCCGCTATTACACTCGCAGTAGGCTTTTCCCAGGCCCGACAGCCTACACTTCCCATGCTTGCATTTAATAGACTGGCATGGGTTGAAAACCTCCTCCTCCTCGTCGCACAGCACGCCGGTGTAGCCGGGCTGACACTTGCAGCTGTAGGAGAAGGCATTGATGGGCAGGCATGTGCCGTGGGTGCACCTGCAGGGGGCGCAAGAGACACAGTAAGGCGCCGAGCCATGGTGAGGGAACACATTGCGGATTGGTAAGGGCCGTGGACGGGCACAGAGCCAATACCGCAGAGGGGCCCTCACCGGCGGGCACAGAGCTGGCGCCATGACAGGCAGATCAGATGGAAGGGGGCCCCCTGGTGGCCGTTGGGCCCTAAGCAGCTGCTTAGTTCACTTGTGCCTTAGGCACACCCTGGATATGTGGACCCCAGTTGTGTCTGTAGCTTAAAAATCCCTTTATAAAGTCGCAGTGCAACATCCGGTCCAATTTTCTGCCATATGTGTCTCTATTTACTAACCAAGGCTGTGGATGTGATGCTGTTCATGTTCTTTTTAAATTTATAATTTGGGGCATCGTTATTTTGCCTGGAACCTACGGCACCGACGTTCTCGCGATCCACATTTACACGCCAGTCGACCAATTAGGCGACATAGGTGACCACCCGGGGGCGCCGATTTAGCAAGCGAGTTTCACTTCATCTTGTATGGGTGGGTGCCGGTGACGAAGCTTGACACATGGGGGCGCCACTGTGGCCGGTTCTGTCTATGCCAAAATGAGTGGGACTCACTTGTTGCCCTGGCAGGGGTCGTTGGTCTGTTGGTCGCACAGCGCCCCCGTCCAGCCGGTCTCGCACTCGCAGGTGAAGCTGGAGCGGCCCGTGGCGTGGCAGGAGCCGTGGAGGCACGCTGGCTTCTGGCACGGCTCGCAGCCGGGCAGAATGCCGTCCTGCAGCTGGAACTGCGCCAGGTCCTGCAGCTCGCTGTTGATGTACAGGTTGCGGATGCAGCCGTGGAAGCTGGAGCTGTTCTGCTGGGGCCCCTGGTGCAGCGCCGCCACGTTTGCAGTCACCGGCATCCCTGCGGAAGTCAATTCCCGGGTCCCCGTTAGCCTCTGCCGTCGTGAACCCCCCTGAATGCACCCCACCACACCAATCTCAATACATACTAATGTAACCATGTTCCTCAATGGAAAAATTCACTTACATTTATACATTTTGCAGACACTTTGCCCCAGAGAAACCAGGCAAGCCCTGGAGCAACTGGAGTTAAGAACCTGGCTCAAGGGCCCAATGGTGACATCACTGTGCCAGCCATGGGATTTGAACCAACAATCTTCCAATCCTGGGCACAGTAGCCTGGCTCTCTGCATCAGCCCCATCACAGTGATTAATTGTTTCTAAACTACAGGTCAGACAGCTTGGTGCAGGCGAGCCAACGGTAAACGGGTTAACAGACACCCCTTACTGCTGACCTGGCGGCCAGCCCCTGACAGAGCGCCCGGCTGGGAGGAGCAGCCCGCATTCGACATGCCACACGCAACGGGACAGCCATCTGCTGTTGCTGAACTCTCAGACATCACTAGCAGATGCCAGAGTCCGTGCACAAAAACGCTGAATGCAGCAGAGACGAGTGCCCCAGCTGCCAGAGTGCGGAACGCCACCATTTACCTAATCATCTCCCCTAAAGATCCACCCATCCATCTTCCATAAGTGCTTACCCAGCAGAGGGTTACTATGGGCCTGGAGCCTATCTCAGAACACATCGGGCATGTGGCAAGTGGACAACCTGGACGGGATGCCGGTCTATCACAGGACTCAGGGCAGGGGACACCCTGGACGGGATGCTAGTCCATTACAGGACACAGGGCAGGGGACACCCTGGACGGGATGCCGGTCCGTCACAGGACACAGGGCAGGGGACACCCTGGACGGGATGCCGGTCCGTCACAGGACACAGGGCAGGGGACACCCTTGACGGGATGCCGGTCCGTCATAGGACACACGCTCACAATCATACCCTAAGGGTAAGTCACAGATTCCAATTCACCTTTAGACAGAGGACGTGCAAGAACATGCAAGCTCTCTACATCACAATCCTGGAGGTGAGACTACACTGTTACTTCTGTGTCGCCCATCTCCCCAGATACATGATATATTCCACTAATGGAGGGGTTAATTTTACTTTACAACATCCATTTAACTTGTACAACTGTCAAAGGAATCCTAAATTGGGCGTCTATGCTGTTCTCTGCGGTGAGATTAAGCACGCCCAGTCTTGAGTGCAGAGGACCATATTAGATATATAATTTGGCATCACATTAAATCCATGCCGACATCAGGGGCTTTTTGAGAAACAATCCATACATCTTGCTTTGTGCGGCTCATGGAATTTGCTTAGCTTTACTCCTCCGGAAAATGACGCCATTCATAAAGACCAAGGTGAACCCTGTCATTTTGTACAGCTAATCTTAGCACGGTCACAGGGAGCCATTGGGATCTGTCTGGCACGGACCCCCACCCCCCCCCAGCAGCCGGGACTAGGGTAGAACGGGAATCAAACGAGTGCCATGCTAAAAACATCAACATTACGTAGGGTGTAGCACAATGCTAATACGTCCGTCTGACAAACAAATGGCGTGAGTTTATTATCCTCCGATGCCGGCAGTTCAGAACAGGCCTGTAATGTCCGTGGAATGGCGGACCCGCAGACGGGGCTGTAGAGGGCAGTATCTCACAAACTTGCAACGCTTAGTCTTAAAAACAGCGGCACTTCGGGAAGGCTGGAGAGTGACAGCGGCACACAGATCCCATCTGCCGGAGAAGCCTTTTTACGGTGAGCGTATACTAGCCAACCAGTGCACAAGAAGGATTATCTTGAATTGTTTCTATGTGAGCCCCAAGTGGGCTTGTGTTCTTGCCTTCATTCTGGGGCGGGGTTGCAGCTCCTGCCCAATAGCTGGAAACTGTACGATGTCCGTCCCATCTGCCAGAGTGATTACATATGGGGGCGTGCCTTAATTAGCATACTTGATACAGACTCCGCCCCACGATATCAGTCCTGCGTTTCAGATGGGTGGCAAGTAATGGTGAGTGGTTTAATTAGCATACTCAATGCAGACCAAGCCCCTTATAATATTACATTCTCTTTCAGTGAGACATCTAGGCTTGGGGATGATGACTCAGGCCTGATTGAAGCTCAGGCCTCAAGCTTGCTTGGTGGGGTTCTGGCCGGTTAAATATAAAGTGCTTTGTGACAATGACTGTTGTTAAAAGCGCTATATAAATAAAATTGAATTGAACTGAACTGAACTAAATGACCCCTGATTTTATTGCATTTACAAGGGGGGTAGGGATTATTTCAGGCTTACAGATCCTGTCTAATGGAATTAGAAAAGGCATATGTGTAAGTCCTGCCTTTCAGTGGGATCAAAAATAAGGGGTATGATTTAATTAGCATACTCCATGCAGACCCACAGTGTCAATCCCACCATACTGTGAGCAAGGGCGTGGTTTAATTAGCATACTCAATAAAGACTCCGCCCCACAGTGTCAATCCCACCATATTGTGAG
>JAODJW010000050.1:833750-853941 GCA_026777045.1 Hyperopisus bebe
GACGGGCAGCACGGCAGGGGGGGGGGGGTGGTGAGATAGGGGGGAGGGCTTCTCTTTTCTCCTCTAACAGTGAGTGAATGGCCAGGAGTAGCAAGAAAAGGCACCAAAAAGGGGAAAAAACAGAGATGAACTCCAGAGATCTCATCGTTTTCACATCCCCTCTCTGACTAACGCCATCAATCAATAAAACATTTTGTGAAATTACATACCAGGCACTAAATTATGTATCTTTAATACCAGTCAAACCCCAAGGTCCTTAGTGGGGGGAATGGTGCTGTTGTGCCGGATGACTTTTATGGCCTAACCGTGTTGAGACCAGGAAGACGCGGGCTAACATACAGCGTCACGCTAAACCTGTGATGAATTAGTCTGACTACAGCAGAAGCGATGCTCTATGGGCCTTGCAAAGCCCTATCGATTAACTGGCTTTAGGGATTCAAGATAAATAAATAACAAAATATTGCAGTTCAGCAATTCTCGGAGTGGAATAATTACAAAATTGTCCGGAATCGATGTAATTGCGGGGCAAAGATCGATCTTGCGCCTCGCTTTTGATTAATGCGCCGTTTGACAAAACCGAATCGCAGTGTCATAATGTCACGGTCAAGTCCTTATTTTTACCCGCCGACGGTGCCGGATCTGGGTGTCTCTGAGACATCTTATTAATTATGTGCGCTTCATCCTGAGTAAAGGCTTGACTCAGATTTTCTTTCATTCAGTCAGGGCAGTATGGAGGGGCGGGGCCTCAGGGGTCCTGGCTCCAACTGAAAGTTGATTGGCCCCCTGGGTGCCCCTTCCCCTGTCACTCACCCGTTCAAAGCATATCACTGACTGATAATAAGGTTGGCCCCTTTTATGCCCCGCCCCTTAAAAAAAATCCTAGAATCACCCTTGCATTCTTTAGATCGTCTGATCAAACACTATGGTACTGCTGCCACTGGTGACAAGTTTGGGTTCAGAATAACACTTTTGTTGAATGCGAATTCAGGAGATGTTATGCTTTTTAAATATACAAAAGCAGTACTTCGTAAATTCATGTCTCTGTAGACAGGAGTATTGGTGCTGACAGTTTTAACATGCTTATTTAACTGTGCTGGATCTCCTTTGAAGGGTACTTTGAATAGTCATCATTTTTAGCTTAGTTCCGGTCTACATCCTTTTTTTTTTTGCTCAAATGAAGAGTTGGGTGATTGCCAGCCCATTAAAGCAGGTAATCTCTGTTACAGACCGGCACGGCCTGCAAGGTCATTACGGCAAAGCAGGTGTAGCGGAAACGACTCTGCGAAAATGTTAAGGACGCATCGCTCAGGGAGAACCTCCAGTGGAGAGCTGCAGTGTCTCGGAGAGTAATTAGATTCCGTCGCCCGAAGGAGGAAGATGTAGCAAAAAACTTAGCACTGCTTTGTTGGGAAAACATGATACAAGAATGAGGGCATCCTAAGTCTGATCTCAGCAAGGGATGGAAATCGCTGACCGACAACATTAAGCTTCGGTTCCTGCATGCGCTACACATCGCGTGAAAGGCCTTTCCTGACGGCCTGTATCAACCAGCAAAGACCCCCGTATAAAAACCCAGCATGCGTTTTACTGCCTGTCATAATGGCGTCTCACTACGTCTCATGCGGAACGGTCAGCGATCGTGAAAAACAAAACGTTAGAATGCGGCCAGAGGGAAAAGAGAAGAGTCGGTATAAACGTCGCTTGGCGACATGGAATTTTTACACCCACCCTTGCCCACCCACCCATTTACACAGACACACACACACACACATCCAATCAGCAGGTATGGTAAAAAGCGTGCAATGGACAGAAATATGAATACAGAATGCAGTCGGAAGGGGGCAGGGACGTCATGCTGGTCTTTAGCGGAGCTCAGCCCCAGAGTCCTACAGTACTAGGATGGCTGTAACCAGGGGTGGGAGCTCCCCAGACATTATCTTAAATGCAGGGGAGCTGTGGCCCACCCCTTTCCTTAGGCGAGGCCGGGCACAGCTAAAGACACTCAAGAATAAAGACAGAGGATGACCGACTAACCTTTCTCCACCTCATTGAGAATAGCTGCTTGCAGTGACAGGGGACAGAGGAGACAGAGACGTTTTCGCTAGTTAGCAGCAGCCAGAGTGACGGCGGTGACACGGCAAAGCAAGAGGCGGGCGACAGAGCTAGCGGTCAGGCGTTAGTGTGACAGAGAAGAAGCTGCTACATGAGGAAGCTCTCACAGTCCACGATCAGATCCTCAAGTCACGAAATATAGCTACATGCACCCAGCGACCTTCCTTTTCACTTTCTTAAGTCTTGCTCGTGAGTCTCAATGGGGCTCTGGGCCTTTTCACGGTATAAACTGCTTTGGTTAAACTGTCATTCATCAATAGCCGCTAGGCTAAAAGTACGCAGTATCTACGCTAAGCTAAAAGTACGCAGTATCTACGCTAAGCTAAAAGTACGCAGTATATAAGCTAAGCTAAAAGTACGCAGTACCTACACTAAGCAAAATTTACGCACAACCATTTCTAGGTTTCCCCCATTTTATTAAATCAGCAGCGATTGAGAGGGTCCGTCCCGGGATTGGGGGGGGGGGGTATAAGGCAGGCCACACATATACAGAATAAGGCCAACTTAGACATTTATCTATCTGTGGTGAAGAACTGGAGAAAGCTATTTTCAAACTGTAGGTGATTGGCAATCTCTGCCAGGGCTGACCTCTGGGATTTCAACTAGACAAATCTGAGTTGTATGAAAGGCTGCTGACATTTCAGCCTTATGGCCAAATCCACGGAGGATTGGAATTGTTTTCAATGCATCGCTATTTTTTATTTACACTACGCGTTTAGCTACATCTCCAGAATTTCCTGGAATTTGACAAATGTTCATTGCTGTCTTTAAATTGGAAAATGCCGGACTGTAAACTGCATACTCTGAATAAACAGTAATTCAGGTGTTAAAATAAAAGGCTTTAGGTATGTCCAAACTGAGAGGGGCAATTTATTTCAGCCCATATTTCTGCCAGCCCCATAATACCTTTTGGTGCATTGGTAGTATTTGCTATCCCTTTTTCTATGACAGAAATAATCGTGTTTGGCATAAGGAAAGCTTTGGATCTGAAATCCGCTTATTCATCACCCCCTCCCGTGCATGTTGTGAAACTGTCAGCCAGGGTCTGGGCTGGGCAAGAGAGAAAAGCCAGTATGTAGTGAGAGAGCCAATCATTCGTTATATGGGTTACGTTACGTATTTAGCAGTTGTTCTGCCAATGCATTCTGGGAAAATTAAGTGAGTTACACTCACAATCCTTCCACTGCACTAAGGATGGCGGTTAGGCATAGTAAACTAGCCTCAGAGAAACACAACATAAAGCTCTGGAAAAAAATAGGAGATCACTCCATATTTAAGAATCTGCATCATTAAATCCTGGTTTAATCCTGGTTCTGCTGTCAGAGGCTACACTGTGCAGTAGGCTGCTTCCAGGCTCAAAGTTTCTAAGACTGCAGTACACAAGAACAAGGTGAAGCAGGAGACACTGGTAATAACTAAAAACCAGCCAGGTAAAGGGCAGAAGCAACTTTCTAATGCTAGAGATGACTGTCAACTTATCCAATGGTGCCTCATGAATCGGAAGATGACATCAAATGACCTTCAAAGAGAATGGGAAACAGTAAGTGCAGGTGTGAAGTGCACTGCTAGGACAGTTTGCTCCTAGAAGCAGGACTGAAAACCCATAAAGTGAGGAAGAAGCCCTCCATCAATGAGAAACAGAGAAGAGCCAGGATGGAGTTTGCAAAAAATATGTATTACAGAGATACACCCATAAATTGAGAAATTAGTGAAACCTAAAATTTTACTGCGGTCTCTTGATTTTTTCCAGAGTTATATACACATATTAATTGGCAAATGAATGGCAAACATCCTAAAGAATTTTTGTTCATGGGAAAGGGCTCTTAATATGGAAACTCTGCCTCTTGAAACATGTATCGATTTAACTGTTTGCACAGAGCCAATGACCTCTTGCTGTTTTGTCCAGTGTGACCTTACCTGTATATTCAGGGACGCAGAGGCAGGTGTAATTGTTAATGCCGTCTATACAGGTGGAGTTATTTTCGCAGTCGTTGTCCTCACAGTCGTCGATGTTTGTCTCGCAGGCCTCGCCCTCGAAGCCGTCAGCGCACACACACCTGCGTACGACACCAGCACACGCAGTTTCAGCTGGGAACTCGGAGGGCGGGGCTATAATCCACACTGAGCCCTTTGTGTCCCGATCGTTGTCATCTCAGCTATCATTGAGCCAATTACTCTTTCCGACGCCTAATTGAAACTCAACGGCATCTAATCTCGCAAATAAAGTGTACTCAGCAAAAACGACGACAGATGTACATAATTTCTCATTAGCTACTTAGCGGAGCCAATTAATTCCTTTTCTTATAGGTTGGAGAGTGCACCTGATTAATTGTTAGCCGAAAAAGTTTTGCTAAGAAGTCTGGGTAATTACTTAATGAAGTGCACAAGAGCACTAGCTCCCATCTCGCTGCACCACCTTAATAAGCTTCACAGGATGATCTCCAATCTGTGGCAGAATTATTAAGCTAATTTAATGGAAGCCGCGCTACATTATTCATGCAGGCCGCAGCAGAGCCATTTCATTCGCTGATTAACTCGTTTCATCTTAAGGCGGCACGCAGCGGGGCTGGAGTGGCACACGGACAAGAAGCCATTAATTCACCGAGTCAATACGGCGGCATTGTTTCACCGTCACCCACAGGGAGAGGCGACCGCGATTAATTTCGCCGGTCGATCCATGCGGAAGAATACGTGTCTACGAGTTAATATTAATGTTCCCAGTGTGGCACTTTTTACACCATAAATTAAAGTCGCACAAAGGTACTAAGTGGGCACAGAAAAACATGAAATGATTTGGTATTACGAAAACGTAAACATGAGGTCCTACAGAACCAAAACAAGTGGCCCCTCCAAGTAAAATATTTCCGATAAAGACCTGCATGGCACATTTGTGCTCTTTGCAGACAAGAATGGTGTGACTATGGGGAATTTCCCCTTTTTTTTACTCCGAGATATACAGCGTCAGTGGAGACATTAAAGAAATGTATTTGAGTTGAAGGGTGACCTCACTACCCACAGACCTTCTCAGGATTTTCATTTTTGAAGGGGGGGGGGTCAAACCCCCCATACGACATGGTGAGCCATTCGGATTTTCACGTCCATTTGCACCATCTTGAAATTCCTTTTTGTCCTTCGGAATGACGTGATGCGGCACAGAATATCGCATATGAATCCTTGACATGTCTTACACGGTCACCCTGGGCATGCTGTACATCAGCAAGGTCATCTGGTGATGCGGGCGACTATAATGCAACTCCATACAGACAGATTCATGAAACACAGACACACAAAGACACATACAGACACATGCACTAACAAATGCAAAGACAAAGCTTGTATTCATGTCTTTGTGGGGACCATCCATTCACGTCTATGGGAAAAACCCTAATCCAAAAAATGACAACCTTAACCCCTACCCAGTCCTATCCTTAACCATAAGTAACCAAACAAAATACAAGTCTTCTGGGGTTTTTACAGTTTACAGATTTTGATAAAAATTGAAGTTCCGAAAAAATGGTTCCCAGAGTGTCAATATAACAGGTTTTTATCACATTGTGGAGACAAACACACCCTCACACACACACGCACACACACAAAAGCTTGCGCATAAATACACGCACTCAAGCTCAAACACTCACCTGCCCCCAAAACCTGCTGGTCTGTTTTTACTGACTAGGCCTCTGACATCTCGTCGCCTCATCAGTTTGGCCCCGGTGCTGATCCGCAGCCACAGAGCTTAGACCTACCTCCTATACATTCTGATTGGTCATCTCTCCGAACCAATCATTTTTTGTTCTGCCCTCAGGACATTTTTGTGTAAGTAAAGCTCCCAGAAGCCACTCACTGAGCGACATGGACGCACTCTCTCCATAATATGCAGCAGAGCGGGCATTTGTTAGGGTGCACAAATAAACAAAGCTCATGGGTATGGCAGAATAAGGCCGCTTATCATAAACACTGAATGGAAAAATAAATTATGGATGATTGCTGTCCTAAAAAATCTAAAAAATAAACAGAAAAGTATACCATGATGAAAATGGAGCAACAATTTAAATGTGCCATTTAGAGCTGCTTTGCCACATCACAGAGACCAACGGAGCGACTCCTCTCACAGATCTATCCCATCGTTATGGTGCTGTCAAAGGGCACAGGCTTATCATGCAGACCAGCGTTCCGCTATTAAAAAAAGCACTAATTCGGTCATTCACAGTAACTGAAGCAGCCTTCCCGTTGACCCAGAGCTTGCATATTTTAAAGATGTGAACTGAAGAACCATTAATGGAAACACTCGATTTTTGAAAGCCCTCAAATTTTCCATGTTCACTTTAGCTGGTTTTCGAAAAAGTATTTGCAAAATTGCCAAGGAAACAGAATTTGTGACATAGTATGTAAGTACGACATAACCAGTTCTTCCACAGCTACTTACTCATTGAAGTAGGAGACATGGATCTTAATCTCACAATGAGAAATGGCAAGTAATATTTGCATGGCATCCATTAATTGCAACACATCCTTTTTGCAAATATCACTTCAATTTTTTATTGAAACATAGCTACAGTTGCGACCCATGCCAGCTTCAAGGGGCCCGTAGGTGATTTTTTTTCTGTGAAGTCTCACAGGTAGTACCTTTGGGGGTGTGGCTATGAATTAACGAATGGCACTGATTGGCCCATCAGGTATCTATTAGTTAATTATGTTAATATGATCGGTTTGTCTTTATAAACAATGAGTTGCGCTACTAAAAACACACCAGTGAAGACATAGCACTGATAGTTTTTTGTAGTTCCTGTGGTTGAGCTTTAATAAAATAAAGTAAACCATCAGAATTTGTACCCGATCGTCATTATTTTAACACATTTTTATTACACAAGAAAAAAAAACAACTCACCAAAAGTTGTTCATCTCTCCCTCCTTCAAATGGCACGTCCCACCATTCTTACAAGGGTTGGTGACGCATGCGTGGATTGGCATGTCACAGTCCTGACCCTGACCGTGAAATTCGTTTTTTAGCATGACGAACAAGAGACTCCTGACATTTTGCTGGATTTTCAGAGGGTCGGGCCAGTACCTTGAATCCATATGGGCACGTGCACCTATAAAAATCCACTGGGTCGTTGTGGCATGTGCCGTCATTCTTGCAGGGGTTCGAAAGGCACGGGTTGCACTTGGCCAGGATGTTGACATCGACGGGCCCTGGAAGGTGAAAATGAGCTCGGTGTGAGAATGGGTCCTGGTAGGTAAGAATGAGCTTGGTGAATGAGCCGCTTTTGCAGAAGGGATGATCCATTCAAGTCATGAGGAGAATCACAGGGGCAGAAAGCAAGCAATACTGTGGGGGGGATCACCAGTACGTCCACGACCATCTATTAGTGGGGGAGGACGAGAGAAGACATGGAGAGGTAGGCATACTCTTGTCCACTTTTGAGGTCAAGGGTTGTGGTAGTGGGAGGTTCTCAGACTTGAAGGACTTTGACCAGGCTGCTTGCCTGTCTTACCTGGCACCATAAGCCCACATGGACCAGCGGCATCTACCAGATGTCAAGCATACGTAACCAGAAATGAAGCAAGAGAGATGTCAAGCAGGGAACATCTCCCAGAACCACCACTTAAGTCAGACTGCTCAAAATGCTGACGCTGATGAGCTCGCTCCCGCATATCTCAGTGGATCCTCATTAACGTTTCAGGGTAAACAGGCAGTACTGAAAGGGGATACCTTGGCAGGTGAACTTCTTCGAAGGCGTGGTGAGCAGCAGCTTGTCTGTCATGTCCTTGGGGCCGGCGCAGCGGGCGATGCCGGGCTCCTTGTACCCAGACTTGACCCACTCCGAGAGCCACTGCATGTTACAGTCACAGTACAGCGGATTGGCACCGAGGGCACTGTACGAGGTGGGAGGGGCCAAAAAAAAGAGAAAACAAACCTTACCCTCAGCACAGGACCCAACTTTCAATGTATTTTTGGTTGCCTGGGTCATTAGCTAACACGACTGGCAAAGGATAACTCTGTACATTGGTTCAGAGAGATAACCAATCAGAATGTGTAGGAGGTAGGTCTAAGCAAGTAGAGGAGGAGGGACCAACCAATCAGATGTCATTTTTCGTTTTGCCCTCAGAACATTTCTGTGAAATTACGTAAAACTCCTGCAAGCCCCCTGCCACTTTTTCAGGGGGCACTGGTGGACAGTTAATTGAACTGCTTCAGATAACTGGAACTTTAACAGCTCAATCCAGGTAAATTAATTAAAGTGGCATTCACAGTAGACATTCAGAGTTATCTATGCCTTTCCAACGCTTCTGGCGTCAGTTCACAGACATTAAATACGCTGAGTGCATTGAGTTCATTGAGTTTTTTATTTGCACTATGCACTCATTTTAGCAAGAAAATAAAATCTTACAAGCCAAGGACACTATCATTCATGTCACGGCACTGAGACGCTCATTAAAAATGCTCCTCAGCCACAAATATTTTATTGGCCCCAAGTGCTGAAAAAGCTACCTGTTGACATATATCGACACATCCCCGGAACGGTGCAGTATGTGCGTCATTACGTCCGACTGGCTTAAAATTGCTGTTGGGGGAAGGGGGGGGGAGGCAGAGGCGTGTAACGTGGCACCCCTCTGCCGGAGCCTCTCTCCTTCCATTACAACAAAGAAAATCTCTTTATCCACTTTGTTGTGCACCTGTTTGCTTCAGTTCAGTGCTTCTAATTGCTCTGGCAAAGGAAACGTGTAATACTCCGCGGATTGTGTTTCCCGCTAACAGAGAAGCAGTCACAAGCATAGACAAATCCTTTTATGGCTTAAAACCTTGTTTTTTTTTTTGCTCTCTCTCGCTCTCTCCACGGACAGTACATCTGAATCACCACTGGAAAACCGATCCGGGAACATAAACAGCATTAATCAGAAACATCTCCTTATTCCACTACCTAGACAGCAATTTTTTGTTCAGCTCATCTCTGAGAAATCCCCCCCCCCTCCCCCCCGCCCTATAAGAATCTGTTTTTCAGCAAAACGCATCCAGCTGTCCAAATTCCCTGCGCCTCATTCGCTCTGAAGGGTGGATAGAGGGTGGACTTACAGATGTGACAACGAGGACAGGTCTTGAAAGGCCCCCTCTGGGATCACCGCGATGTCATTGCCGTGAAGAGACCTGCAGGTGAAACGGAATGCGTTAGGGCTCTCAGAGGATTCCAGAACCTTCCCGGCAGCGCTAATGCTGTCATTGACACAAAGGTAAACACGAAATGGCAGTCTGATTTCATGCTGCTAACATCCCCTTTGGCAAGCTTCACATGCACACCGCCTTTTGCGAAGGCTGAAAACGCATCCCCTTCTGTGCCGTAGTAATATTTCGAACCTCATCAGATGAGCCAAAACTGTTGATGGACTCGATAGGTCCATCTTGATCATCTCTGGTTTGGAAATTGTGAGGCTTGAGGGCTAAACTACAACGACGCCCATGATCGAGCCCGAAACAGACATCAAGCTAGCTGGTGATAGCACACAGGCATACACCAGGGCAGTGTGGACACTCACAGGAGCCGAAGGGATTTCAAGCCATCGAAGGCTTTCGCAGGTATACATCTCAGCCGGTTGTAGCTTAAGATTCTTCAGGGGGAGGCAAAAAGAGAGGCAGAAACAGAAGATTAAAAACAGCAGCTCTAAGCAATTCTTTCATCGGCTTCCATTGTCACGTCAACGCCACGTTTACAAACAGGCGCATCAATGCTTGAACGGCAAACGGGTCGGACAGTGTGCGTTTAGATACGGCAGCAGTATGGTGAAGTAGCCAGACTCACAGCGTAAGCAGCTCAGACATATTACTGAAGCTCTCGGTGGACAAAGTGCTGATCTGGTTGTTACTTAAATCACTGGAAGAAAACGACAGTGACAGAGACGAGACAAAAAATACAGGTCACGGTTAGAGAAATTAGTACTTCGCTGATCATGCTGACAATCAGATCCACAGGAAGAACATGCCGATATACAGGAAGCCTTTTCTGTCACAATTACATTCTTGGTTATTCAATAATTTACTGTCTATAATAATAAGCTGATAGACAGCTTTAGGTAGAACATAATCAGAATCAGAATCAGAATCATAAAGAAACTGCACTGGTTACAATGGTTAATAAGAATCATTAACTGTAATTTAAATTTTATTTTATTTAATTTCAAAATACTACTAAATGCACACATTTAGATAAATGAAACAGAACAGGATATAAGCAAAAATATTTTTTATATAAGAATATTTTTACTTAATGCCATTTTGAAGACATTTTTCATTCTAGATTTCACACACTTTTTCCTTCATGAGTTTACGAGCGACATTCGCTTCTGCTCTGATTTCAAAAGGGCAATTAACAGCGTATATTTCAACGGCAGCTAATGACGGTGCCCCTGCCAACAGGTGCCATTCGCGTTGATCCCTCGCACACGCAGAAGAGGAGACGGGACAGGAAAACGCTCGAGCATGAAAGCCACCTACATGAGTGTTAAATGCTTGTAATTAGACAGCTCCTTTGGAACCTGGGTGAACTGGTTCCCATCCAGATACCTACCGGCAAAATAGAAAAGCCAGGGTTATTTCCACATTAAGGAAATTACACATTTCCAGCGCTGCAGATGAATATTTATACTGGAACCAGAATAAATAATATCACATGTACCCCAAAAGTAAAGTCATCATTTCAAGGTCACCATATTAGTGCATATTATTTTACCAGCTGTGTGGGTATGCATTGGGTATTTTCCCCAATGTGAAAGAGTGAGGTAATATCTGACATGTAAATATACATACATCCTGTGAAAACTACAGTAAAATGCAGACTGGAGTCTGATGCATGCTTTATGGTCAATGCTCCTTAATGCAGCATCTTTATTAGATTTTTTAATATTAAGGCTGGGCAGGGAGGCGGGTCAAACATGCCTGTGTTTAAAGAGTTAAATAGATCCAAGATCCAGCACTCAGCCTCCAGCACGAAATAATTAACACCAGCTAAAAACAGAATAAATATTCATGGCATATTTAATCGACAAATCCTTCTCATAATACTGTCAGGATGGCTTTGGAAGTAGCTCGTCGGATGATATACAATAATTGAAAAGTACAGTCGAGTGATGCAATCTATACTCCGGGAAAGAGAGAGGAATTAAAATCGGCAGAAGTGATTTAGGGCATTAATGCAGGTGGTGTGATGCAGCCCGCTGTCAGAAACTAACCTATGACCTTCAGCGAACGTGATTTCCCGTTTGGAGATTAGTGTTCAAAGGCTTAATTTGAGGCACGTTAAAATTTGCCAAAAAGTGCTGAACACGTTTCTGGAAAAGATCATGACTTTACAAGCCCTGAATAGCTTTCATTCTGATATTTGATGATTGTGATTTAAAAAAAAAAAAAAAAAAACAATTCAGCCTGCCCTCGTTTGTAAAAAAAAAAAAACATAAATCTGTTTTAAATCGCAGTGTTGCTGCAACATATTTGCGCTGCATGATGTAATTCCTGTAGGCTTTTAAATTAAAAACTTTCAGGTCTGTATCCCAAAAATCAATTACTGGCATAATTAGCCACACAATCAAGTAATGCATGTAACCCTACACAACAGCAGTAATAAGAAAAACAGAAGCCTTTTTGACACTTGGCTCAAATGACAATATTCTTCTGCTCCACCCATGACCACAACTTCCTGCAGAAATAACGTAATTAATCATATTTCTACATTATGAAATGATGCATCTGTAAAAGCAATGTGTGAACTACATCCCCAAATGCTGCTCGAGCCCTAGGGTGGCCAGAGGCTCGAAGGTGGCCCAGTGACTCACAGTTCTGTCACCTCCTTGGGGATGCCCTTGGGGAGAGTCTTCAGACCTTTATTGCTGCAGCGGACAACTGTGTCCAGACAGGTACACTCAGAAGGGCATCGGGCCAGGGGGGAACAGCTGTTGTCATCGTTGCCTGGTGGGGGAAGAAGACCTAAACCTTCAGAGACCTCATGCAATAGTGTTTATAAGCAAAGCTAGTCATTATTCTTAACACTGTCTGGCCTGTTCTGACTCATGACTCAATAACGATGTGCCGGGCTCCACCCTAGACCGCCTCATGCTTGTATTAGCTCAACCCTCAAGCCTTCAACACACACCTCGCCCATATGCGCAAGAACCAGCAGAAGACAGGGAAACAGTGAGGACATCCATCAACGACGAAGGACAACGGACCTCTGTTGACCGAGCACCTACCGTCATCGCAGGCGAAGTCTTGAATGGCCACGTCTTGAATGGGGATCTCCTTGAGGAAGTAGGGGCTCTGACAGCGAGGGTTACCCGTGACGATCCTCTTCTTCCTCAGCCAGTCTCCGAGCCAGGCAAGGTGACAGTTGCAGTTGAAGGGGTTGGCCAGCAGGTTCCTGGCAAGCACATCAAGGGCATCAAACTTTATTCCTGGTGCTCTGCTGGACTCAAATCCCATGACAACCTCTGGAACCACAAGGTAGTAGATCACTGCTAACCCAGGGAGCGTTTTAAAGCACATGCGTGACATATTGATAAAGGAATGTTACTGTTTTTGCAGCACTGACCTTCACAAACTAACCTGCTGTCAACCATCCTAGTGCTCATTTGTATTTTTATTATTAGCAATGTGATTTTGTACTCGATGCGCATAGCAGGATGACCACAAGAAGTTTCCTAAAAATGTACGACAGGTTTGGTCAAAGGACCGTCAGTAGGGCTCGTTTGAAACATTCCTAGCGAATTTTTTATAATACAAAACAAAACAAGGCTACAAAAATTAAACAAAACCAACATCTCAACATCTTGTAGCTGCCTTTTAGGGTCACGAGAGGCAAACAGCATATCGCAGGCAGCATAGGGCACCGTGGTCATTGCAAGACACAAACACAGGATATTCATAAACCAAATCAACTTAGACTGCATGTTTTTGTACTACAGAGGGAATCGGATTACCCAAAATAACCTGTGCAAGTCCACACACAAAAAGCAAAGGCGGGTTATGAACTCCTTACTAATACAGGCAGTTCCCAAGCTAAGAATGTACTTATGAACGGACTGCCATAAAGCTTATTATATTAAAAATTTCGGTTAAATAAAATGGTTCGTAATAACGAGCATACGTAATACTTTGTGACGCTTGTGAAAACATTGCGCTGTTTTGGCGGTTCTTCGGCTTGAGGTACAGTACAATGCATAGCTACTTTTATTATTAATGCATTATTATTTATTGGACTTATTCACAAATTTGGTTTAAAGAACGGATCTCATTCATAACCTTGTGACCGCCTGTAGATTTCTTCGTTAAGTGTGACGGTTTGCGTTCAGATCTATCACTCCTGCCGCCGACTCCCTGCAGAGGTCATTGAACCCAGGTTTTATGCACCTCGGTAGATGACCGCATGTTCCATTCCAGCACAGAATAATGTCTACCAAGAAAACGGCATGAGATATTCTGATGGCTTCTGTTTTGTAGGAAGGCTTTCGTAGCGATGAGATTCCACCACTAAATTATAAACAACGGAATTATCCCTAACTGTTATGGACTGAGAGATCAGGTCAAGAATGCCAGGCAGGAAATTGAGTTTGCGGCGATGAAATTTGAGGCATATGCAATTTGCAGCTAATTGAGGGAGGCAGACATTCTGATATGTTGTCAGGTTGTAGTGTACCAAGCATTATCAAGCAATTTAATACTCAGATTGGACACATACTGCATTTATTTACTGAATTTTACCAAAACATGACTGTTTCGTTGGCTTGTCAGTCTGCAGCGTTCAGTTAGGCCACTGACTCCAGGGTCTGACAACTTAAGGAAAAAAAAAAAGAAACAGATTTTCCCCCAGCTGACAGCGTGGCAGCTCAGCCGAACTTTCCGGAGGATTCCATTATTTACCGACGCCCTATCTGCAACTGCCAGGAATGAAAGAAGAAAAACAGATAAAGGGTTTAAATGACGGACGCTTTGCATTTCGTGTGGCAAGGAGACCTTGTTTATTGTTGAGCCTGTCATTCAAAAGCGTGCTCTGTCATGAGCTTTGGGTGTATCTAATAAAGCTAGGCGTTGCGCCGCTAGGCTAATGCTAGGGATAACAGAATATTCAAGGAGGGAGATATAGACTCTTAAGGATGAGGCATGATTGGACAGCGTGAAATAATTCATTCCCTGACAGACGGAAAAGGCACCTAAAGCTACAAGAATGAGAGATAGATCTGCAGCCAATTTAAGGCGAACAGGCTACCTCCCTGTGCTGGGGGCTCGTCTTGCCTTTTGGAAACTGTCCGAACTCATACGTGCCGTAACCACCAAGAAGGGCTCATTTTGGCAGTGGGAAAATCCGCTTCCTCAGACAATTGCGAAAGTTTCAAGCTCACTTTAGGACAGAGCGACAGAAAAATGAAAAGGCATGGGCCAATACAGCACCAGAAGACGAATACACAGCGTACTGCGAAGGCCATGTGCTAGACAACTATGCAGCTGTTTGTAGACCGTATTGTCTCAATAGACCCCATACCTAGAAACTAGTCCCTGTTTTCAGTTTCCATGGTGAAAGTCAACCAAAGGCCTCCACGTTTCACAAGGTCAATCAAGGCTAGTGAGACAGATGAGGTCAATGGTAAAATAAAGGTCTGACAAATGCTAAAATTACGTCTGACTGGATATTTGGTACAACTGTTCTACCTAAAGCTGAATGGTAGATGCTGCAGTTTATTTGTACAAGTATAAACAACTACTTCTCCATCACATCCTACTACATTATCCTTCCTTTACTAAAAGTGTGAAAAGTGAGTTGCGCATATTTAAGGTGAATTTCTTTAAGGTTTCCTCTGGTCTACTGGTACTGCACACTTCCGTGACACGATAGCGCTTCTCGAACCACAGCGCTCCTGGTATCGCCCCCATCTGAATTCGCAGCTGGTTGCCTCTGTTACATAGGCTGCTCACGCGGGTGAGAATCGGAGCCCAGGCTCAGACAGTGCCCCAGAGGTGAGGACCCAGCGGTGACATCATTCTGTCAGCCGCAGGTTCTGATCCAGCGACCTCCCGGGCACAGTCCTAACCTCCAGAGCCGCACACCACCCCCTCCACCATATGCCTGCATTTTCTCTCTTTTTTAATGAACTCTTTGACAAATTCTTGGTGTGTCGCTTCTCCTGTGGCTGACTATATATTAGGGTTTGATCTGCGCCTCATTGTCGGCGTGTCATTGAGACGCAGCTCCTCCTCCTCCAGGCAGTACGAGTGTCATTACTACCGTCGGCCCCATTCGCCGCCACAAGGAAGCGGAGGCAAAATTCGATTCCTGGGAATCATTATGATTTACCTGAGTTATGGTGTGTCACTGCCTGGATCACTACCAATTATGGTCACTATCTTCTAAAAAGACCGAGAGGCTCCCCCCCCCCCCCCCCCAACCCCCGTGCCTCCAGCTGGTGCCGTGCGTGGGGGGGGGGATTCATAGGGATATGAGCGTGCTGGGGAAGGAGGCTTACAGCGTGGACAGAGAGTGGAGAGTGTCGAAGGCTCCTGGGGTCATGCTGGTGATCTGGTTGTCATACAGGGATAATAGTCGCACGGAGCTGAGACCGGTGAAGCTGCTGTTGCTCACGCAGCTAATCCGATTGCTCCGTAACATCCTGCAAACAGAAAACCCGTTATGACACGCGCACAATGAGACAGATCTGCGAGGGTGGTAAGCGGGGATCTTGCGGGGGGGGGCTTGATAGGACAGGAGGAGTCATTGTCCTCCCCCTGTTTGTTTTCAGAGCATTCGTTAAGATCATCTTTCCCATAAACATGTCTCCAGCGAGTGTAGGGATTACGTGGCATTATTAAACGAGTGCAGACAGAGCGAGTCGCTCTTCCGTGTAAAGCTTCCGAAGAATTCAGAATCTATATTCGCATACGTGGCCAACTTCAAGCTCAGGATTAACGTGGTAAGACCCTTTGAAACAGCTGTATAATGCTTACTGCACGGTTATTAAATCCTACTCATCACTGTCATGTTTTTAAAAAAACACGTAGCATTACCATGGCAGAACAAACGACAATGAGACTAATATTATGAACATATTTAATAAAAACTAGACAAACATCGTATTGTAAAAAATCTGTCTGTTATGAATTTATAATGAATATAATATTGAAATAATAATGAAATAATAATATGTCAGTACTGCACACAGACATATTGTACAGACCAGATCCTATTAATTAATTAGCATGAACATTGACTTGGGGCCAGTGGAATTTGATGCTTAATTATGTACTCACAGGGTTCGAAGTCCATTAAGTCCTTTCAGCATCCGGAAGTGGACATTTTCCAGTCGGTTGCTCGTCAGAATTAGCTCATTGACCCCCGATGCCCCTTCGAATGTTCCCTCCTCGATGTCTGTGATCTTGTTGTTGCTCAGGTTTCTTAAAGGAGAAGCATCAGATTATTCAGCGGACCGGGAATCTCTTATTACCTGACAGGTGTGGTTCTGCACTAGGGTTGCAGCAGTACTATTTTTTCAGACCGAGTATGAGTACTTACATTTGTGTACTTGCCAATACCAAGTAACAATATGAGTACTTGAGGCAGTATTTATACCATTGAAAATAACAATGACCTAACCTGGTATAACCAGACCAATACGGTTGACAAATCTTTCACTAAATGCCAAAACCTGATTGGGCAGCAAAAAAAGGACAAATCACTGTAGTTTTGAGTTTTAACGTAATGTTGCAATTAAGTCGTATCAGTCCTTGATATTCTTGGAAATTTTTTGAGAACAAATATAAGTATATGAGCACAGTACCGGCCCAATACCTGATGCCAGTTATACTATGGGTGCATCCCTATTTTGCGCCTGTTAATATGCAATTACCCATTTGCTCAGTGAGTTGCAGCATGGTTAAAAAAATACAAACAAGTGCTACATGAACAGACCATGTAGTCTATGTTTAAGGGGGTCGGTGGATGGATGAATGGAGAGATAGTACCACTAAAACCACCACCATATTCATCCTACCTCTATGTATCCCTGCAACCTCTATACATACACCAACATACACAAATACACAGTCTACAGACACATCATAGTATGATACATTTAGCATTGGGCAGTCAATGCTACTTGTTAAATTAAAAAAGCACATTAGTGTATTTAGCAAAATTCTTTACTGCCAATATACATGAACCCCTTTGTAATACACTTCTCGATATATTTGCACCTCTTTGATGGTGCCTTCTTGTCTATAGTTAATGCTTTCCTACTGAGTGTGGTCACCTTAGTTTTTGTGTTGTTTCGACTTCACTGTCTGGGCTGTCTTGGCTAGCCACAGTAGCTGCGTTGGTGCTAGGGTACTGATGATGCTAGGCTACTGATGGTGTTAGGCTACTGATGATGCTAGGCTATTGATGATGCTAGGCTACTGATGGTGTTAGGCTACTGATGGTGCTAGGCTACTGATGATGCTAGGCTACTGAAGATGCTAGGCTACTGATGATGCTAGGCTACTGATGGTGTTAGGCTACTGATGGTGCTAGGCTACTGATAATGCTAGGCTACTGATGATGCTAGGCTACTGATATTTCTGAGGTGCCGTCATCTGCAACTGCTGGATGTGCATCTTAGGAAACATTAATATTGGTAAGACTGGTCGTGGATTTAACATTAATACTCTTCTTTCCATTTTTCGGTCATCGGCTGAGCTCTTTTTGACCATTTGTCTACATCTGCAGCCTCGATTAGCAGCAACGATAGAAAAATTGCATAAATCTTATCGGTTTATCCATTTTTTTCCATCTGCACACTTTAGTGGACAAGCGAGGAGATGCCAGTGAGACAGTGGAACTTTGTGGTTTTCAGGAGTTTGAAAAACATCTCTGTATGGGAAAGTTTGTAACTGTCACACATTATTAAGATGTGCGGATACCAATTATCTCCTGACTACTTGAGAACTTGTTTGCCATTATACAGGAATAATCCTGCCCATGGATGCCCCTGCATTTGGCTCCCAGTGTCCTTTGGGATATTACACGTCTAAAACGCTTTAATAGGCATGGCAGCCGAGTCACTGTCTCTAATCTTCCTGTTGCGATTTCGCTAATAAATACTTAATGAAACAAGACGTCAAAGGCATTGTGGGCGTGGGGGCAACAAGAACAGGGATCGTAGTGACGAGATGTTACCGAAATTGCCTTCGGATTTCTCAGCGCCCACACCCCCACCCGTCAACACAACAGCACAACGGAGCTTCTACTTCTAGCCAATGACAGAACACTGCCGTTGCTGCAGAATAAGGGCTCAACCGTGGCCCCTCCACCAAACGATACTGCCAAGCAGGGGCGATTTTAGGATTTCTTATGGTGGGGGGCATGAGAGGGATCATGATTCATACAGAGGGGCCAACCTTGTTATCAGCCAACAACGTGCTTTGAATCAGTGAGTGACAGGGGAGGGTGCACTCCGGGGGCCAATCAGCTTTCAGCTGGGGTCATTGCCCCTATGGCCCCGCCCCCATATACACCCCTGCTGCCAAGGCCTTTCATTGGCCCACTGAGCCGATTACACGCTATGCTAAATGGCGCCTTTTAGTTAACAAAGCAGCAAAAATGACAAGGCAAGAGGGGAAAAGGAGAGGCGCAGTGCTAGGGGGTATATCGATGAACGTGTGGGTATGTGTGTGTGGGTGTGTGTGTGCTGTGGTGGCCTCTTAGCGTGTAGCTTAGCGGCTAGTCACTGAAATGCAATTATTAGCTCTTAGTGCAAAGACAGCCTGGATATTACCCATTCAAAGCTGATTTTGCTAGACCACACAAATCTCTTTATGTTTATTTACTGCATAGTCAGTCTCATCACCTCGGTAGTAATGCCATCTACCTGTTTTCCATACCACTTCCATGCTGGAGGGCTGCAGTGAGCCCAGGAAGGCAGGGAGCAACCTGAAGGGGGCATTAGTCTGTCAAAGGCCACACACATTCACACAGACTACCGGTAAATTAGAGATACCAGACTGCAGGAAGAGACCATAGTACCCATACATAAACACAGCGGGGGGGGGGGGGGCAGCTATCGAACCCACAGCCTTGGAGCAACAGCACCACCCACTAAGTTACCATACCGCCCTCCACAATACCATTATGTTCAAAATATAATAGGGAAGAGAGCACATTAAGCCACGGTGACAGAGCATCGATCCAAGTCCTCAGGGACGCGACTCACATTTTGCGGAGCTGGGGGAGTCTCTTGAAGATTCCGGTCGCTTCCAGGACTGTGAACTCGTTGTTGTTGAGACGCCTCGATAAAAGAAGACAGAAGCCATTACTCAAAAGATCTGTGACTTAGACGGTGGGTTCAGCAGAGTGTTTCTGAAAAACAAAAACATTTTTAACCACGAGACTGCCTGAGAATTAGGCATCTGTCAGAAATTGCTAAGACATTTGCATTTACATTGTAGTGCATCAAATCAATTTGCCATCACTTGGCGCCTTGAATACAATGTGTATGTCCAGTACTTCCACAAATAAACGTCCCACTGATGTTATTCCAGAGGTAAAATCTAACATTGATAACTTTTACTATCAAACACACAGCAGCATTTTCTAAAAAAAAAAAATCATGGTGTACTCATTCGTTTATTCGTTTACCTACAGCTGTAGTTGGAGACCTAATTTGTAGCAGTGAAATATTCATTTCCTTGAATTACCAGAATATTTTTGGTATAAAAGTATCTTAATGAAAATCAGAACATGCTACAATCTAAGCACTTGTGGAAAATATTTCAGTGCTAAGATCAGATGAACTTTACTGATCCCGGGAGAAAATTCTGGTGTGTTAATGTATCATATGGCTCTTCAGACTGGAACGCTAGAGGGGAGGAGAGAAAAGTATGTTCTTTTCAGTGTATTTGTAGCTCTGTTTGGGTTCTGTTGTCGGTACATATCCATCCCAGGCCTGCATGTGTTTCTAATGACTGTTCTGACCCAGAGGTCCTAAGAGGGGGGGGCTGCTTTGCCTTTCATTTGTCTAATTGATGTCACCTGACACCATGATCTCATTTTAAAATGTCAAGGCGGAAAGTGTG
>JAODJW010000050.1:854041-868074 GCA_026777045.1 Hyperopisus bebe
GGGGGGGGGGCATTCTTATCCTAGTACCTGACTAAATGGATACTGGTGCGTGAATCTGGGAGGAGCTGGGATGTCTGGCAGCGTGGTGTGTGGGGGGTGTACGGGTACTCACAGCTCGGCTGTGTACTGGGGAATGTGCTCTGGGATGCGACTCAGCTTAAGGTTCGAGCAGTCCACCGTGGTCCCCTCACAGCGGCACTTATCGGGACATGCCAGGTCCGCGAAGCAGTCGCCACCCAGCTTGGCCCGGTAGTCCTCTGTGCCTGCGAGGGGGAGTGGGGGGGACCGTTATAGCACCAAGGGTCCCTTGTGGGGAAGGGGGGTGGAAGGAAGCGTGGGGGGCAGGCTAGGGGGGAGCTGACAGATAAGCTGGTCTCTAAACGACAAGGATTGAGAGGAGGGCGGAGGACGACAGTCAGGCATAAGTGAGACGGGCCACAGTAGGTGGGTGGGGGGGGGGGGGCATTCAGGTCCCAGAAATCTAGAGCAGAGGAAACTCAGTTGTCACCATGACAACGGGCAGCAAAATTTGTCTTGAAAGCCTGCAAAGCAGAGCACAGGCTCATAAGACAAAAATACAGGTCCAAATAAATTATTAGCAGCACGCGGGAACTGCAGGGCAAGATTTTTTAGATCCTTGGTAGAAGCGATTCAACGTAGCCCGCGTTATTCTGCTGATCGGCTCCGTTTCCAGTTTCCGCTGGTGTTTCGGTGTGCAGACTCCTGCACGCGCGCGCAGACTCCGTGCATTTCAGAACGAAAAAAAATTAAAAAGTAACAGGCCGTCTCGTTCGGTGTGCAATGGTGTCGAACACTGCAGGACCTTCCATGGTGCTTGACAGAACCATGTTTTACTCATACCTTGCAACCACATGGTTAGATCAAGCACAACGGAAAATCCTGCGGAATTTCCTCCGCCAGGTAAGGAAGGGAGAAACGAAGAGAGAGAAAGAGAAAGCAAAGAATGAGGACAGGGGCTGGCAAGGACGACGGCTAGGCTAAGCAGCCGCAGGGAAACTATCACAGCTTTGAAGCCAATACAGGGGAAAGGTTGCCAGTAATCAGGAAAGACTGACAGTCGACACTCAAAAACAAACCAGGCTGTATCTCTCTGACCTAGAACCTCGGCAAGCTGTTAAAAAATATACCGGAATGCCACATGACATTTCAACTGGAAAGAGACACACTGAGACTGTAATTCATCCTTTTCAAGACACTGTACTGGGGTTGGGGGGAACCACATATGGAGAAGACTGGGTGGGGGTCAGGGGTCAAATGAACCACATCAAAGGTCAGAAAGGCACTGTTATGTCTGCGCCAATGTTTTACTTACAGCCAGTACGGCGAGCTCCTTAAAATGCCCAAGTGTGAAAAATGGAAGAAAAACAATGGGTTTTATTTTTTTAATAAGATCCGAGTAATTATTCCTCTCCACCCCCCTCCCCCTCCCCAAAGGGTCAATCCCAGTCAAAATAAAGTGCTCAGATACTGCATTGTTCAAGTGTTTTCTATGCATTTTCCCCCCGCCTCAAAACAGCAGTGAAGATGTCAAAATAGCAAAGAATGTTGGTTATATAGATGTTGACAGCACCCTGCTGGGAGGGAAAGTGCCTCACATTTTACTGTGCAGATCTATTTATCTATTCATTTCTGTGTTTGATTATTTGTCACATTCGCTTAATCATACAGAATGTTGGATCCCTGCTGCTGCCACACGCACATGCTTGTCAGCAGATTAGACATGCGTGTGCGTTAGTCCAGACAGCACACAGAAAGCACTTGGCCTGCCCAGATCAGGCCAGAGCTGCTTACGAACGCATGGAAAACACAGGCTAATTCATCTAATTGTGAGAGAGGGGACCAGGCAGGGAGGTTCCGCCCACTTTAATAAAACCAAAGAACCTCCCATAATAATCAGTCACAGTTCCATCGTTTAATTAAAAGTATAATGCTTCCAAAGCCTAGCAACCAGCAGATCATCACAATCTTTCAATGGCGAGGCACCTAGTGCCTAAATGGCACTCTGAGAGTGAAACATTTCAATGGAACGTCTGGGAAATACCATTCACATTTACGGGGTAATCGACTAAGCACAACATGCATATATTTTCAGCTTCTGTCTCCAGCAGCATCACACGCGTCCTGTTATGACAGCACGGAACACACTGCACGCGGTTAAATCACCTGGACCTGGTGGGGGCGCCTATCTCTCCTTTCGGAAAGGAGCTGAGGATCGCAAAGGAACTACCAGCTTAAGCCAGAGTCCAACAAGACCAGACAGAGGCGGAAAGTTCAGGTCCAGAAAGTACAAATCCAGACCAGGGTTTTGTTTCAACCAAACAGTTGAGTACCCTATGACTGTGACTCTTCATATTCAACTGGTTGGTTGAAACAAAACCCTGGTCTGGATTTGTACTTTCTGGACCAGAACTTTCTACCTCTGAGGCCAGAGCTCCATGCGGTTAAAGATCTGCCCATCGACAGCTAGTCAGCTAGTAGGCCACACCCTCTCATTTTGGGGTACATGTTGGTATACCCCAAAAACAGAGAATCATGCAGTGAACCAATACTTCAAGCATGAAAAACAGGGGAAGGTGTGCTTAGGGATAAGGGGGGCGTGGCTTGGACATTCAGTGCTTAAGCAGCTCTGTTTTAGAGCTGAACCTACCTGGAATGAAATATTGCTCTCTTGCTAAAAAGGAAGAGATACAGAGAAACACGAGCTGAGGGCTGCATAGCAGAGGAGAGGGAATGTCCCGCGCTTGCAATAAGAGGTAAAGACTGTTCAGGGAATCCCCAGTGACAGCAAAAAAACAGAAAATAAACAGCAACAGGAAGCATGTGAGGATCAAGAGAGGAACCATATGGGTCAAGTGAAGAAGCACATACCATGATCAACTTTCTGCTATGGAATTTTGATTTCAGTTGGGAGTTTTTTACTGCTTGTGGAGAATCAGTTGGTAAGCTGGCCATCTCATCATAGAGGAGATCCGATAAGGTTGACCATCAGGTTGGTGGGTAATTGGAAGCGCTTAAGGCTCACCCCGGCGGATGTTAGATTGGGGTGGATAGTCCAACTCACCCGAGCAGCGAAACTTCTTGCTCTTGATCTGGCCGATCCTCTTATTGGCCAGGCGGCGTGGGCTGGTGCACCGGGCGCCGCTGGTTTCAATGGGGTTGTCTTGGAGGTAGTCGGCCAGCCACTTAAGGTGGCAGTCGCAGATGAAAGGGTTCTGGGCCAGGTGCCTTGAAGGAAACGAGAAAAGTTAAAAAAATTTCACGACTCAGGCATGGGAGGAATACGTCAGCACAAGAGTCCTGAGATCCAGAACTTCATCTCTTATACTACATAGCTGACCCTTCTGCATCCCAACTTTCCTCATTGCGGCGTCGATATATCACAGGGTCGGCATAAGAAATTGAATGGGAATTTTTTGCTAGTTTTCAGGAATCTTGTGAAAGCCATGAAGGCCAACAGACCACACACAGAAAGCGTACGATCCTTAACGCATTAATGATATGTAGCGTGCAGGTTGGGAAGAGGCCAGGCGTGTTTACGGCAGCCTCTCACAGTCATCTCGCAGTGATCTTCGTATCTCATAATTCTTGTATCTTATCTCACTAAGGGGACCAAAAAATTTTACGCGATTTTTCACAGGGGGTTGCCACTCCTAACCCCTGTGATGTAACGGGTCGACTGTATGGGCTCCTGCTGTTCCTTATGGAGGACTGTTAGGGCTTTGACATGACACACATATGTGGGGGTGTGCTTTTTACCACCCCAGCACTTAATCCCATCCATCCATCTATCTATTTTTTGTAACCACTTATCCTATTCAGGGTCATGGGAAGTACGGAGGCTATATCGGAACCTATGGGCACAAGGCAGGGAACAACCCAGGGTGGGGCGCTAACCCATCACAGACCCCAAGACTTAATTTAAGTTAAAAAAAACTAAAAACTAAATTGTTCTCTGTTTCTCAGGACATTCAGGCATCTCCTATGTGAACTGTTCTTCCCAGGGAGGACAACTTCTCAGCTTCAAGGAAAATCTGAACTATTGACTTTAAACCTCAATAAGTACTATTTTTCGCATCATCCAAACCCACAGAACTGACTAAGCTGTCATCTGGGCGTTACAGTTATTTAGGAGAAAACTCGGCAAACCGCAACGCATAGAGTCATCGAAACATTTTTACCCTTTGAAGCACTCGAGTGGAATGACTAAGACAAATATTACGTACAGTGTTTGGATAGCCCGCAGCGAGGCGAAGGTTCCTTTGGCGATAGTCTGTAGCTTGTTGTCATACAGAGAGAGCAGGTTCAGATTGTGCAGGTCTTGAAACGCGTCCACGCGAAGGCAGTTGATCTTGTTGGCATTTAGGAGCCTGATGTCGTACAAAAGGAAAACAAACGAAACCATTACATTTTGCACGTCAAGAAGAATTTCGCAGCATCTGGATGCCTTTGTTTGACTGCACTGATTAAACCGTTAACTGCAATGCGTTATGTGTCAAACAAACACTGTCACCCTTGGATACATCACAGGGGTCTTTGTCGGTAGTTCTCATCCTCTTTCTTGGAGACCCCCCAAAAAAAAACTCGGTCAAGTCACGTAACACCTTGTGGCGCCTTTCGAAACGATAAAGTTTGCCAAGGGGGGGTGGGGGTGTTGTCCTAATTATTTGCCGACCAAGAGTTTGAGGACCACTGGTCTATATAAAACACTAAGTTTCACGTCAAGTATGCGAAATCGCTTTCCGTTGTCTTTCCCTTAGGAGCGACATTAACATTTCAGGAATCTGCGTGCACTTGCACGTGCCCGAATCGACTTAAAGATTCGCCATCCGCCAGGTCCGGCTGCACGGTGCAATACCCCCTGGGAGAGCGGGGGCCCCCGCGGGCGGATGTGCACTTGGGGAGGCACGTCATGGGGCAGACACTTCCTCAGGAATGCCACATTAGCGTCAGCGGCTAACGCTTGCGGTCCACATAATGACCCCCTTTCCCCCCCGAAGACAGACATCGGCCGCATTCCCCAAACACGCCAGATCACCACCCTATTCTGCTGCCGACGTCTCCAACCACCCCCTGCCCAAAAAAAGGGAGAAAATCTTATTACAACGGCATAGAATCCTCCAAGGAAAAGCCTGTTTTAGGTGTTCAACTCGTATTTGCTTTCCTGACGATACTGGTGACCTTTGAAACACAAACGTGCGTCATCCTGCACACCCCCGGCCCTTTCTGGGTGGGCTCCCCCCGAGCAGGCTGAGCCATCGGCCAGTATATGGGGCGGGACACCTGCGCAAACCCGTACGCGGTTTGTCAGCATGCGGGGATTAGAGCCTGGGCCTCTTTCCTGTCATTAGTCACATTTGCAGATGAAAGATTTAATACCCTACTGGGGCATCATACAAAGAGCTCATTAATATTTTAACGAATGGTATTCTGCTTCTGCCACGGATCTGTACTGCCGGAGCCATCCTGGAAGAGCTACTAAAGCACGTCCTGCTGACTTTGCCCCCCTCGCCCCCCCCGGAATGCGGGATACCACTCCAAATCCCCGCGCTATAAAACTGACTGTTAAATGGCTGTAATCGCATAGATAACCCTTCTACACTATTCTACTCCCAGCCATCACCACCCCCGCCCCCTCCCTTCCACTTTCAACCTTTAAATTATTTCCTGTACTTGGCGGCCGGCGGAATGGTAAGCCAGCGATTCAAAGGTAATCACTCATAAAATATAAAATGAGGGCCAGTGTTTAGCAGGAATCTCAGCGCCTGTGTTTTATCCCTCAGTCATGTGCGCCATTGTGGCCCTGATAAACATATCCTGCAGGCCCTGATTCAGCCCCCCCACCAGGGCAGTAAAACAAGGATGGGGGGGGGGGTCATTCTGGCCAGAAGCCTTCACATGTGACGGCTTCATCGTCCCCCAGCAACAGCTGGCCGACTCGCATGTTAAACGCTCCTTCTGCGAGATTGCCATGACTGTCGCGTCCAGATCTGCCTGAATAAGCTACCGCTAGCTAGCTGACTGCCCATTTAGCCAGGGCTGAATTCAGGGGGGGCGTCGGTGAGCTAAAGTCACTGTCAGGGCCCTACCTACATCATAAAATGCTGCTGTAACAATCACAAAAAAAAACCAAACAAACAAAAAAAAAAACAGAAAAAAATATTTGGGCCCCCCTGCAACTCGGGGCCTGAGCTATAGCTAAGCCTGGCCTTGCATTTATCAAGTGGGGGTGTCCAGAGCCCCCATTCAGAAGTCTGGTGGTGGGGGAGTTAGTGGAGGGTGAGAAAATACCCACAGACCTCTCTGTAAAACACATTTCAATAAAAATAAAATTTGTTGCAAGCCCGGTCCCTTGAACAAAAGTATAATTCTCTCCCTATCCAATATATTACTGTCGCTTGTGCAGAGAATGTGATAGGTCTTTTTTTACTTTATAAGTATAGTGTCTTTTCTGTTGACAAGAAATACCTCTGCAATACAGCTTCCCATAAATATATGAATTTTTGCTTACGCAAGCATAATTTACTTTATCTGTTGGTAAAATATAAATATAGTGTTATATCCAGACACACAGTCCCATACTCACAGTAGCTGCAGAGCAAACAGGCCCTCGAAGAGATTTTTGGGGAGTTCTGTGATTTTGTTTCCATACAGCACTCTGAAACAGAACAAGAAATGCAAAGAATGCATTAATTATTCCATAAAAGAGAAGCGGTAAATGGACAGGAGAAGTGCATTTGGCGAAGGTGACCTCCATTGTTTTTATCATGGGACAGAGAAGGAGCCACTTTAGAATTCACCCAATTTTAACCTCGATTACTGAAAAATAGCATTTTATCGCTTTTTCTGTTGGTGATCCTGTCTCGTTGTCATTTATTGGGTAAATATTTCAAATACACATTTCAAAGTCATGATGATTCATCTACGCCTGTGAAGCGAAACTTGTTTTTATTTTGTCCTGCATCCAGCGGAGATTCCAGAGGAGGAAATAGCTGTAAGGGGACCGTGTCATTCTGGCACTGTCATTAAAAATCTACCCCCCCCCCCCCTGAGAAAAACCGTTGAAAAAACAACTGGCCAGCAATCGGCAGAAAGTGTCACTCAAGGAGTACCCCCCCGGTAAACATGGCAGGGCCCGATATGAAAACCATGTGTCCCCCCCCCCAAACCATCACCAGCGCTGGGGGGGAGCATAAAGCGAGGGGGGGTGTGGGGGATCTGGATGTTGAGATAACCCCACCTGATGGTTTTGATGAGCTCCAGAAGCCATCGCCCCCCAGTGCAAGCTGGTGAGTTGCAGGGTCTCATGGATGGTATGGGGGGGGTCCCCACCAGCTAGACTCGCATGATCAGAATCAGGTTGACAGGTCTAGACCCTATGCAGAACTATATTTGCCCGACAACTTCTTTAAGAAATCTGGAAGAACATGATTGTTTTAGATGTGCGGTTAATATAAATCAAGCGGCAGGACTCCGTTACGTGCAGAGACTAGCCAGGAGAGGCGCTATTCACGCGAGAAGTTTCGTAACGTCTGCGGTGACCAGCGGGCGATATTGGACACTCGGTGACACCATCAGGAACAGCCACTCGATAGCATGCACCCACCCCTCATGACCCTGTATCCCAATCAGGTCCAAGGCTGAGCTTGAAATCTATCCCGGGAATCACGAGGCGTAAGCCATGAGGTGGTGGGGGGGAGGGGCACCCCCGACAGGATGCCAATTCATTACAGGGCACAAGCTCAACCGACAAATTAGAGTCAGTAGTTCAGTACTGCGGTAACACCAATGGGAAACTCCTGGACATGCAGAAGTTGGCATGGGGATTCAAACCCTCACCCTACCCACCGAAACGCCGCTACATCACAAATCACAGGACCAGCCCCGTACGGCTGCCGGGCCTAGCACTAAGAAACACTTACAGCGAGTTGAGGGAGCGCAGGCCTTGGAAGGAGTCTGGAGCCAATTCTGAAATCTGGTTGTTGCTCAGGTCTCTGCAAGGAAAGAGGATGTTTCAGTGGGAGTTGATCCGAATACCGCCCCCCCCATCCCCAGCCAGCCGAGGTTATAAAATCCTTATGTAAAGATCAGAGGCAATACGGAGGCATAACCAGCCGCTGTCCTCCCAGTATTTTTGGCCCTTGCTGGTTGCCATTTTCCCTCCCCGTTCCTCGTGTAACAGCGCTGGATGTGCAGATATGTGGGGGGGGGGGGGATTTCCTCACCAAAACCAGAACCAAACAGAGTTCCAGATGCTACAGGAGGTAATCCCGTCAGAGGAAGGTCTAATGACCAAACACAGAAGTACTTCCAGGTTTCAGGAACTTGTCATGTCGGGTTTTACTTGGACGCATGATGTTTTCCGTTAGTGTAAAAATTGTCATGTCTTGTATATACGCTGCTGTACATAGGCGAAACAACGTAACTGTGTATTTTATTGAAATAAAATACTTTAAAACACTTTGACTCTGTTTCATCTCGTGACAAAATACCCTAGTTCAATTATATTTAGTTTTGAAGAAAACACTATCATTTACCTACCTACTACACTGGCCCTACTTTCAGCTCAAGGTACAGTAAAGTACAGTATGCAGTTGCTTTCATTATTACTGTATTATTGTTATATACAGAATTATTACTGTTCCAACTTACCTACATATTCGACTTAAGGACAGACAAAGGAAACAGATCTCGTTCATAACCTGAGGACGGCCTGTACTGCATTTTGACAATATGGCAGCATGTTCCTGTGTGTTTGCAATTTACAGTTTAAGCTATTTATTTCAGTACAAAACTTCCAACTTACATTCGTCGCAGCTTTTTGTATGGGGAGAAAGCTCCAGGCGGGATGACCCTGATCGCATTCTGCTCCAAGCGGCTAAAAAAAAAACAAAACAAAAAAAAACCACAATCCCAGATTTATTTATCTGATAGAAGTAACACACTCTGTGCCTTGTTGTGTTGGGCAGACACACAGTCTGGGGCTGCATACGACCTTCAGTTTGAATGTGCCTCTGACTTCAGCACTGCAGTTACATAAATAATCACCAGTGATTTCCTGAGACCAAAGTAACGAACAGAAACAAGGTAAATCTGCACCACGCGTGTGAAAACAACCTTACCGAAGGAGGAAAGTTGACGTAAATTGCAAAACAGATGCAATATGCTTCAATACTTTGTTTATATACAAATACTCATATTACAATACACATCATCACGGTTGGTAGTTTTTTTGGACCAAAATCATACAGTTAAAAATGACAAAACCGTTTGTATAGCCTGTTTTTCTTCTATTATCTTCTCTGCTGACTCAAAGACGCAACGTACGTATAAAGGGAAAACCAAGGTCAGTGTGAAAGAGACTGGAGCGTTTCACATTGTGTCTGTGATGAATTACGGTAGGGCATCCATTTAGAGAGTGTCCCATTAAGAATGGCCGCCACATTAAAGTCCTCCGAAAAGAGACTGATCATTTCAAATTTCCGAAAAGGCGAACAATTAGACACTGACTAAAAGGGACTTTTAGCAGGATGGGCGGGGGGGGGGGGGGGTTCCTTCAAAAAAATTTGAAGGAGGAATTGTGAAGAGCGCTGTGGGTTTCTGTGAGGTTGTGTTTTCAAAGGCAGATGCTTAGCGCCAGGCTCCCTAATATCCTGCTGTCTGATACCGCGGTTAATCTGACCGACATCGGCCTGGGTCTTTCACTGCAGGTCCCAGGCTATTGTTCCATGAAGGATCTAATTAAACTTGCTCTGGACCCACAATGCCGGACCAAAGAAAGCGCTTACGTGAAATATCCATGACCTCCAACAAGCCACGGTCTCTTTCAAGCGCTTTCCGAGACAGGCAGAGCCAGGATCGTACTTTTTTCATATAGAAACCATCGCTAAGCTATCGATACTACGTTATCGGGACAAATATTCGTTAAAGTTCATCGATGGTAGATAATGGATGATAGAAGCATTCAAAATGGGTCAATAAATTTTCAGTAGATCTTTTCCCATGGGGTTGTGACATTTTAGACAAAACGGATACCATACCTTAAAAAACAGAATGTAATTTCGGGTGTTTCATTTTCATACCAAATAAAAATACGAAAAAATTAGCGACTAAACAAAATTAAGGCTGAAAATCGGTTTCAAAATGATAACTATGATTCTTGATAACCTCTCTGTTTGGCTTAGGTGTCTACCGCAGTGCCTGTCAGATGACATGACAGGCATCTGTGGGGGGGTGGCATGGCTGAACCTTCTCTCAGGTGTCAGGGTCTCGTTTCAGAAGAGCATGTCAGCCGGGCAGCACCGCTGGTGACCAAATGTCCCCCAGGAACAGGGGACGGGCGCGACGAGGCCCCCACCACTTGGAAGCCATTTATCGAGCCGGCAGTCAGGGCAGCCTCCATGAATAAAGATGCTCTCTCAGCACACGGGGGCAGCTAGTGAGAGCAACAGCTAATTCCACACAGGCTGTGCCCCCCCCCCCCGCCACCCCCAGGCAGCACCCAGGTCTCTACAGCCCAGCCTCCGCCTTTCAATGCCCCCTAAGCCCCAGGACAGCTGCCGGATGGCTCCCCCCTGGACGGACACCGCTCGCAAAGTCCAGCTGACATCGTCTCTCGGCAAGTTCGGTCGTAAATCCTTGGCTTCGGCTGACAAACCAATTTCAAGATGACAGGGCATGTAAATGCGTCGTAGAATGAACCACATTCGGGGACGAAAAAAAAAAACCCTATTCATTTGTCGCCGAACCATATGACTTAACGCAGGCCTGTAGCCAGAAATACATTTTGGGGGGGGGGGGCGCGAAGGGAGGAACAGTCCACCAACCATACCAATAGGCCTCTCATGATAGATGGCCGAGCAGGGGGTGGGTTGGTCCCCCTGGGCAGATTTTGCTAGGGGGGGTTTCAATACCCTCATTTTACCACCTGGCTACATGCCTGTTTGCCAAACAATTTTAAACAAATTTTGGTGGGGGGGGGGGGCAAGTAATTTTACTACATGCCTAAGTGCCCGACTAAACCCCCAGAATCTCCCACCAGGGGAAAAAACTCCTCTGGATTTCGGCTTCAGTATCAGGCTTCTGCCTCTGAAGTCAAAAACACCATTCATAAAGTATATCAGACTTCCACACTATCGACGGAAAGCATTAATAATGAACACATCAATAACAGGTCTGGGCGCTCGACATCAGGACATGATTAACAAGCAGATCTGATGGAGCATATCCACTAGCATACAAACTAGGCTGCGGGCTAGCATACAAATTTGCAGAGGTTAAAAACCCTGTAGCGTACAAATTCATCCACACGTCCAATAAAAGGATCCGACGGGGATTCGCCAGCACCGCATGCATCATGCGATATCAAAGAGTAAACAAATAAGTGGTTTTTGGATGCGATTTTGGGCAAGCGATGTAAAAATAAACTGCAGACATATGTACTGGATAAACCCAGGAAACGGTGATGGGTGAAATGAGGCTAAAACGGGCAGCTGTGTGTGGGCCGAACCGAGAGCTCAGCGCTCGAGTCCAAATCTAGCCGACAGGAACCAAATAAAGTAACCAATAGGAAGCGGGCTGGATAGCACACTGCGCATTTCGAGGCCTACATTTTCCCATCACTCTGTAGAACGAAAACAGTTATTCCCGTTAAAAGGTCAACATTTAACTGCTCATAACAACTTGCAAAGAAAAAAAAATCTCTAGGCAAAACTCCGAAAGCTATTTTTCACATTAAATGGTCGACTTTTAACTGTTAACCCTGCCAGATTTTTCCCTGTACTGTAACCTATATCTACTGCACTTCAAACCCAGCAGAAAATACTTTACTCAGCTTATGACACATACTCCCAAGGAATATTTTTCTCCGTCTCTGCTATTTAATTTCTCCTCCACTATCCGATTTCTCCACATACAGTAGGAAAAAAAAAAGTCCCATCTTCGAAATTAACCTTCGCCTCTGAAGCACATCCCTGCATATTCCAGTGTGTGCATCACTGGGCATTTTCATTTCACAGTGTTCAACTTTTACAGCTGTCATGAATACAATATCTTTAAATATGGTCCTTGAAATTACATAATTTGGAAATTTTCCATAGCATCTCTGAACTGTGAGGATTACGGACTAAGCAATAATAAAATCACAGAAATGAAGTAAAGGAAACCGAAGTCTAAAAAAAATATTATTTTGTGATGTGAAGCTCAACATGAAGGTAAACATAACACCTTACAAAGCATCAGCAAAAGAATTACTTTGGGTATTGAATCTCATTTCATGTGCTGCTAAAGCTGTTTCTATTTGTTTTTTATTTACAAATACCAAATGTGATTTTTCAGGAGGTAAGTAGATTATAATCATTGCAAGGACAATCGCTGGCGTCAAATGGCGTCGCTCAATATTTGTCGCAAAACAATCATTTGTACCGTGAAGCACTTTCAAAGGCTATGGCTATTTAAGTCTTTTGTCTACACTCTACTGGTAAACTCCCAGTACTGGGTACTGTTTCCCAGCCAATACTAAACATAAACTGCTTAAAAAATGCTGTGAGTATGATAAGAAAAAGCAGAATGCAGGATCTTCTCTTCATTTCCTTGAAGAGTTTAGCTCGTTCAATCAATCCAGCACACGGCGTGCCCCCCCCCCCCACGCTTGCTAATCACCCCCCTATGGAATAAATACAGGAGAATGCACTGCGGTAAACATACCGGACATTAAATCACTGGGTATCTTTAAAGATGGCTGCCTGTTTGACACACAAGCATGTGGACATCGTTAAAAAAAAGGCCTTTCTGCTAATAACAGATCTTTCAGTGTTCCAGCTAAATATATTTGCACGGTAGAATTATGATAAAATACCAAAGTCGTACCAAATGGAAACAATTCAGTGCACTCTTTTTATGTAGTGCTGTCATAACTCAACGCCAGATCATATAGGAGATCTCCTGCTTTTGAAGATTTCCCGTAAATGGCATGTACCCACGTCACCGGCGACCGCGAGACGCCGCCACCGGGGGGGAGACGAGGCGGGAGGTTACAGCATACATTTCTGTGATGGTCTCCGGCAGGTTGGTGGGAATCTCCGTCAGGCTCTTGCCTCTGCAGTCCACGATGTTGTTGCTGCACATGCAGGAGTCCGGACACTGCAGGACACTGCAGGACGAGGACAGCTGGTGACCTGGCAAAGAGGAGAGGGGGGCATGGCTCAATGCCTCTGGCGTCCCCACGGTACTCATACCCCTGGACCCCGGCCACAATTAACCCATATATGATGGGGGCTACAGCATCGGAAAGCAGACACCCAACGGGGGCATAGAAACCAGGGGAGAAGGGGTAGATGTGCACCCCAATACTTAATCTACCTTTATTTATCACCCCCAAAACACAGACCACTGCATTTAAATTATTAAGCTGTTCCCCTCCATAAACTTGCTTCTACACCCTTAAAGGTCATTTATGAAGCAAGATCAGATGGTTCCTCAAGAAATTCATAATTATGCGTTTAGCTGATTCGTCTGTGCTTAATGTACCCCCTGCATTTGTGCACTTAATGTACCCCCTGGAATTAATAAAGTTTATCTTATCTTATCTTGCTTCTCTCTGATAACACGATATATTCCGAAAGTATGCACCTTTAATGGGGATTATTATAATTAACAGATTCCAAAATGAATTGGAAACCGCACTTATTGTCATAAGTAAATCTCTAATTAAATTCCTAACGTTCCTCAGCCAAAATAAGGAACATGTCAGCTAACGACCTCCCGCATCAAAGCGAAAAGTTAATCACGTCAGAAAAACCGCTGTAAAAACATCCTGGGGGGGCTCACCTGTGCACACGAACTCCTTCTTCTGCACCTCGGCGACATTGTGGCCCCTCATGTGCGAGGGGCCCATGCACTGCGTGTAAAGACCCAGGCGGGGGCGCTGTCGCAGCCAGTCGGACAGCCAAGCAATCGTGCAGTCGCAGTTCAGGATGTTGGAGTGCAGGCGGCTGGGGTTACATAAAGGCAGCGGG
>JAODJW010000050.1:871062-878562 GCA_026777045.1 Hyperopisus bebe
AGGGAGGAGTAGGGAGGGGTAGCGGGGGGGTCCCAGAAGCCGGGCCACACAAACTGGATCCGGCTCCCAGATTGTGCTATCCCAGCCCCAGCAAAACACCCCCACTGAAGCCTCTCCGTCTCCCTGGCCAGCTAACGCGCTTCCTCTCCAAAAGGATCTCCAGCCCATAATAACCTCACCTTATATTAAACGCTGCCCAGGACGCCGGTTCATTACATCAAGGAAAGCGATCCATTTAAAGCTCTCGGCGTCATCTCCCGCTGAAACAATTTCATTAAGCTAAAGGACTGTAAATCACTTAATGTCACACGCATCCCCCTCAATGACCTGGCAGAATCCATTTATCAGGGGCAAGCAGCCGCATGTTAATTCTGCTGTCCTCGGCAGGACACACGCAGCCTTCCCCGGCCCTTGAAGCCTTCCGAGATGTTCTCGGTAATTATTCTGCGGACGGACCGCCAGATTCGCAAGACAGCTTTCCTGGACGATGCATCTCTCTCCCCATATACTTTAGCATCACAGGAAGACAACTGTAACGCAAGCAGGAAAATTTACGACGGTTTGGTATGTAAATTTGGACGAGGAGGAAATATCGTTCTTAACGACAGCGTTGGGCACGTTCACTGTGCAACTCGATTCTTATTTTTCATAGAGTTCAATGTGTCTGTACTCCAGCATCACATTAATAATAGCACAAATCAAATGCAATATAAAGAGGCAAAGCTGAAACAAGATAAAGGCTGACCTTTGAAATGCCTGTATTATTGATATTTTGATGCCTTATTATGATCAATCATGTCCACTGTTGAATCAAATATATGTAATCAGATTATCTCAACCTTTGAAATAAAATCCAGCCTTTCTGTGCAGTTTTATTTTTTATTTTTGAAGTCTTTCTTCAAGAAGAAACATAAGCATACATACCAAATATATTAGCATCATATTAAATGTATATGATGAATATATTTAAATACATAATACTAAAAACATGAAATAATGAGAAGCATTCAGGAAATGACAACCGGCAAGAAAATAAAGTAAATTCATCCAAAAGCTCTGTATTACAGAATCTGAAAAACTGAGAAATTATTACTCAACTGGAATGATGACATCACACCAAGTACCAATAAATAATTAAGATGAAGAGTCAAAGGGTGCTTTTAATTCAGTGGTGAAAAAGCCATTTTGAACAATGAACTGAAGTATTTCAGATTGAAATACCATTGCTTTCAGTTAAAATAGCTTTGATGGCGATGATAGTGATCAATGGCGTAAAAGAGAGTTTGATATCAGGGCGACAACATAATCTTTTAAAGGCAAAGGTGTTTTTATTGGGGTGGGGGTAATGGACCTTCCCCTCCCCATTCCTACACCCCTAATAATGATACTGTATAATTATATATTTCTACTAAAACAAAGAGACACATATTCAGTCTTTCCTAATTAAATGAAATATACCAAAGTCTCACACACCTCCAATCTCACTGAAAATGGTATCTTTTTCATTTTATCGCCTCCTTCAGCTGGGAGTTCACGATTTCTAAATTCCGCCACCGCAGCACGAGTCAGCAGAATGTGTCTAATGTCCCGCGCTTAAAAGTGTAATTCAAAAGATTAACTTCCAGAATAATTTAGATAATTGCCTCTTTATTTTCCTGTCATAAACTACATCCACTCTAGGTTGCGCTTAAGCGTCCGATCGATTTATCAGGGGGGGCCACAAAGTACCACAATAGCACTAACTGTTCCCCTGACGCAACACAAAAGAGAAATTGTTTAATGTCAAATTGAAAAAGGGGGGGAAAAAAAATCTTTTAATATCACCTAATTTGCTTAATGCAGTCTGCAGCTTAATTTAGAGAAGCAGTACTAAACGCTTTTGTCCATATCTCATTACCCTCTGCTGTCAACGTATAAATCACTACCGTCTCTGGCACCCTAAATCATCCTGCTAGCCTTACTTAAGGGAGCTGCCTTCTCAGGGATCTTTAGCTGCACTGTCCGAGATTAAATAAAGAATCTCCCATCCCGTAGCACTGAGACGAGCCCCTCCTCTCTCTCCAGGAGATTTCTCCAACACAAAGGGACAGACTGCCTTTTATCTCAGGTGTTTTGTGCGCTGGAAAACGTTTAAGAGGATTACACCGCTCGCGTCTTCCTCCCTGTGTCCGTGCGCCGCTTCTCCCGCCCCGATAAGCTGTCCCGGAGCCAGACGGGGTATCCCAAACGAGGCGCCCCCTCGTCGGAATTGCATCCTTAATCTGCTCCGGGACACCCAATCCCCTTGGAGAACTGGCTAATCTAAGATTACCTGACACGAATCGCAGCGGTGGCCCGTTTCGGGAAACATATTGGCGTAGCGAAGATCATGTCTCACCGCTGTATCTGATGTTATATCCGACACACTCGTATGACCCTGGAAACGTACACGGACTCTGTAGCGCTTAGCGCTAATAATAAAGCAGGAGATTCAAGGAAGGTTCAGTGGGAGACCTACAGCCTCATGTCCCCAAGTTTTGGGGCTAGATTTGTTCCTCTAAGCTTGCAAGTTTGTGTTTCTGGAAGGTTCCGCTGGGGACTCCCGCCCTTGCTCCCACGGTCCTAAAACATACGTTGAGGTCAATCGGTGGCTCTAAATTGCCCTACAACAAACTTGCTTCTAGTTTAAGGTGTTCCCTGCCTCGAGCTCTATGCTTACTAGGATCGCTGGTATCCTGTGCTGGAGAAGCAGTTACACATTAATATATACGCTAGTCATAAACTCGAAGCAGCATATTCTGCAGAGAAATCACTTTCCGAATCAGTAAATTGGAATTGTGGTGGGAGAATGATGTGATACATAAATGATTATGCGTCACGTTCAAACAATAAAATGCAGAATTTTAAAACAGCCTGCAACGTCTTTATTATGCATTACATTGCTGCCACCAAAAACAAATAATGGTTCTCACTGAAGCCTGTCAGATATGTTACATAAAATCAATAGTATACTTTCGCCTACATTTCCATGATGGCTTTGAATATATCATTAGTTGCAGAGCATAAATATTATTGTTTTAGCGGTTATTTAAGTAACAGCTACTTAAAAGCGGTGTTTTGGTCATTCTTATATACCATAATATTTGTTTTATTTTATTTCTTGGCTTTCAGCTGAGCATTTTACAAGAGGTTTCTGCATGGAGACAAACCTACAGCAGATCAGTAGGATTCAAACCACAGGGGAGAATCTGATTCCTCACCTGCAGGCACCGTCCTCTGGGCTCCAAGCGAAAAAAAAAAAAAGTGGCTTAGACTCACAGGGCTGGCTTTTGTAAGCAAATACATTTTTCCCCTTTAATCCCCTTTCCAATCACTGTGACACACTGAGGTGTATCGAAAACCTGAGGCTCCACACTTTCACGTATCTCGGACAGGAAATTGGCTGTCTCCCAAATTCGGCGGCAATGCAATACGCCGCGGACTTCCAATAAGACGGCCAGATGACCCTGCTGCCAGCTCCCCTGCCGAAATCGAGCCGTCGTCCACCTCGACGACGGCGCCACGCGCCTCTCGCCGCGCAAGCGTCGAAAATCAGCGGGGGGGGGGAGAGACTCAGCATGATCTGACCATTAAACGCGCACGGCTGCCGCGGCGAGGGAGGCAGCTCCGCTAGATTTGAGGCGAGCCAATCTGAGAGCCGCAAAAGGGCCATATGCGCACAAAAATATTTACTCTATGAGCATCAGACATCTGCAAAGCCATCTACGAGAATGCTGAGCGACAGAGAGCTTTCCAAGACAGCCTGAAGCACACAGTCATTTCGCTAAAGTGTTATTCACCTTTTGTGATTTCAGAATCTATTTCAGCATTACGAGGCCGTACTCGCCGGCATTCCTAATAGCTGCCCGAGAAAATATATACAGCAGCCTGCATTTTGTTATTTGAATGTGACACAACAATAAAAGTAGAGAAAGGCCGGCAGTGAGGGTAATTTATTTGTCTTTTTCCGACAATCAACGGCAATGTGTAATCGGCAGTCGCATGCGTGATATTTTATTGGGACCATAAAAAGTTAAATGTCTGTCAGTATGTTGCCCTTATACACAAAAAGCGCCTTTTTGCAAGGAAGTATGTGTATAACCTTCCGGAACACACTGCTTACAGAAAGGAATGAAGGTGAGTGAAGACTTACAGGTTCTTAATTTCCACCGCACCCCTGAACGCCTTCCTGGGAATGCCTTGAATCTGGTTCTCGCTCAGATCCCTGCGAAAAGAGAAGAGGATGAAAACTGAAGCGTTAGCATGTCCAGCTGCCACGCAAAGGCCTGCCTGTCTGCCTACACAAGTGCATTTTGGGATAGCTAGCTGGACGAGTGAGTCAGCTTTGTATTCCTCTTAACGCAAAAGCCTGGCGGGTGGGAAAAAGTGCTATTCCCATCCAGGTGCTCCATGACAATTCTGTGGAAACATGGCTGCTCAGAGCCCTAGGCAATAAATTTATAGGGGGGGTTACCATGATTTAATTTTACAGGCACTTTAAGTAATCTGGCAAATAGAATATGACTGCACTGGACTTCACAGTAAATCTCCTGACTTCAGAATGAAATAGGGGCCTTCACCTGCTGTTATAGCAACTTGATTTAAGGTGAGAGCACAGCTGTACGAATTTCAGGTAGAACCAGAAACGTAAAAAGCGATGCTAAGATACGTTAACGTGTTCCTATAAGAAAAACATATAACAAATGGACATATAAAGCTGATTTGTCCAATTCATCTGTCATCTTGTAGATGGTCATAAGTAGGGTCATGGCGGCTGTAATATCATCAATATTAAATTAAACAAAGCTTTATTTACTATTTGTACAAATAAATTGGAATCTTTTTAGTGTTCTAAACTTGCTCTTCTTTTCAAGAGAAAAGAATGGTCTGCCATTTATCCAGCATGCCCAGCAGCATTTGTGGGGGTTCGGGGGCTATGCATACAGAAGGTGTGATGTTTCAAAAAAATCTATACCTACGTGGAGCAAAATACCAATCTAGTTCTGTAAACGTGCAACCCATATATTATCGAAATGGATGGAATCTGCGTAAAGACAAAATGATGATAGAACCAGTGAAGCAATAACAGAATGTGGAGAGAGTAGAAGCTGCCGGCTGGTAGTACGTCTCCAGGAAGGGCACCTGCCGCATTGTTTCAGCTAAAGCCCTAATATTCTCATCTTTGTGCACGCGACTTTATCAGGCTGCCCGAATACCCCCACCCGCTCCCCCACTCTGCATTCTGACCACACCAATCACTCGAGCCCTTTCACCCACTAATTACTAATAAGCTAATTCCTGGTGCTTGGGAGCGAGTTCTCGGAATTCCGGGACAAATCCTCATTGTCCCCGTCGTCCGGCGAGCCTAAGCTGTCGTCGACGATAAACCCAACTTAATTTTAGAATACGCTAAGAAGGAAACATTCGTAAATTAGGCACTGGAATTCTCTTGAAAAAAATGAAATGAGTCCAGTTAAATATGGCTACATACTGTGTAATCCCTTTTCAAGGTGCAGCAATGAAGGACAATCTTTCCACGCAGGGCCAGAGTAACTGCAATACCCCTAATCTATAAAAAGAGTATGTTTTAACTGATTTGCCCCCCCCAGTGGAAGTCTGCACTGCTGTCACTAAGAAGCAGCATCAGACAATAATTTTTTTTTTTAACACACCATGCAATTTAACAGTGACACAATCTACCGATTTCTGAGATATTTCCTCGCAGAGGTGAAAAGACAGAGGCGAAAAGTCAAGGTTTGGATCGAAACCAGCTGGCCTAAGCAATTCTCATGTTGATGCCCCCCCCCCCCGAGATTTCTCGCAAGACGGCACAGTTGTAACCTTGTCTTCTTCAATAACTGTGTCTCATATCAAGGGACAGGGTTTATTGGCTACAATGTACAGAAGTACAGTACGCACGATATGATTGATTGTTCTGGAACGGAGGGATATTTTAATTTGCTCTGGCTTTTTCCAGAGAACAGGCAAAAGATCAATGACTACTGTCCTTGAACTGGCAGTCACTAGACGCCATTTTAGTCTTCCACCTGGGCCAGTGGAACATCTGACAAGGACCAAATCAATGCGGCTTTACTTCCATAAAACCAGCACCTAGCATAAGTACCAAATCTTTTATGACAGTGAAGCGAAATAAAACACTGCAACCCTGATTGATGCAGAGGATTAAATAAACTGAAAACTGGCACAAACGAATTTGGAAACATTAATGGAGTTGAGATAATCATCTCCACAACAATGCAAGCTAATTAATCACAATAATAATCATAGCTAATGGTTCCAAATGGCACTCGACAACTTTCCACATTATGTTCACATAGACACAAAGCTGTTTCTAAAGCTGAAACGAACACTTTGTTTTATATCCAAATATGCAAAGCTTTCATTTTTAGGAAATAGGCATTGTAACACTTCTTTGAGCTAATTAATTTGATAAGAACATAGATAAACGGATGATAGCTGACAGAAATATTGACATCCCTAACACCCACCATTAAAGTAAAATGATACAGAATAGATACAGAATATTGACTAGCAACTAACATTTTACTCAAGTCCTTGTTTCTGAAAGGGGCCTCTTTAGAGGACCCTACTATTGCTAAATTAGGGGGTGGCATGTTGAATTGGTCAAAGCATCTCCCTAGTGGCTTGTCATGTATCATCTATTTCCCCCCGCAGAGTGTGGTCAGTGGAACATGCCTGTTTGTGCTTAGCATACCATTCAGTCCAAAAAGCATATGGAGTGAGCGACAACAGTGACTTTGTTCTTGCGGAAGCGTATTATTTCTAATCGCCGGGTCGTTCGGAGCTCTCTAGCACGGTGCGAAAAGAAAAAAGAAAAAAAAAAAGAAAAGCAATACACAGTATAAGGTGTGGAAATTTTTGTGTTGATCAGAAATATCATGCCTCATAACTACAGACAGTCCCCGGGCTAAGAACGTCTAACTTACGGACAACTCTTACGAAAGGACTGCCATGAAGCCTATCCATCCATCCATCCATCCATCCATCCATCTACTGTCTGCCGCTTATCTGGGGTCGGTTTGCTAGGGCAGCAGTCCAAGCAGGGAAGCCCAGACCTCCTCTCACCAGAAAATGGATTACAGACTGCCGTAAAGCCTATTATATTAAAAATTCAGGGTAAATACAATGGTTCGTAATAACGAACATGCGCACTACTTTGTGACATTCGTGAAAACATCACGCGGCTTCAGCGGTTTGTCGGCTCGAGGTACCGTGCAGTACCGCATATAGTTACCTTCATTATTATATATTGTATTATTACTTATCCGACTTCAAATTTGACTTAATCACAGACCTACGGAATGGATCTTGTTTACAACTTGGTGGACCTGTATAATGGCAGAACTAATCTGGAGAACCATGTAAATGAATTGTTGTTGACTAATATTGCATTAGTCAACAACGATATATGTAAAACAACTGAATTTGTGATTCTGTTAA
>JAODJW010000050.1:893001-924758 GCA_026777045.1 Hyperopisus bebe
TATATATCAGTTTGTTCTTTACTCAAGGATATGAGGTTCAGAAATGTGAATGACTTTGCCAAGTAAAACTTTCTGGGATTAAACTGGCCCAAAATGCATCTTCAGCAACTGACCGAGGTCCGGTTTTTCGAAGAAACCCCGGAACTGCCGTATGTATTTTTACATAGTGTGTCGGTCGAAACAGCGCTATGTCAAAATAACTTTATAAACAAAGAACTCGGCCCAAACAAATGCTGGAAATGGCAGAACAAAATCATTAGGGGGGACAGAAACATAGCGTTTCCAAACCATCATTTAACCTCCGAAAATAGCTTTGTTATTACAATGGCTTAACATAGACTCAGCGCTAGGTTACGACATTTTCAGCGCAGGCCGCGCAAGCATTTCCGAAGGCATATTGAAAGTGTCACATATGGAGCGGGTGAAACAAAGGAGTGAATATACAGGGAGGACAGCAATGTCTCCCTTCTGCCGAAATCTCTTCAAGATGTTTAAAACCTCCCCTCCTCACTGTTTGCCAACTTCGAATTCCTTCTGGCGGCTCGGAGGCAAACTTAAATATTCCTGTTCAAATAGTTTAAAGCTCGTGAATGTTTTCTTTCACGATTGCTAAGACACGAGTCACGTACACTTGTGAACCTTCCAGCTGTCTCGCGCCATCTGTCCATTCTATTCAAAGACAGGCTGACCAGATTGTTTTTGTGTGTGTGTGTGTGTGTGTGTGTGTGTGTGTATGTGTGCATGTGTTTGTGTAACACTACAATACCACCATTCAGTTTAAGTGTTAAAGCAAAGATGGCAAAACATTTATTTCTGATTCTTGTTTTTAAACACCAGCTTCCTTGTGAAGCTTTTACAAAATAAATTGCATCTCCGACAGAATAGAGGTCTCTGTGGATGAAGACTCGATGTCAGGAGTCTCTCCAAGGATGTCTGTGTGAAACAGGCATGGTGACAGAGCATTACTGTCTCATTTCAAACGCTGATTCGCTAACTGTGATGGTCCATATTGCCCAGGCCTGTCGGCTTTCTTATTCAATTGTGCATGTTCCTGGGGTTTTCTCCTCTGGAGGTAACATGCTGGGAGGGGGCACCTGCCACTCCACTAAATCAACCACCTCCCCCCCCACCCCGCCCTGCCTCGCCTGCTCCTCATTGTGTCGATACCGTAGGTCATACTGAGAAAAAAAAACAACGAAACACAAGCGTGGTTGGTTTTGCTTAGTTGTGTTTTACTTGTGCTTTTGCATCGTCATTCCGCTCCTTTCCATCAGCGAATAAAAATGGCCAAACACTATCCTTCAAAAAAATAATGGCTTAGTTAATGGGCCAGTGAAAAGTGCACAGGAAGAAAAGAAAATTAAAATTTGAAACAGGAGCTCAAGCTTCCCTAGACCCGCTGAACTGGAAGCTAATATCATGAAAGCGTACAGTGTTGCACTACAAAAGTTTGTTGGCCTTCGGCCAAGTTGAATGTACACAGTAGCGGTTTTCACAGCATTCTTTGCTGATGAATGACGTTCTTAAAAAGCCCTATAAATAATAAATGTTACATTGTTTAAGTCATACGTTGGATAATTTCTTGATAAATGTTTCGGTTTTTCAGTCGGACCATGGCAGAGAGTTCATAGAGTGTTTTATTTTTACTTAGAACCTTGACATTATGTTGCTATATTTTATGCAGCCGTAATAAAATGTTTGTAATGTTTTCACGATAAATCCAGTGTATTTTACTCTCTGCTCAAAAACTAATGGCTCTTTCTGTTTAACAATCTCCCCTATGGTTCTAAGAGAAAGTAAAAAAAAAAGAGAACATGACTCTGATCAAATAACGCAGGCAAACATTATGTGACCATTAAGCGGCTGCCCGGTGCTCTGAAGACAGGATTAGTTTCCATTTTGGATGTAAACAATTTGCTGTAAAAAACAATACCAGTTCCACTGCAGCCAGGAGTTCCTGGCGTTTATATCCGTTTTTAATTAGAGCCACAGTGAACGAAGCTATAAGCTGCACTGCGAATGGCGACAAGGAAGCTAACGAATACTTGTTAGCGGAACCCAATCCTCGCACACCATTCAAATGACATTCAAACTACCAATATCCAAATTTACGAGTACCCCAGCTAGCTAAATAAGTGCAGTTTTTCTTTCTATTTAAACCGAATTAAATAATACTATAGAAAAGAAAAAATACCTTTTTAGTATTCTATAAATTTTACCAGCTATACTCCAGCTACTGCAGTACTCCCAGCCAGCTAAATAATTGCAGTTTTTCTTTTTATACATATTGAATCAAATAAGAATATGGAAAAAAAGTAACTTTTTTTAGCACTCTGTAATTTTTACCAGCTTTACTCTAGCTACTGCAGTACTCCAGCTAATGAAATAGCTACAGTTTTTCTTAAAATGAATTTAAGAAGACTGCTGAAAAGCAAAACAGCATCCTATAAAGTTTTAAAATTGATTTTATTCCTACCTGGGGGAGTTACAAGTAAAGGTTTGGGCTTGACCTTTCACATCCTGAACCGCAATCTCCATCAATCATCCCGTGGAAACGATTCGGAGGTCAGGGAGATCAAAGGAGGAAGAGAAGGTGTCATGCTCGGTCGGGATGGACGGCAAGGCCGGGCCTGCCATGACGACTCGCGCAGCTGGGCCGTTAAGCCGAAAGCCCGCGGCAGGTACGTGAGAAAAACCTTTCCAGAATTCTATGGTGGCCGTGACCCAAGAACAGGGTTGATTGACGAGGAGATGGATGATGAAGTGGAATGTCTGTATGAGGCGGAAAAGCACAGCGCCGCCCTGCTGGCAACCTGGAGCAAAACGATGGGGCCGAGGGCAATGCAGCAAATAGGCTGATCCAATGTGGGGGGGGGGGGGCTGTGTTCAGAGAAGCACTGACTCGGATGCCTTGCAGGGGAGGGGGGACGAGGAATTGGGGCAGACCAGAACTAACTAGGGAACTGACTGAAGGAGAGTGTAATGAGTGCCTTGGGTGGGCACATTACGGCGGCGATGATTGAGGCATATCGCACCCCATGGCGCCGCTGCACTCAGCGGAGTTTGTGTGTGTGTGGGGGGGTGGAGCCTAGCCTTCCGAGACCTTCTCCGCAACAGAGCAGACCTACATCTGTTAACGGCCGGGAGCGATGCAGAGCATGAGCACAGCTTTTAACGTCCGTGCCGTCGCTCATTATACCGTGAAGCCGAGAACTTGGGACAGAAAATTAATTCATCTCCGTAAAAAGCACAAATGAATATTTACCCCAGTCCCCTTCCCAACAGAATGAAATTTTATGAAAACCAGAAATTATAGTTACTAAAATTTACTGTTAATCTGAAATTTCTAACTTCATCCCCATAATTTGAGCTAATTATATGTATTTTAAGATAAGAAACAGATGGGCAATTTAGATAAATTTAATTTTTGCAAATTATCTAGAAATGGCCAGATCTTCATTAGTGCAGAACGAGATTCACGGTGGCCTCAATGAATTGTCAAAAATGCATAATAACTGTAGCTAATTCTGGGGCCTAGAGAGAATGTGGCTTCTGGTTAAAGGATTGCGCAAGCAGCTACATACCACATGACCGCCCACATTTCATTACAGAAGACAATTCCTGAGCTTTAGTTATTAACCGAATTCTGCTTTTACTACTGAGCTTCTCTCTGAGCGCTACGCTGCGTACAAACGCAAGTCAGCTTTTTACGATTACCGGTACTATGAACCCAATAAAAATAATGACCTTGCTTCGAGAACTTTATTTTTAAAGCACAAATTTATATGATTAGCTTTGTAAATAACAGTGTTATGGAGGCCACTTGTCTGAAGACTTATCTGTTACTAAAACTCTACTCCATATTGGGAATAAATCATTTCCTGAGCATGCTTTTGCAAATGTAACGCTTGCAATTAAACGTGCATAGAATTTGTATTTAAAAGAACATAAATATAGAGGGGAAAGTGTAGTAACAAGCAAAAGAACATTTAATAATATATCAGACTGTGATTCATAGAATATTTATTTCCCTATTGTAGCCACAAATCGCGATAACCATCAGCCACAGAACAAAAAAAAAACATGAAATGACATTAGTGTCGCTCTTAAGAACACGACCGCTGAAATCCAAACCACTCATTGGCTTGTTTCTAAAAGAAGATGAAGTCATGTTGAGCATTTATGGTCACAATTTTTTTTCTATCAATAAAAGTTTTTATTGTGATGTAAATATCTAACTCATTTGTTATCTGTGGTCCTTTATTTAGCGGAGAAATATTTATGCCCCAGAAATGTTTTTCTCATTAGAATAACTGAGTTCTGAGAATCTGTCATAAAGGGTCATGTGACCACTTCAGTGCCAATCATAGCATGAATCACAGAACTGTCCTGTGATTCCATGCATCATAAGCAACCTTGATAATCCATGGCTGGGAAGTAGTGTTTCAAATCCCTGTTGTTCAGGTATTTTAGGGAGTCTGTCTTAGATAATCCTAGATTATTTGAGATTATTATGAGATTAAATTTCTGAACCTTGATGTTGTGGGACAATGGGTGGCGAAGGGCAGCGAGTACGAGCGCAGCCAGATGGTGGGCCCGTCCGATGGCTAGAAGAAGTCTCCAGAACAGCCAGTGAGTCCTTTCAGCCCTGGGTCCTGTCTGGTGGGGGCGGGTGTGTGTGTGAGGGGGGGGCGAGCAGAGTCTTGCAGAGCCACTGAACCAGTGGGCCTGACGAGAGGAGGGGGAGCGCGTTCCAACGTGGCGACCGCACTCAGCAGTGGCGTGAAAGCACCACCTGCCCCAAGCCAGGCCAGGCCCCGCGGCGTCATTGTACCGGTGACTGGTTGACAAGGCATCGCTTGTTGGTGCCATTACAGCTGATAGGATTCCTGCATTAAAACATACCTCGCTTTCAGACGGACGCACAAAAAAAATCCTTGTCGCTGACTGCACGGCCCGGCAGAGCTAAAATCCCGATTCCGAAAGCCTGCTTTCTTCCCTCCTTTGTCAGGAACCAAAGGCTTAATTACCAGCCCCTAGAGTTTCCTGTCGACAAAGTTTCCTCTCTTTACTGGTTAGAAACTTGTTCTATTCGCACTACATGGATGCGGGGGAAAGAAATGTCTTCAAAGGGTTGTAAAGACACTACATCCTACCAAGTCAGAAGTTGACGACCAAGAATATCCAATCAGATTATAGCAGAGCTCGACAGAATTAGATTTTTCCAGATCTCACAGATGTTAAGAAAAGCCTCAAATAACAGTAGTGAAAGGTTCGAACTTACCATAAACTTTCACCTTTACTACCTTCTGTCATCTATAATATATGTGCAGCCATTACTCTAAAGATGATAATCAGTGCCGCACAAGTTGTTCTTCCGCTGAATAAAAGTGAGGACGAAACATTCGGAAACACAGCATCCCTCAATGCGTGCGACAGACGCTTGACGCTGTGACGGTGGAATGGCTTTTCCAAGCAGCAGCGTGTCGCCCCAAAAAAAACGTTCAGTAGAGGCAAACACTACTCGACCTTTTTCACACGACTGACGCCGGTGACCTTAGGTCTCTGGTGAATTATTCATGGCTGGGACTGGACTTTTTAAAGGTCATTTTAAATCAGGAGCGTGGGGTGCCTGACTGCCTACCTGGAAGACACCCACCGCAGCCGGCAACATAGTCAAGTAATAATCCAGCATTATTACATTAATGGTGGTGTTTACCAATATATATCCACCAATAGCCCAAAGCAAAATATGGCCAGCAAAATGGTATTTAAGCCATTTTCATGTAGCGTTTTATTTTTCAACCAGACACCACATTCCTATATATGATGCAACCATTAAAAAAATATCTGTTACGGTGTTTTCGCTATAAGTCGTTTGTTTTTAGGTTGTCGTCAGGCTTGGTATGAATGCAGACAGTCAGTGGGTTAAAACAGAAGGACTCCATTTGCCTTCTAACAGAAACACTGATCACTTTTTTCTGCTTCTTTTATGATGACTGTACACAACAGCTGTTTCTGAGCTGCATTTTTCACTGTTGATTAACAAATGCGTGCCAGTGGCGGGCAACAGTGCAGAGACACATATGCACGCGAACAGCACAAAGAGCCTAAAGTCTGATGTGATTAAATATCAACGTCTATTAAACGTCTTCCTCTCTGTATTCTTCCTGCAACAAACCGCCTCTGACGTGAAATGTAGTTATTTTACTGTGACGCTGAGCAGCTTATGGATATAATCCTTCATGGGGGAAAAAATATAATTACAAACAGGCTCAATTTACAGAGAAGTAATAGACAGCCATGTGCAGCATCTCAAGTAGGCTTTGAAAGGAAGGCGATACAATCAGTGGTGCTGTACATACCCCCCATGCCAATTCAACCCCTCTACAATTCAGCCCCTCGCACCCCCAGGACGACACAAGCTATCTGCAGAAAGGCTCAAATGCAGCGAGACGCTCTGCATTCAATGCGACAATTTCACGGCTGCTAACGTCTTAATATTTTTCTGCCATTCAAAAAGGGTGCTCCCCCAAGGAGGTGAGATAACCGGGGTGTCGTGTCACTCCATGACCCCAACTCCCCCCGGGGAGCCACCGGGGAACATTTGCCAGCCGAAATGCGCCCCACGGTTACGGATGCTGACATGGATGACTTTACCGGGAATCCGTTCTGGCAGATAGGGTGCTGCAAAGTCTGCCATCAAGACCACAACACTTTCATGTAACCAGTTTTAACCGGTAAGTGAGGACAACAGAATAGCCAAAAAGTAAAGGTAATTCAGATTTGATCAAAGACGATACAGCACCCAAGAAAAATTATTCAGTGTTCATCCAGAGTTCATGTCTCTGGACAAGAGCTTTGCAAAGTGACCAAACTGTGAGGGTAGTGCCATTTAATGTCATTTCCGGCCTTTCATCCGCACAACACATGTTTGCAACAATATGTGACCTTAGTAATTCCATTTTATTTTTCTGTTAATTGAGCCTGGTTCTTCATGTGACTCCATTAAATCACTGACCCAAAAACTTGGTTCCTCTCCGTAGGATGTAGGAACGCAGATCGACGGCAGTGAAACATCTGCGCATTGCATCACGCCGGATTAATGAGAACCATCTCGGATTCGTCTGCGTCACTTTCCGGAGCAAGTGCTCTTTTCCGTCTGCGCTTTTTTGGTGAATTTTCCCGGTTTGTATTTGACAAGTGCATTATTGCGCTTTTGAGGGCAAGGAAATACAATAATCTGATATTCTGTGGTCGGGGACAAATCCCACTGTAGACATCAACGACAGATCCTTCAGTCACCGGAACAATTATTCCGAAGAATTTTCAACGTAAATCACATATGGGACCACTAATGGTGGAGGCTTATTTCCAAAAGTCGCCTTTGTAGCTAGAAACACAGGAATCGCTCTTCGTCCACCATTAAAAATTGCTCAGAAATAGACAGAGGTCTTTTAAAAGAGAGTGAAAATGGAGATAAGAACTTAGGACGAACTCGAACGATGCTTTGACTGCTCTTTAAATCTCTAGTCTTTCTGACTCTCCACCTCCGCGTCTTAACCACACGAATCGTAAGTCTGTCACATGGATGGGGTGCTACAATTTGGGCAGCTTTAATATCCACAGTTATAATTGGACGCAGAAGAGAATGCTTTGTAGTGATGCCTGACATATAACATAATAGATGTATATAACAGATGAAAGCCTCCCATAAACCATCGCTTTGCTGACTGGCTCCAAGCCTCCAGCAGCTACCCCTCAGGTAGCAAGAGAGACATTTCAGCAGTTTTTATCGATCTGGGTGAGGTCATTTTTTTCCCTCGATGGTAGGACAGCACTGCATTATTAATGGCTACTTTGACCGGCCAGAGTGACAGTACGTTTAGTTATGTCTGGGTTTGCAGGTCAGAGGAGCAACACATGACAGAACTGCCATAATTTTCGTTACAAAAAAAAAAATTCAGTAAAAGAAAGAAACAAAACTCAAGAAACTGACAGTCACAAAATTGGCGATTGGCCCCTCTAGGTAAGTCACCTCACAAGATCAAAAAAACGAAGCAGAAACTAACATATTTGATAAATTCGCACAGAGTGCGTGCTTTTCCTTTTTGTTTTTCTGAAAAAGGGAGTGAGTATTGCCTTGGTGGTCTCGATATGGTGTTTATTTTCGTCTGAGGGCATCTTCATGTTGAACACTGTTTCCATTGTTCTACTCCGCTCTTGTCGGCCGACGGCGCTGACAGGGCGGCGTGGATGAGTCACTTAATTGCAATAGTGTAGCTGGAAAGGAGAACAGAGGTACGAGCCAAGAGCATCGCCTCACGGCCCTGATTTACACCCCAGTATTAAAACACGCATTCCATCCTGTGACATCACAGAGGCTGCAACATCACGCCGCGGAACGGAAAACATACGGGGCAAAATTACACCCCGATAATAAAACACGCATTCCATCCTGTGACATCACACAGGCCGCCCCGGCGCTAACATCGCACCGCGGAACTGAACATGTGCGAGGCAAAATTAGAGGGTTTCATTAGAACGGTGGTGCAGGTTACCCACCCGGGGGGGAATGCGGTGCCGGTGAAAGGGCCTGGGAGGGGGGGTGGGGGTGGTTACAGGCATAGGATTCACAACGATCTCTCCCGTTCTTGCCCTTCACGTGCTTTGACTATTACGAGCTGCTAATTTTCGGCTCACGTCGCGATCTGCAATTCGAGCGAGATGAAAGGATAAGAGAGGGACAGGTCCCAGCCCCGCGCCTCCGTTTCCGTATGGGTGTTCCCGTTTCGCCGTGAAAACCAGCTGTGGTGGTGGTGGGGGGTTTGGTTTTGTGAGGACAGAAAGACACGGCCACACATGAGCTGTTTGGTTAGTATCCCCAACCCCCCTTCCGGATTTAACCCAGGTGTATCGGGGGGGGGGGGGGGGGGGGGCTCGCTTCAAACCCGTGAGGGGTAATTCTGATGAAGGCACGCAGAAGGAATTAGCCCCTGCCAGAATGTGTCCCGGTGCCCCCTTCCTCTGAACCGTGGAGCAGTCACAGCCCGCCCCTTTGTGCTGTTCATTCAGATGTAAGACACATGGGGAACACAGCATAATCTTTCAAAGAAGTCCCCTCCCTGACATTTCTGTAGGCTTTATAAATCTACACATAATTAATAGCAACTTAATTAATTATGCATGATGATAATCACAGGCACACAGGCCCCTAGTTTGCGCCAGATCATTCGCCCATAAACTTGGGACATGATTAGCAAGCAGATATGGACGTGTGTGCTTATGGCCTTCTGTGGCTGGGGGATCTCTGGGGCCAGAAATCACCCCCGCCCCACAACAGCACCTGTTCCTGTGAGTGTGAAGGGAGATGCATGGGCATTGATCACTGCATACACTCAGGATAACTACTGACCTCAGGACCAAACTGCTGGGAAACACCTGCAGCCCCAAGAAAATGATTGGAACGTTTTCTTCACATGGCGAGAACTCATGGGACTCTCGAAATCACCGCAACAGAGATGTGCAAGCATCTATCTCAAAAAAAAAATATAAGAAACATATATATATAATTTGTATTGTAAGATGCCCCATGGAAGCAAACAGAATACAAGAACCATAAAGGTTTAGTTAGTTTAACGGTGAAAGACATTATGATATTATTAGTCTTACTATGTTCTTCTAGAAGTTGTTGCGTAGCTCCTGCTCCTATAGTGTTCACCCCTTTACCTGGGCCATCACTGGAAACTCGGCCTAGCTGCATTTATGCCTAGTTGTCGCCTCAACAGCCATATGTGTGTAGCATGCTACTTGCCTCACATGTAGCTTTGCACTAAAGTGCTAGATACATTAAATATAAGCGTAAATTATTAAACGATATTAAAAGTGTTTATTGCTTGAGATGTGTCGTTCATAGGGTCGCGCTGAAGACAGCGCGACGCTGATACTACTGCGGACCTTTCACTGACAAAACTAAGCGATTAGCAAGCATGCTATCGCTAAACGACGCAATTCAGAATTCGCCACCCACTCTGGGACAGGTTCCCACGAGTATATACCCAGCTGATGGAAATTCATATCTATTTTAATTAGTCTATTAAAAGCACAGCGTCAAATAGTGTAATATCCTGCTGGTGGGCTGACGGAAGTCTCTGGGCCCTCCTTGCTACGTGCTAAGCGCTAAGTGCCACCCTCTCACTGCTGCAACCAGATACACAGCGGCTAAGGCTGCCTTAGCCAGCGTCAGCTCGCCCCTCGTCCCTCATCTGCGTGCCGGCTCGCTTCCCTTCACCCGGCCAAAGGCGCCAGGCTCAAATCTGCCCTAATAAAGTCAAACGCTGGTGCTCCTGAGTGTTCTACCGTCCCCGCTGACCTCACAGACATCCCTACCTCAGCTGCCTGACAGCACAGTTTAGCGAAACGCGGAGACGGTCCTCTCCTACTGTACGAATCTAGGGGGCAGCATGGTGCCTCAGTAGGCTTTCAAGGACAGGTGTTTGAAGGCCGCCTTCATCTCGGTATGCGGAGGTTTCCCCTTATCAATGCCGATTTTTTAATAGGTACTCCTGTTTCCTCTCGCAGACCAAAGATAAGCCTTCAAGAGAATTAGTGTCTCAAAATTGAGTCAGGTGCTTGGATTATTTTAAAGTGGGGGTATAAGTGGGGCCATAATTCATAAAGAGGGACCAACCTTATTATTAGCCACAAATAGCAACAATGATTCGCCAATGATATGTTTTAAATCAGTGACAGAGGAAGTGCCACTCTGGGGACCAATCAGATTTCAGCTGGGTCTATTGCCCCCCTGTGGTCCTGCTTCTGTATACGCCCCTGTCCATAGTGTTTGATTCACTGGAATCTCCTTCAAGGTGGCCGCTACCTCATGCCCTATGCTGGCTGGGATTGACTCCAGACTCAGAGTAGCCCTGCATTGGATAGGAGATTATTGTACAAGGAGGCATGGATGCACAAACCTACAGGTTCAAGCTGCCTCATTTCCTAGTTCCTAGAATGTTTGGCCCATCTCAAAATAGCATCAAAAGACTGGAAAAAAAAAACGTCAAGCTTAGCAAGCAAGGACTCAGAAGTGTCTCTGACATTTATCACAAGGAAATTAGAACTAGCAGAAATATTATCGACAAAATCTCTTTCTGCGAATAATATCATGAATTCTTAAAAAGGCTTGAGTGCTGTGAATTCTTAAAATATCATGAATTCCTAAAAAGGCTTGAGTCCTTACAAAAATACGACAAACAGTGTCCCCTATTTACATACCAGCATCTAAACACTAGTGATAGCCCCCAGGCATTAAGCGTACTTGTCTGTCATTATGATCAAAGTGCAAATTAAAAAAAAAGTACCAATTCATTATCCTTTAAAAATTAATGTGTTGGACATTTTGTATCATCATTTTTAAATAATTTAATTCCATATTTGAATTATTTGATTCTTGAAAGCATTAGGGAAAATGTGTCCAGGCGGCAATTTTTTATCCCAAATGTCCACTGATCTCACTGTGACTCACTCTTGACTTTTTTACATTTGTGTGAATCTGCTTTTAGCAGATCCACGGGTATAAGCTTATGTTCTGCTCACCAACAACAACTTAATACTGTTTTACTGTGGTGTGAAATGTCAGACTGAGATGAATCATCTATTTAATATTGCCAACTGTACATTTTAGGGATGATCTGTGAATGGAAACAGAACAACAGCGTGGCACTGGTTAAATACCAGTTATTTTCATTCGATACACCCCTCTCCCAGTACCAAACGTCACAGTGTTTTCTCTTCAGATTTGACAGACCTTCCGTCGTACTGCCTGTGGATAGTTCCTCTTCTGACACAAAATCAATACGAACTGTGTACTTGTCAAAAAACACACTTTCCTAATCATTCACCAGTACTCCTTCAAGTCTGGAAAATTATCCAGCTGATAAGGAATACCACTGAGCAAAAGTAACATTTATTTTTCTAGTAAATTAAAAACTTGATTGACCTTGCTTGCTTTATATGACCCCAAGGAGAATTCCTCATATGTAAAAGCACTTGGCAATAAAGAAAAGAATGGTTCCTAAAAGAGATAAATTGGTACAAGACAGTACCCTAGAGTTTATACAATAGAAATTTACATATATGTGGTGTGCCATATATGTCACCTGTCAGGGATTTCTTTCATAGGTTTCATTTCATGTTTTACTCGATGACTTTCGCAAGACACCGTTGGTAGGTGGGGTGCATTGAAACAGCTTATCCGCACACGACTGCCCAGTCGCTGGGGATTAGAGTCATCGGGAAAAGCACGGTGTATGGGAAACACTGCATCATACACTGCACCCGGGCTGTGGGGGCGGGGGTGGGGGCAGGCGCAGTGCCGGAGCGATTTGCAGGGAAATGCGGAGTCCCTCCGGTGACCGACCTCCAGCCTCATGTCGATTGTGTGGTGCTGAGAAGTGGCACCGTGGAGACTGCAGCCACATTGAGCTCTGCCCAAGATCCCTTCAAGCACAACTTGATTTCCAACCCAGCGAGACACGACACTGGCCATTCCAGTCCGAGTTGCCAAGGATGAGAAAAAAAGGAGGGGGCTTGGGGGTGGGGGGTGGATGTAAATGAAAGGGACGGCTTGGATTACAAAATGATGCATGTGGCTGAAGCACAAAGGGAGCCCAAAGTCAGAGCAGGCTAGGGCCCCCCCCCCCTGCCAACGCTGTAGACCTACCAGCCGTTCACTGGTGATCCCCCACAGCAGTTGTCTTTAGACAAACAAACACATGCACAGACCACAGGTGCAGGGCCACGTCAGTGACGTCACCATGACGACCCCCCCTCCACCACAACTACCTCCACCGCCATTCCACACCCTCGTAACTTGCCATTTGGTTGGCTATGGGCAGGAATGAGTCTAGGAATTTTTAAGGTGGGGCCCATAATTCAAACAGAGGCCGACCTTATCATTAGCCAATGACATGTGTTGATCGGTGACTGACAGGGGAGGGGGAACCCCGGGCCCAATCAGTTTTCAGCTGGGCCTGTAGCCCGGCCCATGTATGCACCCCTGGCTAAGGGGTCTTACAGATGCGTAGCAATTTTTTACAAGCTAATGCCGGGAAGTTGGCTGGTGACCCCCCAGCCCCCCCCCAGCACACCCTGTACGGCTTCCCATCGCAGCAGCCACCCCCCCCCCCAACGCTCGCACAGAAGCCAAGGCTAATCACACCTGCCAGCCGTCTAGGGTGACACTGTTGGCTTGCGCTATGCTGTGAAAACAGGAAGCAGTCAGGCTGCACGGGTTGGGTGGGGGGGGGGGGGGTTTGAGGCTGCAAGTCTGGTGGGGGCTTTCCCTGATCCACTGCCTCCCACCGAGTTTCCTAAACAAGCAACTCCGGCTATATAAACTACGCCTGACACACACCGTCCCGACGAAACACCGCTTACATTCTCATGTCAGCATTCCATAGCGTGACGACAATGAGCTGGCTCTTAATGGACGTTAAAAAGCCGCACGCTCAATTCTCACACCTGTATCCTCCAGCACCCACCACCGCCGTGTAAGCCATTGACTATAAAAGCCCCGCAACCCTGGGACATGCTTTTAAAATCTGTCCGGATGGCTGAGAACAGTTTCATAACATCTGACAGGGACCCTGACTATAAGCTTCCTGGCTATATTTAATGTAACATCCATTGACTTTTTGTTTTTTGGGGAACAGATTATTTTATCTGCCTTGCTGAGCCCGACCGGGCAGAAACAAATGAGCAGTCCGAAGGTAACGCTACGTGACGGGAACAGGCCAGCCGGGCTCCGCGGAAAGCGAGGCCATCCATTGGAAAACCCGCCCCACGTCATGGAGCGACCAAGGCTTTTTAGTCCGAACCGAAACGACGAGCCGGAGGCAGAACTCACTCACCGGCCCGCACAAAAACGTCGCATTACGCATCTCGCAATTCCTCGGCTTCTGGGCAATGGGCCTTTTTTCCCCCCAAACTCGTGCATCCCATACACACACGAGCGCACTTACTCTCACCCCCAGGGCCTCTGACATAGCTGCTCTCTTTTTGTCTCATTAAGTCGAACCCGAGCTGTCCTTCATAGGGAAAACACATAAAAAAATGACAGACAAAAGGAGAAGCTCCTGGAAAGTATGGAATATATACAGATCCAGGGCAGATACCGTGAGTCGTTGGAACAGACAGCAAAAGCTTATGCCTGTTGTCCCATTGGGAGCTTATTTCATTATTTTTTTTTAAGTACCCAACGCACCCAACAACCACCACACCCAACATATGCAATAGGGAGCTTCGTGAAGCACTGAAAGGGTTGCTTAACTCCTCAACCCTATTCAGTACCTCAATTAACCTCCCACCCCCCCGGAGGGTGTTAAAGAAATACCGGTGATGGAAGGAATGTATTTGAGGACAAAGGAGGAAGGGTAACCAGGAGGCTAGAAGCTGTGGCGAGTGAGGCAGGCGCAGGTAAACGAGGAGAGCACAAAGGAGTCTGCAGATTGCCTGGAATTGCCGAGCCAACAGCTGAGGCAATCTGCCAGTGGTGGATCATTTTACAACACGGCCGCGGCATCCATTGTCCTTGGGAAATCGGGAAAGGTGCTAAGAGGCAAGATTTAATAAGCGCTCACTCAGCAGAGGGGGATTATAAGAGACCATGCTGCAAATGGCTGGCTCTTTGTTCCAGTGCAATCCACCCGGAGTGTCCAACTGATCAAATTTCCCAAAATGCATTTAGCCAATATTTTACACATCTTCAAGTTAAACTGGAAAGAAAAAAAAAAGAGAAATGTAACTGCGAGTTTTGCTCACTCGGGCCACTATAAACTCCTTTCTAGACTCACTGCCGTCACCTTAAAACAGTTAACTGAAACACATGCTTTCTTAATTAAATCACTAGCATTGTTTGCACATGCGTTTAGATTGCTGCTGGTTGCGCCATCAGGAACATGTTGTGACAATCCGAGCTGAAAAGGTCAGTTGCCCCGCTGAATGGAGAGCACATTAGCATTTCCACGGTCAGGGTAAATGAACGGTGCGGTACGCAAGTCCCTTTCTTGTGCTCATGTCATCACTTTGATTGACGATAGATGGTAACAAGGGATTTTAGCACCTGTTGCATCCCTTCTACAAGAGGGGAATGGAAAGAGTCTAGCAAACAAGCAATTTTCCATGTATGAAAACCTAAACAACATCCGGGAGTGACTGGAATCGCTTAATTTGTCAGGTTGCAGAGCAGCAAATAAACCGGCGACCGAAGTGAAACCGGTCGTTTGTGGAAGTGAAAGACGCAATGGGAGGGACTTCTGTGTCTATGGGGGGGGGGGTATTTTTACAGCTATTAAACCGTGTGCTGAGGTCGCCGACGGCAGCTCCCAAGCATGCGGCGACCTTCCAGTGGCTGCTCCACGGACTGCGCCAACCCCCACAGCCCCGCCCCGCCCGCAGTCACCAGTGTTCCCAGGCAGAGGGATACATTTTCCCGGCGAGTCCCGCCGACCGCAGACGACCAAAAGGCGAAGCGAGGACATGGCAGCGCGCAGACAACAAATATTTATGCAGAGTCTCCCTCTTTTATGTAACCGCCATTGCTGAGCCTTAAGTATTGTGGCGAGGCTTATGTAAGCATGCTGGTTAAGGAACTTCCCAGTAGCTTTCCTGGTTTGTCGACTGTTGCGAGGGGGTAACGTAAGGAATTTTTAGGGCCGGGCTTATTGTGACATGCCCTCATGCCTGTGTATCCACAGTGCATCACTCTCATAACACACCGATCAATTTCAGTGCGTTAGCTTGTCGACACGCATTATTAATAGCTGATATTTCGGTAACCCCACCCAACCCTACCGTTGGTGGCCAAAGAACGCGGTGGGCCGGCCTTCTGACACATGAGAGATGAGCTTCTCCCACCGGGCTACCCTTCGAGATCAGGCCCCTCTTGCCGATCCAGGCCAGACAACCATGAGAATGGGAATTATGGATCCCAAAAGCTGTGAGCTATGAGGATGGAGGATGGTGTTCCGCGCGTGTCAAAAGGGCCCAGATTCCGGACATTACTTCCCGCTATTCCCGTCACAGTTTCCATGCAAATAGAAAAACTGTCAAAGTTTCTAAACTCAGCAGCCATGATGCAAAGGTAATGTAAAGCTAAATGTAGTGTGTGTGTGTGTACATTATATATATATATATATATATATATATATATGAAAATAAATTACACATGCATACACACACACACATTTCAGTGTATGTATATATTATAATATATATTGGTTATATATATTGTAATACATAATATATTGCATTTTAAAATTTATGTCTCGAAAGGCCAGTTTCATTTAATGAAAGATAAACCAGCACAACACTTCGCTAATATCAGTTGCATATATTGTGTTTTCTAAAGGCATAAAACATTTATTTTTAATATCAGTCATATGAGGAAACAAGCTGATTTTTGCCGCAGGTGAAATAATGGAAAATAAACATATAAAAGTGTCAGGCTGCGGCAGAACTGGGCCAGCCTGCAGTCCTCAGGCCCTCTGTGTCAGGGCTGGGCCGGGGCCGGTGTTAACTCTACCCTGGATTGTCCATCATCTTGATGGCTGTGCGTGTCTCCTCCCGGCCCCGAGGAACGTCTCGGCGTCGCTAGTGGGCGACCTGCTAGACAATAGGCCGATATAAAGCACGCCATATTTTTTTTACATTTGGAAACAACAAAAGCTATAATCGCCCCCTCCCGGTTTGGCGGTTCCACAATAATATAACTTGTTTTCCATTTTTTAAAAGTGTTTCTTCGTGCCAGACGCCCATCAAAACCACGTCCGCCGGTGTGGACAGGCTCAGGCCCAGACGTTCAGAGATTCCTGCTTGTTGTCCATCATCGCTGGTTTATGAAACGCTTAACCGATACTGAGGAGCCTCTGTCTGTCATTCGCTCCTCTCCCCACGAGGCCGCAAACCCGGGGGTCGACCTTAAAGCCTCGCCTGTCTGTCTTTCGCTAAGTCATGCCGCCTTTTTAATTTATCCCTTTACAATGACCTAGCCGTAACTTTTATTCCAGAGTTCAGTCACCGCTCGCCTTAGCTTTAGTAACTGTCATCTCTGGCTTCCCTACTTTCTACCCCACCACCTTCCTGTCTTTCCCGCTTCATTCCTGCCCCCTCTCTATGTCGTCTCCCCCACACTCTCTCCTCTAAACTGTTCCCCTTCAAACCCCCTTGGTTTTGCTAACCGCTACGGCAGCAAAGCTATTTATCTTAAATATATAATTCTTTCCCAAGTTCTTCACGTCCACAGAGATCATCGTCACCCGGCTGACTGCGCGCTCTTCAGAATCTCATCCCCAACTTTTATCTTTTCAGTTCTCCTTTGCAGAATGTTTTTTTCAGGAGCTTTATGTTATAGACTTTAACAACATTCCTGCTTTCACATATTTTTTTATTTCACTATTCACATTCATATTCAGATTCTTTCTCCACAATCCAAACTTCAGTTCCCTTGATGTGCAGACTTTCCACAAGTCACCCCCGTATCGATTCAAGATTCAAAGCTTTATTGTCATGGGTACACAGTATAATATACTAAGTACAATGAAATCCTTCCTTGCACACCCTCCGTGTAGACTGCAAAATGACAAGACGAGAAGTTCACAACAGTATACTAAGAAAAAATACAGTAAAGAAAATCAATAACTAAGATAAACTAGGTATAGTCTGCTCAAACTGAACAGTGACATACAGTGTCATAGTGAGTCAGTACAATTAAAGTCACCATAATATTTATGTAGCATCATATATGTAATATCCATCCTTCCATCCATCTATCCATCTTCCATAACCACTAAAAACATGGTCCAATGCAGGGTTATGGGGAGGGCCAAAGTCTATCCCAGAAGCTATGGGAGCAAGGTAGAGAATAACCCAGATATATATATATATTTTTTTTTCCAGGCATATAGGCTCTGGTGGAGGGTGAGCTGGGTTCCTTTGCACCTGCACTTGACGTTCAGTCGGGGTCGAAAAATGTCAGATGTGACTCGGGCCAAAAAACACACGGGCGCATTTTTCCATCGGCTTCTAAATTATTTTTCCCTCATTCAGCTCCGGCAGGCTTAATCAATTCAATTGCTTGCTTCAATGCTTATCTCAAAATAAAGCCAGAGTAATTACTGTTTAGTCTGCTAAGACCCTCCCAGAAGCCTGGCAAAGATTAGACAATTTCGAAGCCGTCAGTCAAAACCGCCCGCGCTTAAATTCATCCAAGGACGGCCGTTAGCATCTGATACCCACGTAACCTGACATGTGTTCAAGCTAAAGTACATATTTAAAAATGTATCTTGATGAGGCAAAGTAATCTTTCATTATCTGTAGCAGTAAAACAACAGGCTCAAATGAACATGCGCAAAAAAAAATGAGCTTTATTAAAAAAATGAGAACTGAATAAAAAACAGTTCTGACCCTCAAGCAACTGAAAAGACACGGGGGTATCTAAAATTACACTGCCCAGATTCATCAGTTCTGTCCATGCCAGTGCAGACAATCCATTCCCACAAATCACTGCATGGAGAAATGGCGCGCAGACATTTTTCATTCCAAATCCGAGAAATATAACAGCAACAGCCCAATGAGAGGAACAAGTATCGTTGGTCATACTCCTGTTAAATCCGAAAGACTGCCAAGGGGGTACAGTGGGCTTCCAGCGTGTTAAGTTTTATTTTTGGAGCATATATTTCAAAGCTGAAAACAAACGGCATAAACTAGTGTCTGACGACAGCCAATTTTTTCCCATTATTTACTGACAGAAATTTCTGAAAATAGTTTTATGTGTTTACACTTTTTGTGTAGATTTTACGTTTTCTATTTTTTATTATTTTTTTTATAAAGTTATAGAGCTGAGTCTATGAAGTTATAGAGTTTGGATGCGAAAGTTTGAATGATACAGCTTGTAATAAATCCTCTCGGAACCAAATTTCTTCAGTCGGATTTAACGCGCCAAATTCAGTTATACAGATTTATACAAATAACACGACGGAGGAAACGAACTGCTGCAGCTATCGCTGACTTTCACTGTTTGACAACATTTGGTTCAACAACCAGAGGAAGAGCTCTATGACGGGTGTAGGAAATGTTAAATGGAAGCCCATTCGCTTCCCACAACGCTTGGACAAGCCATCCTACTCCCATTTGTGGGATTTTTTTTTTTCCATTTTTTTGCTTCTGAGAATATAAATCTCATGTCCTCGTGCCTCACGCCAGACAGAGGGAGAGCTTCTCCGCCTAACATTCACTACTCAAGGCACCTGTTGGCTTCTCGCGGCGAGTGAATTAACGGCTTCGGATAAACACCTCGACTTCAAAAGCCTGGCGAAACAGCCCTCTGTCTGGGAATACTAATTGCAACAACGGGCTCAACGACGTGGATATTTCCATATCTGCGGGGATTAAGAGATCATTCTCAAAGCCGCTACCCGATGGGGCATTCTGGGAGAAAATGTCCGCCGCTCTCCACCCCTATTATTGCCCTCATTAGTCCTGATGTTTACCATACTGATTTGTTCCGGTTAACCCGGCACCGCAAAGGGAAGTCGAAGAAACAGCTAATGTTATGACATAAAATATCCTTATTCTGTTACTTGGGTTGTCACTGGAGACAAATACCATTGACTGTTAAGAGGTTTTTTTTGGTGACCTCAGAAAGCAAGAATTTACACAAGCAGCCTTCAAAGAATCCAAATAAAACGCACCGAACAGCTGAGCACAAACCCAAAACCCTTTGGCCAGAGGCTTAAGAAGCTGGAGGGAAAGAAAGAAATAATCTTAACACCTGCTACTGGCAGTCCCCAGACCCCAAAGGTTTGGTGACAACCAGGGGGAATTGAAGGTCAATTCTCCACGTACGTTACTGTGAAAAGAACAGGGCGTACTTAGTATTTGTGGAATGGGGGTGGATTGGAGAATAAGCAAATAACTTAAAAATCAGTTACCACACCTGTACTTTATATACTAATTGTGCTTTAGCGTTAGCGGCGCCCAATGCTTAGCGAACGCTGAACGTCGCTAAGTGTACATTCACTCTGGATTCACACACAGATAAGTGTCGCCAGCTGTGAATGCTAGGCAGTTCGATCTGAATTTAAAAAAAAAGAAGAATGAAAACTGACCTTGTGCTATGCTACGAAAGGCTTTGACGCCCACAGACTTACATTCCGTTTTTATAGGCAAGAGGATGTCTCTTAACAGATCTGGTGGCAACCTGGCTTCCCATTCAATTCCATTTGTTGTAGCGAGATTCCAACACTGTTTGATGGAGTTTCTGAAAGATGCCCCCCACGAGCGCCAAAAAGTACTTATTCATTTAAAAAAAAAAAGAAAATAAGATCAGAATCAATTGGCTTCTATGGCTTGGGTGTGTACCTCTTGAAAAATAGCTAGTAGAGGAGATGCCTGTGAGCGACTGACCCATAAAGGAGTGGAAGATTTATGGACCCAGCCGCAATCTCAGCCTCACCAAACTGCCCGAGAAGTTTAACCAGAGCCGTGGACAATTTTCTCCGTGACAAACACCTGCCATATTGCCCTGGCGCTAGCTTAGTCTCAACTCACTCTAAGTTTTCCTTTTATACCTAGCGTTGACATAAGCTATTTTGGATGCTAGGCCTCTGCTATCAGACATCCATATCTGAGGGAACCTGTAAGTTGACATTAAATAAATAAATAAACAGATTCTGTGTTAATTAGAAAGCAGTCTACTAATTTCCCATGACTGTCATGGAATGTTATGGGACACTACATATCAGAGCATAGATAAATATATTTAACACCCGTCGGATTTCTGCGGTGTTCTGTGCAAGAGGATCTGAATTATTAACCTTGAACAATGTGAGCGATTGTGGAAATGGGTCCCATTGAAAACAGCTCGGGGTTGTACTGATGTGGCTTTAATTGGGATTAATCCTGGAACATCGATCTGGTGACAAGGTGCGACAGGGTCCGGGCTGCCACGTTCGCAGGGTGACACCTGGCTTCACACAGATGGCAGCGTTGCCCACGCACAGGGAAGGCAGATGAATGAAAACTAAGCCCCTCGCCCTAAACGCCAGCTGTTCTCCGCCATTATCTGCGCTCGTACGCAGCACTCGGATGTGAGGGAGGGGTCTGCATCCAGCCGACGTCAATAGATGAGAGCGTTCGGACAAAACCCACAATGACCCGTGACTTAATTGGACCGAACAGGTCAGTCTCGGCTGAAAGTTCCCAAGTGTGACGGCAATACGAAAATATCACCCCCGACAGAGATTTACAGGCCTCCTAAACTGACTGAGGTTTTAATTTAAGAGTTATTAGCCGATCGATGTCGATTTTGTTACCTGCAACCGTTACCAGGCCGCCTCGCGCATTCTGTTAGAAAAGCTACTTCGCTAGCGGGTTCGCAGGTCCCTTCATCATTCACGGTTTATATTGTCACGAGTAGATGGCACAACAAAACTGCTACTTGCTCTCAGACAATAGCTCCAAATAAACACGATGCAATAAATACAAGACAGTAATAAATATAGCAGCCGGCTGGCCAACCTGTTAGACTACATAGGTGGCCGTCTAGGATGCCAACTTCTAAGGGGGCGCCTACTTAGCAAGTCAGTTTCACTTTCCTCGGACAGGGGGGCACTGGCAGCAAAGACTTGTCAAGGGCAGCACGCGGACTTTGACTGGTATTAGGTATGGTGGTAGAACCCGAGTAATTAACGGAATATATGCAGATTTTTACAGATAGCTAATTAAAATACGTCTCAAAAACATGTTGCTCACAAGTTTAGATAGCTAAAACCTCGTAGCCATAGGCCAGATTTGTATGTTTGCCTCCTCTGTTAGCACTGTTGTTGTCCTTCAATACAGTGACCCGCACTGCTCCCCCCACCCCCCCACCCCATTCACATAAACTAAATTACTGTGATCATTCCACCCTAACATTATTTTTTTAATTCTCAAATAACCACTTTGCAGGCATCTGACTTTGCCGTATCTTCAGATATATAATTAGGGAGGATCAGGATTACTGGTGTCAGGGTACATTTAAGTAATTTTTCTGGGAGAGAGGAGCAGACTGCAAACATGATGACACAGATGTTAAGATCAGACGCAGCACTTTGCATCAGTTTAATAACTGGCGGGCGAAGCTACGGCCACAAATAATCAGGCGGTTGAAACTAGCGAGTGTGTTTCGGTAGCGCCGGTAAGATTTCGGCCTTGACTTTTAGGAGTTTGAGTTCGGCTGCAGGCCGAGTGTATGAAAGAAGGGAGTTTCCTTTGGGACTCAGCGGCTATGCTAAGCTATGCTAAAAAGACAAAGAGTCCTGGGTTTTTCTTCCTGCTGCAGTGTTGCCACGGGCCTGCCTCCATTGCGGCTGGCATCGCAGCCACCCAAGTGGTTTAAGCTACGCATAACAATATTAGGCCGTTTGCCCATTTAAGGCAGAGCATCCATACCTTGAGGCAGGTCTCTTTAAATCTGTGAATGAATAAGGGGTCCTGGCCTGCCCCCCATTCACACAGCCCCAAAGCCAAATCCACAGGGGTGCCAAGCACTCTAAGATGCCGATGGTAGATACCGCTTCACCAAAAACATGGGCCTCCATTCAGCAGACTGTCCCGGGCCTCTGGGAGCCAACTTTGGCGACAACCTGACGGATCGACCCCTAACCGTTGGACTGCAAGGCATGGATGGAATCAGGAATCCTTGTTGCTTGAAGGAACTGTTTACATAGTAGGAGATCTGAGCTCTTCAGACATTTTTCTATTTTGTGTTTATTCTCTGCACAGATCTTTGTGAGTGTGTACAGTAACTGGCTCCCTGCACGTCTCGACTCCATAAATGTCACGTAGTACACCTCTGGCGTGCATTTCTCGAAGCAAATACTGCCAACTGGCACCGGGAGAGAGGAGGCAAGGACCCGGTTCTCCTTCGAAATTCATGAGCCTGGTTTTGTGACTCCTACAGCAAGCTAGCCGCCAATACGGAGTTAATCACCAGCCCAGCCATTGTTACACAATTAGGGACAACAGTGGCCTGAATGGTCCTAGACCACATCACTAATTCTAAATGGCCGGGCTTGTATGGTCGTAAAAGGAAGGCAGTCAAACACTATCTTCCATCCCTCCCTTCCTTTCATCTCCTCATGCAAATGACCTCAGACCTTAAACCTTATGCTCTCGTGACTGGTGCCACTCACAGAAGTTTATTAACCCCATTCAGGGTGGGGGCAGACCTCACTCGAGTAATTGCGTCTATCTTGATTGGTATGTCGAACAAATAAAGCTCCTGTCCTATGCTGGGGGTACGGCGGCTGGCTTTGGATTTATTGACCTCGACATTCGGGGCAGGTGCCGCTTTCCTATGCTCCATTTCACCAGAGGAGAACAACACTGCAGCTGCAGTAATACAAAGGAAAATATTATATATGTGTATAACTATATAAATAAAGCCTGCTTAGTCTTAATCTCACTTTCACATTCCTTGAGTGCAGTGAAGCCAATACAACCAGAAACCAAGCCAGTAAGTGCATTTTTTTACTTGGCGTTGCCAGGATGCCCTTCAGAATATCTTGTCACCTAATGTCGCCCTAACAGTGGGGCGACGGCAGGGGGGACGTTGACGTCAGACAGACTGATGGACAAGTCATTGAAAAGCAAAAAAAAACAAAAAAAAACATAGTTTCAATAGTCAATTTTAAGGCCAACAACCTCAACTGTATCCCGTCGCACGGGTGAACTTTTGAACCTTTCACAGGCACGCGCACGCACACTCGCACATTACCTTACTGTTTCGTTTCGACAAGCAAGCAGCCAGAAGGGTGAGCGCTTTGTGGCAGCAAGTCCCCCCAGATCACCAGGTGGTGACTGCCAGAATACCCCAAATTCCTGCTGCCCCAGCCCGAATAGGCCCTGGGGGGTGGCCGCCATCGCTCGCCTCGGCGCTACCAGAAGCACATGCCATTTGAGACAAGGAAAGTGAACTGTCCAGACCACTAGACAGGTAATGCAACCCCGACAGGTTAAATTCGGCGCCTCCCCCACCCCCCCCCCCCAGCACCATTTCCTGGCAGCAGAACATATTATTAACATAGCTTTAAATAAAACCTTGCAGCCATACCGTCCAACAATTACCCCCAGCCCAGCTGCTCTGCAGTCTCAGCAACTGCCACAGGAGAAGCATGACTGTCTTCACAGATACTCTCAACAGGTAGCGGCCACCTCGCGCATTACGGAATATCTTGGAAAGTCGCCTTGTAATTAGCTCCCAAGCACCACGGTTTCAGAATAGCTTGGAGGGATTGTTTTACATCCCTTATAAAACAACCATGATGTCATTGTTCTTTTTGGTCTATACTTTTAGCAAGCCTGTCTGTGCAAAAACCGCGAGTGTCACGGATAAACCGCTCGCCCCGTTGGCTGCTTCCCGGCGTGCGACCTTGCGACTGTTAAGCGGCCGTTAAGGCGGGCTGCGGATTGCCGAGCCTGCACATCCAGAAATGAAGGGTTTAATTAAGGATAATCAGGCCTCCCACTGTGGCAAGTGATAAATCAAACACAGAAGGTGTCCCCAGACCCCGGGGAAGAGCTATCAAGGCCAGGCCCTGTTTTGCCATAAAAGAGAGTCGTGGGGAGGGGGGGGTCCACACGTTGAGCTGTGAAAGCAGCCTGCAGTGGAGATGGGTTAATTGTAGATGTGGCTTGGAATGACAGCTATCCAGTGGCCTAGGTGCTGTGTTAAGCCATTAGTGTTGACCTCTCATTCCTGTGGCCTGAAGCTCGCCTCAGCCCATGCCCCCCCTCCCCATCCCGCCCCCCCTCTGCAAGCCTCCATTTGACATGCAACATTTGACAAATGTCTTCCAGTGGCAAGTTTCCATTTCAGAGGAAAGTGGTGTCGGGGGGTGGATTTAAACACCTTCCCCGCTCTATGCTTTTAGCTATCACTTTTAGCATATTTGCTATAGGAAAAAAAAAGAACGATGAAAAAAAGCAGACGGAAAAAACGTACTATTCCGATCCAATATGTGTATCTGCGGGAAGAACGTTCTGTAAATCCTGCGATGATTTATTGCTGGAGCCTCAGTTCGGTGTTTTCAATATGTACATACCAATCGTGGAGTTTGGTATAATTCATATTCGGCTAGAAAGTCTCTTAACCATGCGCTTCTGGCAGGTCGGCGTCACATAATAATTTCATTTGGCATTCACCGAGCGCACGTTTTTCCCCGTCTCCCACTGATGTGATTGCGAGAAATCCCCCATACTGCCCTCGCTCTTCTTGACATTCTTCGGGGGTGCAATTCTGTTTCTTCAGTAACCACGCTGATTTAGTGTGGACTGTTCCACACAGAGTTTGGTCCCCTTGCCCCCCCCCCCATCACAATGTCCATACTCAGCCTGTGAAAGAGTCTCTTTCACCAAGGAAACACGAGAGGTATCTCAGAGAGAAGTGGTGGTACCGTGATCATCACGTATGTTTCTGAACGCATCCTGTTGTTGAGAAGACAAGCAACATGCATTTGGAAAATGTGTATTGGTTGGTGTTTCATGTGGGACATTTTATTCGTAGTTAACCTGAGGTACAAGGTGCACCGCCTACAAACAAATGCCAAGACGAAAATCATATTTATGTTTATTTTTATTTAGCAGGTGCTTTTGTCCAAAGCGATGTTCAAGTAACACAAACAGCACATTAAAGGCTGAAGACACTGAAAACTGAAGATCTAACAAATGAATCAGCAGTTTGTTCAATTTATGTAGAATATGTATTGTCTTTCCACCTTATTCTTTGTTTTTGCGTCTCTGCACTTTATGTACCGCACTACTATATGTGCCTGACATTTCCCCTAGGATCAATAAAGTATACTTTATGAGTACATATACAGTACAAGACGTAATCATGTTAAATATTATAGTCATGCATATTACAATCTAGGGCCTCTGCCAGCTTAATGGAGGTTAAATAGCAGGTCGGCTTCCTAAATATTTGAGTCTGCATTTCTAACAAACCTGGAGATTCAAATTCTAATGTGTTTATTTCTCATAATGAATCCAACATCTGAGCTCATCGACAGCCAGTCTGTTCACAAAATCTCACAATACATAATGAGTAATGAATATCAATAAGTAATGAGTCATAAATATCACCATTAAGTAAAGAGTAATGAATATTACCAAAAAAGTAACGAGTAATGAATATCACCAATCTCCAGGTGTTGACGCAAACATTCCTCTATGTTTTCGGACAAGTCAGAAGTCCAGTGACATTAACGAACAACACGCACAGCTACAACAATGATTCAAAGAATCGTTTATCTTGCTCAAGGCAAGTAGTCTGTGGGTTTGGGACAAAGTCACAACAAGAAGCACGTATGCCTTCCTGCTTTGGTGAAGCAATGCAATTAAGCGTAGCCCACACTGTCTCGTTTAAAAACAGGGTGGGAGCGAGAAAGGAGCTTCAGACCCCCACCTGTAGAGACCACTAATCAGAGCCTCCCGCCCACCTCAACACTAGTAGTTGGGCCTTAACGAGGCGGCTTTCCCAGTTAATTGGACGTAACGACTCGTGATTATCCTAGAAAAAACACAAGACTTGTTTCGCCATCAAAAGAGAGAGATTATGTTTAGTCTGTTCACATTTGGCAAAGAAGGGTTAAAGGCATGCACCAATTATTGTTTAAAAATTCACATCGCCAAAGCGGATTACATTGCATCAACTGAGAGGATCAACAGTATAAGTCTACACTGAGGCTTTCGGAGCAGAAACAAAGATTTCATTTTAAGCCCTTAGAAAAAGGAATGAAATAGACAAAAGGAAAAAAATTCTTCTGATTGTGAGAACAAGTCAAAGACTGCATGCTTTTCATACAGACTGCAATTTGTGCAGCCAAACAGCATCCAAGTGAGGGGGGGGGGGCATTCTTCCCTAAGAGCTCATCACGGAATTCCCGGAATCAGCATGCAGAGCAGAGAGACAGCAAAGAAAGAGGAGGACTTCAGGTTAGCCTTGTTTTTGGGGATATTTCTCAATGGGACGTTCTTTCTTTCTCTGAGCTACACCGAGAACGGGAGACTTAAGACCATTCTGAAAGATCCCGCCCACTGCCCATTTACCAAGCACTTCACCCCGCACAAGCAGAAAGAATATTTTCATTGGCTGGTTAATTGGGCCAATCCTGAGCGGCACCTTTGCCAAACCCTACGTCTACGTGACGTCTGATTTCATTTGGACTGACTGCAGCTAATGGGTAATGCTTCTAATGGCTGAATTCACGATGCGTGCGTAAACGACAAATCCGATCGTTTTTACAAGGTTTGGTGTTATACGATACGACATTTGCAGAAATATACAATAATACATCTGCAGAGACAGAAGGAACAAACTAAACACAGGCTGTCAAAGATACTCAGGCAAATCATTTTGAAGGAGGAATTTCGGGGTGAACACCCTCTGGTATTGAACAACAACAAACTACACGTTTACTCCGTTCTGTGGTGTTTGGGCCTACGTCATCAAAAGCTATTTTCAAATGCCGTCTCACCCAAATTATCACACGTGGTAGACTTTTTCATCAATCGGCCGTTTTATCTGACATCACCATGACGCAGCCGCATTCCACAGCCGAGATTTACAGCCGGGAAACGTGATTTGCACAGAAACCATATGGCAATAAACAGACGTTATATTTGCAAGGGGGAGATGGGATACTGTGATCAAAAAATAATATGGTTCACTTCTGAAGCCGATAATTATCATCCTATCATCCTAAACATGCTACTTCTAAGTGAAGTCAACGCCAACGCACTCAACGCAAGTCTCTCTCTTTTGCAAACCATCAGAGTAAACAGTGATGTTTACTGTGACCCAAACGCGAGGGCATTACAGCTACAGGAAGCAAAGATACCATCTTAGTGCTTTGCGTCAGGGGCAATTCTGGGATTTTTAAGGGGCATAAGTGGGGGCATAATTCATACAAAGGAGCCAAAATTATTAACCAATGATATGTTTTGAATCGGTAAGTGATGGGGGAGGGGATTCTCCAGGGGCCAATCAGCCCCACCCCTGTACCCTCCCTTGCATCGATTATCCATGTCTCATGTTGGGTGGGTAGAAAACTCTATCGCTGTCTCCCCATAAGGAGGGGGGGAGGCGTTGGTGTGGACAGCAGTGACCAGCAGGAATTATGACTTTTCCTTCCATATTATGATAATTCAGATAGAAACACCTGCAACGCAAAACTGTAGGGGAGGTACCGTCTCGCTCCTGCAGCCAGACATCTGTTCTTGTTTACTTCCAGAGCATGTTTTTCGTTTTGCCCATCATTGATGGAATCTTCTGGGGTCAGTCAGCTCATTCAAGGAGATTTCGGCGACAGCAACACTGAATTCGGGGTGGGACGGGGTTTTACCATAATGTCTTTCATCGGATCTGCTTTCTCTGATACTTAGTTTTTACCGTTTTGAAACACGTACAAAGTGACCACATGACATGACCCCTTCACAGTGGCTGCTGGCGCTCCAGAGGTGCAGACATCTGTTTACATCTCCAAGGCCTCAGTTCCTGGTCTGCACTTTGTGATGTGCCATTTCCGTAACTAACGGCATGGGAGAATGGAGGGAACACGGCTCAGAGTCAGTGGCTGAGAAGATGCCAGACGAAATCACACGACACGCCGAAGTCTACAGCAAAACCTAGCTGTCGCTCTCATTCATTGTTACAGTAAATGTAACCATAGAACACAGAATCCAAAACCAGGCTTCACTCTTTGCTCATACTTTAAAAATAATTTTATAACAAAATAAAAGATCTTACTCAGGCCACATGCTTAACCTTCACTGTTCATCCAGTTAAGGATTAGTAACTACTTAAAGTTCAGGATGTTTAACTTCTTATAACGTAGCAACCATGTTCTTGAAGCAATAAAATTTTATTTCCCAGCATGTACGTCCATCCGCCTGGCTAAGATATATTACTGAAAGCGTCTGGACATATAAGGTCATCTGGGCAGGCTCTTGGCTTTTGTCATGGGCGTAAATATAGTGCAGGCCTCTCCGTGACAGAATCCGCTCTGGTTAAACAAACACGCTTTCGGCTACCTCAAAGCAGAGCCTGTTCAGGAGTATTCAGTGAGGGTAGGTGCTCCACACGTGGTAAGCATTGAATATGTGCCCGGGGGTATTGGAAGGAAAAATAAAGGCATGCTCACCACAGTGCAACACCACAGCTGACCATTTTAAAGCCAATTAAAGTCTAAATTAATACTTCAAAACAGATGCTCGCTCTCAGAATTGTGGGGTTTGATTCCTCACAATGTCATTAGGAGAGGAAAAATATTGTGAAACTAAGTAGCCGAATCTGCTAGAGCATAACAGCCTAAGGAATGATATTACAATTCATTGTTGACAATCCATTGGTGAGAAAAAAAACTATTCTCTTTGTAAACAAAGAATTCACATCAAATGTCTCTGCTGTAAACAGCTCACACAATTATGCCTACGTGATTCTGATTGATGCTGGCGTAGGATTCTCCTGCACGACGCCAGAAGGGGGAGCTCTGTAATTGACACGATCGCCTCGTGCTTCCTGCTTTGCGGGTGCATGAAGGTGAAACTCCGGCGGACAGAGTGGTAGTGGCCCCGTTGCTAGGATACCGGCCAAGTCTCGATAGGTGCTGCAGAAAAATCGCCAACCCTCAATACCTGCAGCCAACCATCTCTGTCTCTTCAAACAAACCGTCACAACATAATCCAGGCCATTTTATTGAGTTCATCCTGAAGGATAAAGATGAGACAACATCTCTATGGGACAAATGCATCCATCAGAAGGGAAATAAGCTACAATGACACCCCATTAGGTTGGCCCACCTCTGCGGTCCACTGCGTGTGTGTGTGTATTAGGTTTATATTACATTGTGGGGACCAAATATGATAACCACAATGTGATAAAAACCTGTTATTTTGACATCGTGGGGACCATTTTTCAGGTCCCCTCAAAGATCCGTGAATACAAGCAAAGAACTAAAAGTGCCATAGCTGGGATTAGCGTTTATATACATAAAAATGGATGGACGGTCACATCAACACACACACAAACGTGTATGTGTGTCTACGTGTCTGTGCGTGTGTGTACGTGTGTGTGCGTGTGCGTGCGTGCCCTGCAATTGACTGACATCCCATCCAGCATTTTTCCTTTGCCATAAATCTCATGCTGCCTGAGAGGTTCTAGGTGACCCTGTCCAAGATATGCAGTTAGAAGATGGATATCTGGATATGTGTCAAATCAATAAATACAAAGTATCCTTGTACTTATTCAGCAACAGTCCCATTCTTGAACGTTCCACTTAAAAATATCTTTCCTACTAATGCTTTCCATGAAGATATACAACACACAGAATATGCGGAAACATCACAAACACGTAAAATTCTTTACATACATCACACAATAGAGAAGAAGCAGACCTATAAATCCAGTGGTATTCTCTGTAAGCAGAATATCCTATCAATTCAATAATATCCATTCTCCTTGAAATACTCCCAAAGAAAGCTGACCGGCATTTATATACGCGCTGGTACAGAGGAACCAGTTTACCCATCATCTGCTCAAAGGCTTCCCCCAGAAGTGATCTGATATTTTATTTAACTTCTTTGTTACAAATGAGCACCGTTCTCTTTCTCCGACGTGCGCCAAAGTTCTCCTCATAACAGAGGTATATGCAGGGGCGGGACCACAGAGGCACTGGGCCTAAATGAAAGCCGATTGGCCTCCAGAGTGCTCCTCCCCTGTCACTCAGTGATTCAAAACACGTCATTGGCTAATGACAAGGTTGGCCCCCCTGTGTGAATTATGGCCCCTCTTCCTTGCCGACTAGTAATGTTCCAACCACGTGAGCCCAAATCATTTAATAGGCAGCATTGTGGTGTTTATGCTCAGTAACCATTTTCATATCAAAAGCCTGCGATTTGTAGAGTAAGCTGAAGACTCTCTAGGCAATTTCTTATATTACACCTGCCTGAGCGTTTCCCTTTTTTTGAAGCAATATGAAATCTTTTCAGAGAGCAGACCTTCTGTCAGCTCATATTTCCAGCTCCAGATTGAGGTGAGACAACAGCCCCAGGGTCAGACAGTTCTTAACGGCTGAACCGGAAAAATCAAAACCGCTCGCTGGAAGATTCCGGCCTCTTCAGGCCGAACTCCTAGCGAACGCGCATCATGCACAGTGAATTCAGACGCCGGGGCCCTCCCTGGTTTACATTTCACTCGTTCATAATCGCACACAGGCTCCTGCCAAAGAAACTTATTTTGAATCACCTGAGGTATCCACTGTAGGCGCCTCTTACAGACAGTCTGTCTCCGAGCGAAGGCGCACTGCCATCTGTTGCGAACCCAAGAGGGGGGGGGGGGAGACGGCTAATTTTTCCGATGGCATACTGCGACAGGCTCATCTTGAACGATGAGTTCGGTCTTGCCGATCCCTACGGGTTCGCTAAACACGACGAGGATAATCCAAACTGACATTCGGCTGACATTAGGATAGCTATGCTACAAAATAACAAAGCACCAGAACGCCTCTCTACTTCCCCCCCCCCAGCCCCCCCGTTTCTCAGACGCAGTGTTCCTTGAGCACAAGCACACATAGTTATGACAAATTATGGCCCAGCTGGTTTCATAACAAAGTACATCTTGCGGTCTCCCACATTCAACTTGCGACGTGTAGGACACTAAA
>JAODJW010000050.1:931070-947821 GCA_026777045.1 Hyperopisus bebe
GCGGCACAGCGGCGGCACAGCAGCTCGGAAGGTAGCGCCGCAGACTCACGCCTCCGTGCTCGGGGGCTTCAGTCGTGCCTCCGTCTCCGTGTGTGTGGAGTTTACACGCTCTATCCATGTTTCGTGAGCTTCCTTTGGATGCCTCATTCACCTGCTGCGGTCCAAACTCACGCAGTCAGCCTGACTAGCGTGTCTATGTTGCCGTATCGTGATCGTGTGCTGTGGACAAGCAGTTTGAATACAGATGGCAATATAATTATTTACTGAGACAATATAACATACAGCTTGTTGTCGACTTACGACTTATGCGACTTACGACAAATATGATAGACTTTACAACAGTTCCGAGACTACAAATATGCAGCCAGGACTGCATGACAGTTTCCGCCCCAACTGCTGGCAGATAGACAGAACGGTTCAAAAACACCAAACTATATGACTTAAAGATGATAGAATTTTATTATACAGCATATTATATACTTTTGCATATAAGATAAAGGGCCGACTTACGAGCAAATCTACTTAGGACCGCTCAATCGGAACCGATCACGACATGTTGACCTGATTTTTTTGGATGACGACCTGGTATATGACCGGGTATATATATGAAAAACATATATATAAGCAAAACATACTCAACTGATGTATGACTTTTCATCAGGTTGATTAAAATACAAGCCGATACATTCATGAACTGTGCCGCTGACAATGTAATTGACCCAGAGCACTTAAAATATAATATGGCGAATCTAGAGAAGGCAGATCCTTGGAGTTTTCATCCTCTTCTAATGTACTTGTGATATCTCTGCAACCCAACAAGCCTCATGAGAACCCTCCACTTTAGTTACCATAATCACTTTCTCCAGAATAAACAGTGGGTAAGCAGATGTAATTTATTGAGGACATTAAGCTTTACTTATGCTGCCCGAAACCTCGGACCATTATCTGAAAGTCAGGAGAACGGTGAGATTTAGAGGGGCAGTAAATGTCAGAGACGTGGTGGTTGGGGGGTGAGGGGGATTGGCTCAAAAAGAATTTTTTTTTTCAGACTGATTGGTTTAATTTCTCTGGCTGGTGGCTGCCATCGATCTGACCAATCGCAGACTGTTGCCGGCCCCCGCTTACTGCATGCGACAGTCGCTTAACCGGCTTCTGTAATGCGCCTGTATCAGAAAGGAAAAGAAATAAAGAAATAAAGGAAAAGCAAAAATCCCTCAGCATCTCCACAACCCGGCTGTTGCAGTGACAGCTATCACGGCAACTTACCGGATGAGTAATGATCCTGATGCGACGAGACAACAGTAACCGTAGCAACTGTAACCTGCGATTCCCGCGTGGCCATTGTCGGTTTTAATGCGGCAGGGGGTGCCGGGGGGCAGAGAGTAAGATGAGGAGCGACGCTATCTGACACGCGGCGGTATCCGGCACTTTCGTCATGGCCGGCTGAAATTAACGCTAGAGGAATCCGTACTTGGACTGCCTGAGTCGTCGTGAGGTCTTACAGTTTTACCTCGGGCCATTAAGAGTCGCATTGCACCCACCAAGCCTTAAAGGGAATTTTAGGCCAGATCTACCATCTGATCTTTGGAAAGAAACTATGATATATTATAGAACTCTCTTCATCATGTTCCAGGCCCTGCTTTTTTCGCTGTACAAATCAGAATAAGAATTAGATTCTGAATCGTTTATTTATTGCCATTTACTTTTAAATATGAGGAATTTAGTTTGGGGTGATGTGCAAAGCAAGCAAGGTCATTCAAGATAACTGACATAATAAATTATATATACAATTGAAATACAATAAAAAAACGTCATTGTCCTTCCCTCCAAAACTTTTTGGTCTGCTGTCCTGGACTTCCCGCTAAGATTTTTTCCAGACATCGCATGTGAGGGACCTTTCTGATAGTAAGGTGGGCCACTTGACAAGAGAAGGCAGAGCAGAGTAGCGGGCAGGAGAAATCAATGAACTGTGATCCAACAGGCCAAATTAAGCCGTCAAAATCCATTTCCTTTAGATGACCACTCAGCATGCTGTGAAATGCGTACTTTTTTTCCCCCTCCAGTAATCCTATAGAAGGTCAGCGAAAATGAGGGCCAGGGTCACCGCCGATACAACTTCTACGTACAACACTCAACACAGCTTATGGCGTTTTCATGCTGCGCGAAAAACGTAAACAGGATACGTCCGTGCACAGACCTATTTACGTATTTTTTTAAGTGGTCAAACAATCTTCTCGATACCGCATTCAGATTCCCACAAAGACACTGAGAATTAAGGAACGGGGGGAGACCAACGTTTCGGTTGTTCGTACGCTGTTGGTAGCTGCCCCGCTTTCCAAGTGCAACAAGTAGCTGCGGCTTCCTTGCATAATCCTTTCATTTAAACCTGGTAGTTTTCACAGAGTTCTGCTAACGGACTGGCAGAGGAACGGATCTATTTAAACTCCGTCTCTGGCTCCGGTCGGCTGTAACCAGAATACTGTTCTCGAGAAAGAGCCGCATGTCTGTCTGTTGGCGTGTCCTGGGAGAAGGGGGGGGGGAGGCACAAAAGGGAGACATACTTGGCTGCTACTGAGGCAGTGGCCCCCCCGTGTATAATCATAATTCATATACAGTCAGCGCCTGCTCCGCTCTCACCCGGCAAGCGAGCCACAAAACCAGCGTATGGGGCCTTTCAGCTGGCATCTGATTGAAAGGTTCAGGGGTCAAAGGTCACGCTGGATATGGAGCACAACAAATCCCTACCGCAGAAAAAACAATTACAAAAAAAAGCCGCCTTAAACGTTAATCCCTGAAACAAAAACGTTTTCAGTTTCAAGAACTTAAATTCACGACAAACTATCCCCTAAATATTACTCCATAAAAACTGGAGCACTGCAATAACCATCAACCAAAGAGTATTGGCCACGGCAAACAAGCTAATACATAAATGCATGATTTTCGAGCGAAACTCTGCACGTGTGCAGTTCAGACGCTGGATCCAGTAACTTAATAAACAACAGCCCTTAGGTGTGAAGAAATTATTTCATAAAAATCATTCAGGCGGACTTAATGTTATTATCCCAATGAAATTTGCCCATTACCGCTACTCCGCTAAAGCACCAGTGAACCCTACAAGGAGCAGCACCTGATGCCAACAGAACTAAATTGAGTTAAAAAAACAGTAGGGAGGAGCGAAAGCCCTTATCAAGGTCAAAACATGTTCATATTACAGGCTGCACATCTGTTATGACCAGCTCAGGTCTGCCTAATGGACGCATATCAGTACCTACAGATCCAGGCACTTGTTCAGACCATGAGTAAAAAGCCATACTTTCTCATCTCCTAAAAATAGCCGTCCACGTTCACAGTTATCTAAAGTACTGCCATGTTCCTCTCACGCCACACGACAAAGGGAGGCGCGTGAGGTCTCCAGAAATGTTTGTCCAGATGAGGAGAGTGAGGACATCAGCATTAACACTTTTTGGTGTTTTTTTTTAGACAGAGGTTTTCACATTTGTTCATCAAATAAACACAAAACATCTTTGCCAGGCTTCCAGAAACACACGTCTTATAAGTCTCATATAAGTACAAAAAAGGGTCAGAAGAAAATAAATATTTAGCTCCAGAATATAAACAGAGTACTTTATAAATAAATTCTAGAATGGACCATAATAAAACAGAAGTCTAAAGAAAAACTACAGGCCATAAAAGTACTACTGCTAAACACATTACGTCAAACGAGATGCACATTGCGATATTACACATTTTACCAACGCAAACGTTTTGCCTGCGAAATACAAAGAAATAAATGGACACAATGCTAAAAACCGCCAACAGCATAACGAAAAGAAAAAAAACACGTTTGTTTTGTCAAAGTGTTTTCTGAAGGAGCCAGAAGCCTGTTTTTACGTATCCAAGGTGGCTGCAAGGATCTATTTATGGCTGCTCAATTTGGGTGTGACGATCTAGCAATAGTCTGGAAATCAAAAAAACACAATCAGCTGGGCAAAACACTGTGCACATCGCAAAACACAAACAGCCAATGAACAGCCAGCGCGTCACACCTTCTCCGTTCCTCCAAGACCCAACAACAGAAGTATGACTGCCAAAGCATGAACACAAAGTGTGTACCCAAAAAGCCTCTTTGTGCCCTCTCGTCACACTAGCCAAAATCGGATAAATAGCACTAGGGCGACCAGGATTAGCATCAGTTCTTGCCCCCCCCCCACCTCCCCCGCTTATCGATAGATGTACTGACGCACAGACTTCATTATAATGAAACACAGCAGAGGAACGTGAGAATCCAGTGTTCCCACAGCACTAGTCCAGGCAAAATTTTCTTCTGAGCCAGACGTTCACTATTCAGGAAGCTGGTAGCAGCTGTTTAGCTGAAAATCCGCTTTTCCCCCATTCAGGATGTAGCCCACAACATCCCAGTGACCCAGGTCCTCTCAAAAAGCAATTACTGCTTCTACTCATTTTTTTTTTTAGTCCGGACAGAAGGTACAGAACAAATTACAACTGTATATTATTCCCCCCCCTCGCCCCCCCAAATCCCAAGCTACAGCTGCCGAACGTATTCGGGGGGGAAATACTAGGCCAGGGTATGGGTTAATTGGAAGGATTTTAAAAACGAATATTATCCCCGCACCCCCACGCAGTCGTGCATCACCTTTCCAAGTGCAGGGCAAAACGAAACCAAAACGACTGTATAGTAACCTGGAACTTACAGTCTGTAGAGCTTTGTCGTCCCAAGGAAGAGCAGTTCTGGAAAGACCTGCAGGTTATTCCGATTCAGACGCCTAGAAACAAAAGAAATATATTTCAATATAATTGCAGCCCAAATTATAAATAATTTCAAATACCTGTGTGAAGTTTGTTATTAACAAATCACAAACCATGTTTGTCTTGTTTATTTATTTATATACAAAATCACAAATCATATATATATATATATATATATATATATATATATATATATAAAGATATAAGTAAAATATTTTGTAGCCTCAAATATGTAAAACACAGGGCAGCAGGTAAATTATATACACAAATGTATATCCGTAAAATATCGTGTAACCTCAAGCATGCGCGGTGCGAGGCAGCTACTGTAACTTTAACACTGAGAAACGTTGGCGCAAAACAAACTTGTTAAGCGAAAACTGAGAAGCCAGCATCTAGCAAACACGGTCACAATGGGCCGGGAAAAAAAGCAGATGTGGGAAAAACAAACAGCCATTCCGCTACGGAATTCGAAAAAAGGCCCCTCTGCTGTGCAAATAAGCCTTCAGTCACACACGACTTTGGAAAGTCATTAAAAACACATCCGCTATCCGTTTTTAACTTTACAAATATACGCAGTATTCAAACAAATATTTTATCCTAGTGCTTACAGCAACTTTCCAAAAAAAAAAAAAGCTCAGCTGATTAACAGCTATCAGTTTCAACAGTTATATTTCACTCATTTCCTATATTACTCTGTCACCATTCTACATTATAGTATCTGGTTTTCTGGTCTGTTTTTCTTTTTTTATATAAACATACAATTATAAGCGTGAACACTGAAATGTGAACAGTGCACAAATTAAAGACACATTTAGTTGACATGTGTATTTTAACATGTGGATTTCAAATTACATTTACCCGGTACGTTATACATTTCCAGACAAAATAAGCTATAAACTGAAAATATGACACCTGCTCGGCCCTCTCTGCCTTCCCTGACATTCATGTTCAGCTCCAGCGTTTCAAAAATCTGCGTCCAACCATCACGGGGCCACTCAAGCCACCCACAGGCAACGGCTGATTCGTATCTAAGAACGCCCCCATTGGCTGCTCCGTTTCCCTGCAGGGTCCCGATTACATCATAGGCCCTGAATTTTTAATCTCGCCAAGAAACAACCAATTAAATAATTAAGGAGCCGGCAGTGGCAAAGTGGTGCCCCAGAAGCCGCTAAAAGGCCGGTGGGCCGAGGACTCGCTTCCGCCAGGTTTCTCAAAGAGTTGGCGCCACCTCCCATAGGACTGACGAAATGGTTCAGGAAAGACAGGCGTTTACTGGGAATAAGATCATACCTTCAAAAATATCCTCGCCCCCTTATCCGACCGTATTACAGCACCGACAACCGAAGAGTTTTCGTAGTTTAACTTTTACGCAAACATATTCGGAAACACTACGCGCTGGATTCTAAGATTCTCTGCAGCTTTTTTGCCAGCGCATCACCGAAACACAACCCAAGGTGGTGCCACGTATTGACGACGTACCAATTACTAAGTTATTGTAAGGTTATCCCTGTCATTAATGGTCAACTAATAACAAGCACTTGACCAAGCCCCAGACTCTTATGATAACATACTGAAGTCAAAATGTACATGCAAGGAACAAAACTTCAGACTCCAAAGCTGACACCACTAAGCATTACAGGAAACCAAGGGAACCATCATAAGGCTCAAAACGCTATGAATTTAAATAATCTAATCTGCATTAAATTTGCCCACAGCCTGCCTCTCCACCGAAGTAAATCGTATAAAATGTACCATATAACAGCATACCAGTAAACACAATTTTCCCAGCTTCCAAAATTACAGACCACATTAAACTTCTTGGGGCTTTTCTAAACGAATGTCGCTACCACAGTCTGCCCACACCGTAAAGATGATGAAAATGTTGGTCAAACGGCAATTTATACCGGAAAAAGCACAACACACATGGGACTTGCGTCAGACACAAAAGCTAGCTCTGATGCACAAAAGTTCTAGAATTTAAAAATAATACAATGAAGCATAATGCACATTGTGCAAATGTCCAACTCTTGCACATTACCATCCCTACTCTCTCCCAGTTTATTTTCTCCCACTGTGCTTTGAGCCGAAAGACGTCGAAACACTGAGCAAATCTGGATGTGGCTGTTGGCCACGGCTTAGATTAAAGGAGATAAGCATGGCTGATCCATAGCACTGCCTATACCTGACAGAATCGGTCACGCCTTCACCAGTGTGACCGTCTCTAAAGGAAACCATTTTATTCCTCATTGTGGGTCCATCACTATAAATCCTTCAGCTGGGATTTTGGCCTTTCTATTACGGAAGACGATTATAAAAGATATAGCACTTCTAATAAGAGTGGCCCTAAAACGCCTGGTGCATGTTCCTTTACATTTAATCTAGCAATTGTTAGGACACAATGGAATATTTTCTGGCTGGCTCGTTCGTCAGCTTCACAAGCTTGCTGTTAACATGCTCACAGAAGTTTCGGATGATTATAAAGCAAAAGGCTCTTTTGTTGTTCTGCAGTAACCATGATATTTAAGGTTATATTCAAGTCAATGAACTAACTTTGTTCATAATAAAATCTATCACTTTCTATTAAATGTATTTTAACCTTCCAATCACCACATGGAAATTACAAGACGTTATGCTGCTGGTACATTATGAAACTGTGGAGAAATTCCACACAACTGACTTTGGCAAAAGAATGGAATTTAAAGGTCAATAGCAATCTGTTTTTAAGTAATAAACAACAAACAGGAAAGATCTGAGTCTTTGCAGGCAACAACAGAATTATTTTTCTTTAATGCTGATATCGGAACTCTTTTTTAGTTGCATACAAATTCTGAAAAAATGTGAGGGCAAGTGGGAGTTCTCAAACTTGAGAAATTCTTCGACGATAGTTCCCTGGGGATATACTCACTGTCAGAAAGAAATGTATCTACATCACGCAGACCTCACAATCACAGACAAAAAGGCTATTCACCACAAGGACTCTTTGTAAGAATTATGACATATTTGCAATAGGCCTCCAACTGACATTTAAAAAAAAAAGGACTCCTGATTTTGAAAATGCAACTTTTCGTATTCAATCATATATTAAAAGATTTGAAAGGAGAAGACGGCCAGGACACAACTGGGATTTTTACAGGACTTTGTTTCTCAAACTGAATACTGTCTATATATGTCAAATAAATTCAATGTGACATCATCAATTCATAGATCTGCCACTCTGTAACATTAAAACAATCACTCCCTTTGGATAAACAGCACATCACAAAGGCTGCTAAGTTTTGCTGGGTTATATATAAATTGTAGATAAGTTATATATAAACTCATTTTTAAGCATACAGCGCTTGACCCTAAGAGAAGAAGGTCAGGGGTAAATTCCAGACACACAAAGGGAGAAAATAAGCCACAGAAAAAGGCATATTGAAGTACGAGTAATGGCAGTACTCACAATCTCTCCAGTTCCATCAGGTCCTGGAAGGCTCCCCGCTCTATAGTGCTGATCTTGTTCTCCATAAGTTGCCTGGGAGGGCGGCAGAAGTTCAGCGGAGCGACTGTGAATTTCCACTCGACGTTTCGGATGGGTGACCTAGAGAGCCCAGGTGCCTGGGTAGCCCTCCCGACCAAATTCAAAGGGGCTATCCCACACGGGGGCCGCACCTCCGGCTCGCTGCCGCAGCGCGAGCGGCCGCCGGCCGACTCCCTCGCGGGCACATGTGCAAAGCGGAATCACGAAAGCCGCCGTCCGGCCCAGGAAATCCATCCAGACCAAAATCCATTCCCACATGCAGCTCGCTCCCTAATTCATCAAGGACCCTCAAGAGCACAGTCCATGCAAGAAATTAACCTTGTGCCTCACAATCACAAACACGTGTGCTATTTCGCCGTAAATAAGCTAATTATTTCCCAGTGGGTTCATGCACATTAACATCATAACTACAGTACTTAGCACGACCTGATGAAAATTCACCAGTTTACTACTGAGTAATTCCCCTTGTTAAGTAAACGCACTATTCAGTAACAATACTACAGGACTCATGCTATCACAAGCACATTCTTATGATTTGCCGCATTGATATAAAACATTTTGATTAATAAACAATATCATACACTTGTGACATCTAAATTGCTGGCTGTATTACAAAATTACAAACTCATTTAACTATCAGCATAGAACTCCATGTGCACCCCGTACACACGCTTTTGTGAACATAATATAAACTGTATGTAATGCAAAATACTTACAATACTCTAAGATGTCTCAGTCCTGCAAAATCAGACTTTGTAATTCTCGTGAGGTTATTTGAGTTCAAATCCCTAGTGACGAAAAGAAAAAGAATACATATTAATAACCTGAAAATTATTCATTTTAATAGTGCTTTCTTAAAAATAAATAATAAAACAGAGACTCTAATAAAGCGTTCACTGCATTCCAGAATATTTATTAATATGTATCTCCGATGGCTTATCAAACTGTGTTGCTTGCCATTATATTATAATTTTAAAAAGCAGTCCTTGCCTGTACAAGAAGGACCAAAATCGCCCAGAAGTGTCGGTACCTTTTGTAACTAATCTTGGGGTGCATATGAACCATTCTAAATGCAATTTAAAAACATAATCGTGGATAATGTAGGCCTGTTCATATATTTATTTCATAAGTGAATACTAGTGAAATTCTGTAGTTATTTTTATTGTCATAATGCCATGTCCTGCACGTAATTAGGAATTAATAATAAAGTCATTGTTATTGATACTCGAAACTAAAGGAGTCGTAACAATGTATCTTTTCCTAAATGAATGAGTGTTCTGCAGGTACTTTTAAATACCGCACTGATGCGGCTTTTCGTTGCCAGTATAGAAAGCCATAAAAAACAATGGTACGCAACAGCTATATCCCCCCCCCAACACCTCCCACCCTTCGTTAAACAGGGGGAGCCGCAACAATGCCATAATGTTCACTTGTCGTAGCACTTCAGCCTAATGAGCGGAAGAACAGCGTGCTTTAATTATGTACTCACAATCGCTCCGTATTCCTCGGGATATTCCGCGGCACGTTGCGCAATCCTTGCCCGTGACAATCCACCGTGGTTCCGGAGCAAGAGCACGGTGCCGGGCACGGCTGGGGCTCCGCCGCGCTCAGCACGGCCAGTAACAGTCCGAAAGACAGCATCGCTCTTCCAAACGTGTGCATTTCAGCGGCAAATCTAAGCGCTATATCACGATACTCCTGGCGTTTGATTAAAATTTAAAAAAAAAAAAATCAAACCACAAATTCACGGCTGATACTTAACACCAGACAAGAAAAAAAAAGACCAGGATCGTCGATTTTTAGATCGCTCAAATTACTCCTCCAAATGGAATGGGTTTCAGAATAAATTAATTACATTTCCTTGCTAACAGCCTAATAAGAGGTCCGCTGTCGTGATTCAGGGCACCGATCATGAGCTTCAGATAGTCAATTCTTCAGTGCCGCACGCTGATTGACTGACTGACACTGCAGCAGTTGAGTCACATAAAGTTAAAACAGACACACGCATTTACCGATACATGTACATGTACAAATATATGTATAGTAGAAAAATTAAAGCACCAATTCTTCTACAAAGTCTGGGTATCCCAGGTGCCTATATCCGACTAACTATTTTTCTGTCTTGCACCGCACACACATCCGAAACCTTTACGCGTAGGACGTCAAGGGAACACGATATCGATTTTCCCTTCACACATCCGTCATCTTGTCACTGAAAGTCAGGCGACCAGACTGTTTAAAACACAAACCAAAAAGTCTATGAAAGGCTAAGAAAGGGCAGGTCTGCAACATCCAAGCGATCCGCCGTCACACTTCTCTCTAACGAGTCCCCCCCCCAGCGTCTCCTCGCAGGCAGATGGGGAATTACTGCTCTCCGCTTCCGAAGACTTCTCCAAAAGACACCTGATGGCAAGTAGGAAGGGATTAAAAAAAATAAAAAATTAAAAAGCTGTAGCTCCACCTTTATTATAATTGCCCACCTTGTCCGGACGAACTATTCGGGTTCGTATCGAAATATGAATGTGTAACTATGAATCATAACAATGGCAATAAATTCCAGAAGTGGTTTAGTAAATAAAGTACATTGACGAAACCAAAGCCTCGTCTTTCCAATGTGGTGAGAGTGCCTGGATGAAGATACAGAAAAAATACAAAAAAAGGAATCGCACACCATACCAGGTATGCAAAAAAAAGCCCACTTAATATTTAAAACAGATACGTATGAATATACCGCTATTTATAGCTTTGTAAATCCTCTTCTTTAAACGCCGTGCTGTTGTAATAACGTTTGCTTTTAAGTTCATGGATCAGATTCTCCAGTGATAGGGGTATCCTGCTTATAATGCGACCGACGTATTTCCCCCCTTTTTCTCTCACATGGTTTGATTTAAGCGGCCGCCGCGGCGAAGATAAACGACAGGACTCGGCGCCTCCCGAAGCCAAACAACTCCCCGAACCTACATGGTTTTCTGCTTTATACCAGGGAGCGTAACCCCGCCCAAAATCCCACCCAAAAATCCCGGCTCACAGCCGTGCCTTCTGCCTTCTTTGGATCTGCACTGGGAGCAGGGGCCCTTTGACGTTACTGGCCGGGGGGGGGGGGCACCGACAAGTTGGGGTGCATGTTTTGAAATCTGCAGAAGACCGACTCGGACTGACGTTCCCGTCCACTAAAAATAAAATATCACAGCTGGGAAAGTCATGCTGACTTAAACATGTGAATGCGTATCAGTGAATTTAGGGCGAAGGCTTTATATTATAATTATGGAATTAATCCCCTGTTTTTAATAATCAAGCAATGTACGCAAATACAGTGTAGTTAGAAAAATGACTATGCATTAATTAACAAAGGACACCCCGTTTGTATACACATTTAGGCTTAAGATATAAAATAATTTCAGACTATCTTGCACAAGGTACTGTAATGAGTTCTCCGCAGCGTTTCCTTGCTGCAGAACATGTTTTGAGTTTTAAAGAAATTAGTAAATGGGATCTTTGAAAATAAGCTAATAAGGCAGAGACAGAATTATTTAAATACCGCCTGTTCTGTCGGGACATTTTTAATTGGGATCATGTTTATGAATAGCACATTAACACCAGCTCACATATTATAAGCAGTTGGTGTTTGTTGCAGACATTTCAGCTCAGCCTGCCCTGCATCACTAATGTGGTTCTTTTGTCAAAGCGCCAATTCTTTGTTTATGGGTCATCACAAAGAGAGTATATGTCCCAAGGGCAGAAGCACCTCTTGCACTAATGACCTCCACCCAATAAAAAAAGGGGGAATACTGTGAGATGTCAAATTTACCCCATGCCTTACCCCCCAGGGTAAAGCAAAATCAAGTTGCCCATGGGGGAGGGGGGGGGGGGCGAAAATTCCCGAAATATTCATTTAGTTAGAACATTTGTTATGCAGTCAAAGTCAAACATGGGCTTAATTTTTATATTCCAAGGCACAAAGCTCATATTTCTGCGTGAAAGCTGAATAGAAAGCAAAGCAATTTCTTGCTCAAGTGGATTACTGAATTGCGATGGCCTGCCTTTAATCTTTGATCCTGTTCAACTGGGTTTTCTAGAGCTAATACCCACCTGCGGAGTGAGGCATGCTGGGGAAGCAGGAGGGGGGAGGGGGGATTTTAGCCTAACCTTCTCAGAGCGGTATCTCACTTGATGTGGCTTGTGTTGCACCTCAGAAAACTGAGCTTCCAGTTCAGCACATGGACTGCTTCTCTAATTTCCCTAACCCTTTTTCCTTGAGAATATGTCCTGGAGTATGAACCGTATGAACCAAACAATATTTCATTCTTTTTTACCGTTGTATATATTTTTTACCCAGCTTGGTGTTTTCTGTTATCTTTCTGTTACTGTTAATACAAAACAATTACTTGATCTCTATCAATGACGTGGGATTTTTCTCATAGCAGCCTTATATTTTAACTTAACTGCACATTTTTCTTTGCAGATTAAAAAGCAATGATCAAAATTTTTGCTTGGCTAACATCATTGTTCTTGAAGAGCAGTCTTTTTCCCTAGCTGAATTAAGTATTGCTTGCTTTCTTATCTAAGGTGAATGTTACAGTGTGTATACAGAGTATCCCCTTAGATAAACACGTCCCGGGCTTGTAAATCATTCGGAGATGCTGTTTCATCATGACTTCTGCTCTTTCTGCGGAGATGGATGATTTAGGAGACTAATGGTAAGGATGGGGTACACTGTCACCTGGGCTGCCACTGAGAATGCCAATGAGAAAACCAAGTGGGTAGCTACAATGTAGCAGAGGAACATCAAATTAATTAGAATTATCGAATTGATGAGTTGGGTTCCCTTGGTGTCACAACATGTATGTTACTGTGGACGTTATTGTGATTTCGTTTATTTATTCTGTTTCAGTTCAGCAGTTCATTATTGCATAACTCACATTATTAGCCATCTTCTGCTACTATCATTCTAATGTGACAATAAAGGATAATACAAATTGTAAAGTATAACAAAAATTGATAATGCTTAGTATTGCCTAAATATATTTTTGTGCACTTAGCTCGCTGTTTTGTACTGATTGATTGGCATCCAATTTTGTTGCACATGCACCATGACAATAAAGATATTCAATTCAATCAATTCAACTCAATTAACATATACTTTGTGTTTACATTTTATTTGCCTTTTTGATCGAGGTAACAAATGCCAAAGTTAGCTGTTTGCAACCCACTTTGTTTCCTCGCTATGTCTGTATAAGTGCTGAGAATAATCATGTCAGGCTTTGCAAGTGACTGAAGGACTGAATGGCTTCTGCAAGATTGTTTTGCAAGCATTATGGATTTGCAAGAGGATAAGCCTTGTTTGGTTTCTCAGGGGTGTGTACCATAGAGTGCAATGGGACATTCCGGAATGTCTGTTTTTGTTTGATGTAAATGGAAAATGGTAACCTACGAAACCTTACACTATCGGATTATCCGTCCTGTAGAACAACACTGACAGCAACACATTAGATATAACCCTCCCTAACCTGTTACCATTATTGCACCACTGTTGATTGCAAAGATAAATACATGAAATACACATTTTTGCATTATGATTTGTACATAATTAGAAATCTTTTCCTAGAGACATAAAATGTGACGTCTGCCTTGATAGTGGAACCAGGCTTTAATCGAGTGTATCTGTTTATCTGTTTACAGCATTCTTTCAGATAGAAATGCAGGCTTCACCTTACAGTTCGGTTTCCAGGACTCAATGTTGTCAAGACAGAAAATTCCCCATTCTACTACAAGCAATGTGATATGTACCAACAATCTAACACCATCAGATATTACTGTTTCCATATAAAGGTTAAGCAGTTTTTTTTGTTTTTCTTTTACAGAACACTATACATACAGTATTGTTGTTATATAACATTATATACACTCTACTTTTTATAATTGTTTAATTCCTTGGAAAAAGTTAAGTTTATTTTGTAGTTTTTTTAGCTTAAAAATACTGGCGAGCACAATGATTTAAACGCCTTGAGGTATTTTCCCAAACGTACAATTTTTCTTTGTCTTAATTGAATGTCAGATTTACCTCTTCGGCCATTAGCCGGGAAATGCATGTTGGCGTTAATGTCTGTGTAATTGTGGCTTACATGACCCCAAAGAACCGAAATATGGGAGGAAATAATGTAAAATTGAATGGGATAAACCTAATGAGAATTATCACAGCTGGGGACAAGTTAATGAGCCCTGATTGCACCAATATTACACCACATGTGGCCGTGTTGACACACTGAAGAGTGCACTGTGACCAAATCGCAACTATTCAACTATACTGCCCATTTTATCCTTTACAATTCGGTCTATGGTATGCTTTCAGCCAGAATTTCATGTACCGTTCATTTCAGCCTGGCTATTATAGTGACTCTAATTACGTCAACTTTTAAACTGGAGTCTTACAAAATATTTTATTATAAGGCATCCATGCATTATAAAACCTTTCAAGCTGCCAGAACCTCTTGTCAGAGATGAAAAGAAATGATCAAAGAAACAGAGATGAACCAAAACTTCTAAAGGTCAGTATATATATATATATTTGTAAACTCACAGAGCATAAGCAGGAAGGTGTTTGTTCCGCTGAATATGGTGCCGTGAATTTTAAATATTAAGAGACCGTTTAAAACAGTATATTAGTTGCACTTGTGCAGAAGGTCAAAGCTTTAGAGGAAAGACCAGCTTTTCTCTGTGAGGAGAATGGGTATGACATGTAATTAGCCTTTGTAATCCCGTTGAGATAATAATCATTTCTTAATGACGGTGACCTCCACCAGGGCTGCCCTCTGTTATCAGGGTGGAGCATAAAAGAGGGTGGAATTTGCCGTTCGCTTAGTCTGTGCGTTGAGCTACACCAGCGTGTAGCTGCCCTCTCATGTTTACTGGCCTTGGCGTGCTTTTAGAGGACCACGCAAAAAAACAAGTCTGAGATATGAGACCTGAGACATTGAGAGGCCTGGGGCAAGGATAGAGACACCGGAGCGGGAAGAAAACATTTACAATAATACAAAACAGCTACAAAATGTACAAGAATTCACTACCAATATAGGTAGGCTTCCAGTAACTTCTTTTATATATATATGTTTTATATCATGAAAATGTAAAACTTTTCCTGTTATTTATACAGTCTAATATCAATTCATGCCTTCTCCAAACTCTTATCCAGGTGACACAGGAAGATCCCAAAATCCAAACCACATTTTCCTTAGGCCTGCCTAGGAAATGTGGCTGTTTTTGAGCTAAGTAGGATATAGAAGGGCTGTTAACGCTTACAAACAGTCCTTCAGCGTGCAACAGAAGTGCTGTGGTCATTTACACATCAGTAATTCTTATTTTTATGCACATTATGATAATAGACCATTCATTGATTTTTATGCCACTTAGTATTTAAGGCAATAATTCTGATAGATTTACTATTTGTTTGTTTGTTTATCATGGATTTGAACACAAATCAACTCCATGACTACGTTTTTAAACAGCTGTTTTCCATAAATAAATATCTTCACAATCAAAAATATTATATAGATAGATAAAGATTCTATTTAATATAATGTCATGCTTTGTGTACTGAAGTGTAATGCAGAAGTAATATAAAAGTTAAAAAATCCTTTTCCACGAATGCGAATTTCTGAATAGTCTCGGAATTATTCCGGAATGATTGTGCAGTTGTAGCCGAGGCAGCTTTGGTAAACATACCGTGGACAATCTGAAAGCGTGTTGACGTATTAGATATGCGCGGCCGCATGTTATAAATGAAGAGCAAGCAGGAGAGCTTGGGGAGGGGGGTGTGCGTGATTTGTCTGGTATTGGAAGGTGCGGATGGGGGTGGTGATTGGTGCAGTGTGGGCTGGGGCGTCTGTGCTAAAGACAGCATTGTGGGAAAAATCAATACTGCTCTAGACGCTCCCCAGTCCACCAAACAGACAATCAGTCGCTTCTGACTGAAGTCCTGTCCGGCCATCCGCCCCCCCCCGCATCACCTTTCGTGTCTCAGATACCATAGCTGAAATGCCATTGCCTCATTCATCACCGTGGCTCCAGGTGATTCTGTATCTGTTCAGTTTCATGTGAGTGGGCCTGAATCTGCTTACGGTACATTCTAAACTCCTCGCATAATTGTATTTACTGATGTCACATTTTTATCGGCTTTATTTAAGTCACATGGTCACACTGGCCAGCAAGCACCGGTGCTACTGTAAAAGAACCAAAGATAATGTACCACATGTCCTATGTTGGCTGTTTTTTTTTTAATCTATGACTTCATTTAACTGAACAAACATACATCAGACTGGGCTACCTCATAACTGTGCATTAAGGTAGACAATTTATTAGTAGAAATGTAATAATTTTTTCCAGATTAATTGAAGAGTCTAGAATCAATAATGATTGAAAGTGCTAATATTTTCTAGTATAAAAGTGTTTCATATATTTATACTTCTAT
>JAODJW010000050.1:957792-1004530 GCA_026777045.1 Hyperopisus bebe
TTGGGAAAATGCCACATATATTTTCTTAGCATCCAGCATGAATTAATTTAAAAACTCATTTCATTCTCCTTGTGCAAATGTCCTTTATGTTCCGGTGCTCAACTTGTATCCCCCATGTGCAAAATTTAACTTGCAAGACGTAGATCTTTGCATTTATCATAGAGTCAACCTTCTTTCTTAATCCCTTAACGCCCAAACAGCTTGCGCCTCTGTGTGGATTTTGCTCTAACAATGTCAAAGTCCTAAAACCCTCATTAGTCTGAATTTTTTTTCCATTCGTCACTGGTCCTAAGTTCGTTTACGCCAGTGGTTCTCATCTTGTCACAGCATTAGTTCAAATCACTGATTCAGTAAATGAGACAAGACAAAGTATATTTATTGCCTTCTTCAGCTATATGAGCCATAGATCATACACTGAGATGGAATTACGATCTCGTTGAGCAAAGTGCAAGAAGGCCGTTTAAATAGCATGTAAATATGAAAGACATTTAAACACGACAGATAAAACTAAATATGACAAAGCTTTTTTTTTCCATTCCTCAAACACGGAAACCAATTATGATGAACCCTACAGATGATCAATAATGTCAGAGTCCATATCCCAAGGGTGCTGAACATGGTTCTCCTACGAGGAACCGTCGCTGGTCTTCCCAGAAGAGCTGTGAGCAGAATCTTAAGCAGGGGGCTTCCACATTGATGCATAGGCCTTCTATATGCTCCATAACAAAGATCAATGGTCCTGTTTTATTCAATGACCATTTGGAATCCTAGGTGTGCGATTATTAAAATCAGCTATAACTTGAAGTTAAGAAGCACTCACTGAAAACAGCTCCACCATCCACATAAACACGCAAAACATTAATGTTTATCTTGGTGACAGGATACATGCTGAAATATTGCCACATACTCCTTGATTGTACGTCAAGCAGCATATAAATCGGAGAGAAAGCCAAGTGGTATTGTTGGTTTATAAAGGTCAACAAAATGAAAGAGGTGGCCAGTCACTGGCTTCAAACTGAACTTAGATCAATGGTGTCATTTTGGGACAGAACCTGCTCTTCACCGTTTGGATGATTTAATGACCGAACTTAATTTTTTTTTTTCTAGCATTTAGGCATTTAAAGATAAATTAAATTCTGTCAAGGATTACTGTATTGCTAATCTTATAATAGTATATGTACCAGATTATAGGTCAGCTTATATATTTGTGAAACCAGAAATGTATTTATCTATTAAATGTGTATTAGGCTAAATGGATGAATAATATCCATCCATCAAGTCATCTTCCAACCATGTACCTGGTCACAATGTGCCAGGGGTCAATTCCAGGAGGCACGGGGGCCAAAAGAAGGGGGAATCCAACATGAGAAGCTTATGAACGTATGTTAACAGCTTAGTTTTTTCCACTTATTGTGATGTTCACTACATGAAACTTCTGATCAGCATGCGCATGAAATATGACCAATAGTCAAATGGCTACAGTGACGAATATACCCATATCAGTGCCACATCCAACATAATTTCTGATGAATAATTCACTTCACTTTAATTAGCGGCACACAAACTTGGACCGCTAAGATATTGCGCTATGATTGTGCGCCTGCCAGAATGTTTAATTAAGCGTGTAGTTAGAGGAATGTGGCCTGGGTGGTGACACACAAAGATCAGGTTGTCACTGCGATCACGCGGTGTTATAAATACGCCTGAAATACTGACATCGATGGCGACCTTGGGGAAATCAGAGTTTGCTTTCAACGGCACCTGTGACAAGACATCCCAGCATGCATCTTTCTTTGATTTCCACACATCGATCACTTTAAGATTGCGAAAACGGACCTTTTTTCCTCTCGATAATCCAAATTTCCAATCGAAATCTGTTGTAGGATCACGTGGCATGCGACAAACCTGATTCAAACTTAATCTCTTCCCATGGCAGATTATTGAGCTGGGGGGGTCTCAACACGACTGTGTCCGATCAAGAGTATAATGATCTTTTATCGGAATACGTACACGGAAAAATCGACTCAAAAACAGAATCATGTGAAACGGGGATTCTGGTCTTTATTAGAGACCGTTTCCATCTTTGTGAAGGTGTACTACATAGCAAAACTGGGAAAATGAAACCGTTATCAACACATACCAAAAAGATGTGGTTTTGGCAAGAACAGAAAGGAAACTATTCGCTGTAGGTATGATCAGAACCGTGATGGTTCTTGTAGGTCCTGGCTTATAGAGCAAGGAAAAGAAACCCGGTCAGATTCACAAGGTATCCACATCTGTGCAGAAAGTAGATTAATTTCTACCGGCATAACCCTAATCCCAACTATGACAACCTTAACCCTAACCTAACCTTAACCTTACTCATAAGTAAACAAACAAGGTTTCGTTTTTTGATTGCGTTCACTGATCCTTATGGGGACCTGGAAAATAACAGGTTTTATTATTAACAATGTCAAAATAACAGGTTTTATTATTATTGTGGAAGACACACACACACACACACACACACACACACACACACGGAAATGTTAAGAGAAAAATCAAAGACCAGGTGGAAGAACATTATTCAAACTTTTGCAGTCACCTGTCTAACCTCCTCATATGCATGTGTGCTTGTAATCCAATATGTGTATGTGTAATATAATATATACTACATTATATATGCATAGATGCATATAAATGATGATTATGCCATGGTCTGAAGATTTAGAACAAAGAAGCTTTGTGCCCATAGAAAAAAAGAGCAAATTACTACTTGTAACATAAGACCTTGCTCCAAAGCATCCATATATTTCAATTACAATGGCTGTGATACGGTGTGCAGCACAGTGATTAAAATCAAGGTTTTTAAGTGTGTTATGACCAGTGTTACATATGATGGAAATGCAAAGTAACACAAAAACAGTTACTGTAAGTGTGGACATACACTGACTGCTCTGTTTCTAGCGCAAATGATGCGTAACTCGCTTCGGTAAATGACAATGGACACAGCAGTGCTGTATCATGCCGAGAGTTTCCTATTTTGTGCTAATAACACAGGAAGCGTGGCAACAGAATGGACCTTAAATTCCCACAGTGGTTCTTAGCTAAACCATCCCGCAAAAATGTGTCCATTTTTGTAACATTTTATACAATGTTAATTTTCCAGTGTATAACAACACTGTAATGATGGTGGTTGGTTCTGTTCCCCAGAGGGCTTTGCCCGCCGTATCTCCAAGCAAGGTACTTAATCTGCACTTGCTTTGGATGATAGCTTGAGTTAATCAATGGTCTATCCATCTTCCATAACTGCTTATCCAGTACAGGGTAATGGTCAGCCTGGACTCTATCCCAGTAAACACTGGGCACGAGGTAGGGGATGCCCAGGATTGAATTCCATTCTACTGCAGAGCACACACACACACACACACACACACACACACACACTCATACTCATACTCATATTTTTGTGGGAACCGTCCATTCGTTTGTATGGGCATAACCCTAATCCCAACAATGACAACCCCTACCCAGTCTTTACTGTAACCATAAGTAACCAAACAAAATGCAAGACTTTTGACATTTTTAGTTTTTCGATTGCAGTCACAGGTTTGTATAAAATTCAGTTTCCCCTCCAAGAAGAACTGGTCCCCACAACGTCAAAAATAGTAGGTTTTTATCACCTTACGGGGACACTGGGGACATTTGGTCGCCACAATGTAATACATGTATGACTCCCACACACACACACAAGCAATCACACACTGCAGCCCATCAACTAAATGCAGAATTATCAGATATTGCACTAGGACTGAAAACGTGTGAGGACTACAAGCATTTCAGATGTTCCTACTGGACTTGGTTTCGATGTTATCCATGTATCTTTCCTTTACATCCTTCCTGGAATTAATGGCTAGTGAAGTTCTGCTTGCTCCATGCTTCTTCTGATAATATCGTTGCTTTCTGGGTGATTTTTACAGTTGGCCACCTCTGAAAGTTGTCACCTGAAGCAACTATCACTGTTTCTGCGCAGTGTGATAGATGAACAGTCTGGGCCCTGGCTGACCTGCAGTATTTAAGCTGCCAGAGAGTAACCCTGTTACACTTTGTATTCCCTGGGGCTGCAGCCAAAACACGCTACTAAATGCATTCCTTGGAGAATGAAATTCTCACTGCAGACTGCAGTAATTTTTCAAATTCAGACCCAGAGTTACATGCGCTGCTGCGTTCCACCTTTTCGACTCATCCAGCAGTTTGTGACACAGTGGGACAGCGAAGCCCACCCGTGTTGCAGTGAGACAATTCAACACCTTTTTTTTTTATCCAGTGCTTTTATGCACCTGCTTTCCGTAGTTAAATGAGTTCGCTTTGCAGGTAACGGTGCCTAATGAGAGCGGCAGTTCAGGAAATTGTTTTCCAGGAATAATCGATCTTCATTAATAATCTGGCCCTTTTGGGACTTCTAGTAAGGAAAGTCAATTACTCACCTCCACAGCTGCTGTTGGCATTTCCATGCTCGAGGATATCACTGGCAGGAACAGGCAAAATCAGACATTGTTGTTAAAGAACAGAAGGGGAATTATCATTGGGAGTATGAGTTTTTTTCATATTTACTTTGTTCTGGTGTTGAGACGGAGACATTCGTAAGATGATTATGGTAAATGTCGCTGCAGAATATATTTCTGGCAAAGCATTTATCGCAAGTCATGTGTGTGCATCATGGAATAAAACACTTTTAGATTTTCTTGAAGTTAATGCATCAAACACGCACGTTTAACAACGACACATAGTGTGCTGAGCTTTAGAAGAATAATTACAATCAAGCCCAGTCTAGTACATCAAACTCTAGTCCAAATTAGAGATGGGTGGATAGATAAAATGGGATTTTATGCAGAAAAAACTAACTAAAACATACCTAACTTACAGTACCTGAAACAGTAAGAATCTAATAAAGTCACTGCAAAAGTCAAAATGTCATTCAGCATAACAATGCATTATATGCAGATTTTTACATGTCAGTCTTCAAAAAAAGGTTCATCGACTGAAATCCTTTAGAGGTAACAGTTTTTTTTATGGTCTGGCAAGCGACCAATAATATACAACCATTATTCAACATGTGCGGCAGAAAATTATGCACAGTGCGCGTGTTGATTGCTAAAAAAATGTCTTTGATAATTGCTGATTTAATTTTGGCTTTTGTTGAAAGAATATTTCAAATGCAATTAGTTCTAAAGTCCAACATTTAACGGTTTGTGTGGTTTTATTCCCACTTTTGATCATTTCTGTCTTAGACACTGCCTCTAACGGATTATCTAAGATCTACATGGTAGGGTTTAGTACAACTGACAAATGCCTGCAGCCAATGCCATATATAAACTACGAAAACAGCTTATGATTTGACAGCAAAACAGGTAAAAATAAATAGTACAATTCAATAATTACAGTATTCGTTCCCTTCTCGGGTATTTTAACGAGGAAGCTGACAGCGTAGGATAGATACAACTGCACCGCAAATTGCCTGCTGTCACCAGAATGGAACTCACTCATTTCTGAGTAAGACTATTAGAAACCAAGATCATCAGCATCGCTGACAATGGATTTTGCAGATACAAGGGAAGGCGTTCTGTGAATTTCCATGGGACACGCACGCACAAAAAAAAAAACTGTACAATTTCAGCTGCTAATGAGAATTTAAGTGGTTTAATGCCGAATGTGACAGAGGCGATGCTTTCATTTTCTTCCCCCCACAGAATCCAGTTTTATTCAATGTATTCATTTCCTCCTCAAGTATTTATAATGGAAAACACACGAGTGCGAAAGGCCCATTGCCCTGGCTAAGTATTGATTATACTGGAAGCAGGAAGCACACATCAAAGACTGCTTTCACCTTTCACATCCTTTGGTGGAGAAGCTCCGGGGAACGGAAATTGTCACACCATATTGCGGTGGATAGATTAGGTGTTTACCCAGAAGGTGTGCGACCATCCTTATTTCACATTTTAAGGCTGACTGCTGTCTTTTTGATTCCATGGGTGACATTAATAAGAGATTTGAAAAGGATGTCTGAGATTCATTAAAGGAAGTGGTTTTGCAGGCGGCCGTGTTTTGTCTTAAGGGATCCATGTGCGATTCAGCTTCCACGACAGGCCCATCTGTGAGCATCTAAGGGTCCAAAGATGAGAAGTCTGCTGTCCCATCAAAGTCTCCTCAGTCTGATGAACTGTTGCACCAGAAGCTTGCCCGATCCAGAGAAACGGCCTTCAGACTGGATTGGACCCCTTGAACAGTGTCCCTAACCTCCCAATAACTGCCCCAGGGCACTTGCTGGACAGCTAACCCTGCCCTCGGACCCCAAGCTTTGTTCTCATCTCTATATGTGTAGCTACAGAAATACAGGCAGTCTCCAGATTAAAAACACCCGACTTACAGGAAACTCATACTTATCCTAAAAGCCACACTAAAACAGGCCTGACAAGGGCTCTGGGACGTGATAACAAATGAATACGCTATTTTATGATGCTCCTGAAAACATTGCGGTTTCAGCGGTTCGTCGGCTCGAGGTACAGTGCAGTATAATACGTAGTTACTTTTAGTATTACTGTATAGTTACTGCTATCATACAGTATATGGTGTTATTATTTTTCGGACTAACCTGCAAGTTTGACTTAAAGGCAAACATAAGGAACAGATCTCGTTCCTAAACTGCGGAGTGCTTGTAGCTAGCAAGTAGCGTAAGAATACCACTAAGCTAGCTGGTTAGCAGAACACTTCTCCTAAATAAGGAATGTGTTTATTTAATACTCAAGCCATGTCAAATGGGTTTTCATACCATCTATACACAGATATACAGTGGCATTTTTCCCCAGGACCACAGTGTATAATTCAATAGTTTTCACAATGCACAATATTGAGTGTAGGGACAGTTTGTGGTTTACAGGGGGCCCCAAACCTGGGGGGCCCACGCAAATGCATGGTTTGAGTGTCTGCCACTTGTCTCTCATGTTCTGGGGCAAAAGCTGCTTTTCTGCAGATAAATGCAGCTCCCCCTGAGTACGGCCCAGTGGGGCGCCCGGCCAACGGCTCGCAGAGCAGGGCCACCGGCAGTGCGGCCCACGTTTCACGGCAGCCCCTCGTACGCGGCAGATGCTGTCCCTGAAAGAGCCACTCAGGGGAACCAACAGAGCGACTTCTGTAGCGCTTTGTAGTCAGCAGAACCGCGCAGAGGACTTGCTCTGGATGGGGGAGGCGAGCGGAACTGCGTAACGGCAGGGAAGGGATGAAGGTAAGGGAACTGGGGAGGGGAGGGGTGAGCGTGGGGGGGCAGAAGAAAAACAAAAAAACAAAATGGGCGTTGAGTCACAGAAGGGCTACCGCTGAGAGCTGGACCAGGCAGCGGGGCCTGGGTGCATTTATTAGGTGTGAGAGTAAATAAAAAGCACATAAGTGATATGTAATGATGGGGAATAAGGCTCAGGTGCAGGGGTGGAGTAATGCACAGGTTGATGATTGGTTCTGCGACATAACCAATCGGATTGTAGAGGAGGCGGATCCAATTGACCAGAGTAGGCAGGACCAACCAATCATGTCTTGGCCCCGCCTCCTCTACAATGTGATTGGTTATCTTTCAGAAGCAATAATGTTTCCTTGTGCCACGAGCATGATACCGTACCTGATCAGCTAATTCTACCACCATCACCCCCCTTCCGCAGTCAGTAAATCTTACTGCCAGCACCAGGACCAACCCTTGCCATGAACCAGGTCAGAGAAGGGCTCCCAGAGAAGTTAATCCAGTACTTTCCAGGTCAACTAAATTAACGTTTTCATCATATGACTTTTTCCTGCACCAGAACATCCTCCCCCTCCCTTGTTGACGTGTTCCTTATATCTCTATATATTTTCTCTATATGTCCGAGTGCATAATCTGTTCAGCCACATATTGATTAATTAGAAGCACATCGCGGTATGAAGTCCCACAGGTTTCGGAATTTTATGACAGCACATTGCATGCAAACCTACATCTGTGAAAGATAAATTGGTGGAGAATTCACCATCAGTTCTAATAAGTGAGTTTCCATACCTGGTGTACAATGCAATCAATAATTTTGTAATCAGGCTTAAAATGAGAAAAATAAATAATATTGTACCTCTCCTGGAGTTGACACCTTATCGTGGTGGAAGGATTTGCGTGTTCCAATGATCCCAGGAGCTAAGTTGCCCGGGGCTTTATGCCCCTGGTAGGGTCACCCAAGGCAAATAGGTCCTGGGTGAGGAACCAGAGGAAGTGTGGCTCATCAGACCCCTTATGATGGGAAAAACAATGGATCCACGATTTCCCTCGCCCAGACGTGGGTCACTGGGCCCCCCCCCCGGGGCCAGGCCTGGGGGTGGAGCTCGATGGCGAGCGCCTGGTGGCCAGGCCTGCACCCATAGGGCCTGGTCGGGCACAGCCCGAAGAAGGCACATGGGTCCCCCCTCCAATGGGCTCACCACCTGTAGGAGGGGCCATAGGGGTCAGTGTGATGTGAGTTGGGCAGTAGCTAAAGGCCTTGGCGGTCCGATCCTTGGCTGGAGAGTCTAGCTCCTACGATGGAGGGACGATGTCTCTCGGCTGGCCTGGGAACACCTCAGGATTCCCCCAGAGGAGCTGGAGGAAGTGGCCGGGGAGTGGGAGGTCTAGGTTTCTTTGCTGAGACTGCTGCCCCCGCGACCCGACCTCGGATAAGCAGAAGATAATGGATGGATGGATGGAAATAATACTGTAATAACAAGTGACCCTAAGACCTGCCTTTTTTAAAGTTTCCCTTCAGGTATGCAATATTTCTCCTCAAATCTTATACAGTCAAAGAAAGGCTTTGCAGACAGTTTAAGGAATCTATCCAGAACCAGGTTTGTGTTCACATTCGGCTAAACTTATATAATCATTTCATTTTTCTAATTTAAACATCATACACTTTTTGCAGATAGTGCTAAGAACAGCGTGCAAATAAGATATTTCTCTGACGGCATGTCCCTGAGAACAAAAACACATTCAGCACATGGAGAGCACAATCTTAGTACAAGCTGTGTAGCATTTTATTTGTACATTTGGCTATTTATTGGGGAGAAAAGGCTTCGTCACGGCTTTCTCGTTCATTACTTCCCCCCACCGTCAGCTAGGGAGTGTCTTTAACCTGACAAATTAATTGCAGGATGTGGCCCCGACGAGCTTCCTCAGCGAGACTGACGGTCAAATAAATCACCGTCCATCAGCTGTCGCGGCGGTTGACACGCCTCCCTACCAGGGGCATACCCCATCAACGGGATTACGGTGTATCTGGAGCAAGAGCAGACCTCGCCCGGACGCACCTGTCTGCTTCTCTCATCTCGGTAAAAAAAGATTGCATTTCTAGCTGACATGATATTGAAAGTGTGTGTGTGTGTGTGTGTGTGTGTGTTTTTATAAAATGGATCACATACTCATCCTTTTTTGTAAGAATATTTGAAAAATAACTAAGAAAGGTTCACGCACACACAAACACACGCGCGGACCGCAGAATTTGCTTTAAAACTGGGGGGGGGCATTAAGCGTAGACAAAATACATGGGTGGTATTTCCCAGACCCAAAAGTCTGAGCACATGACACAGTTTTGGTTTCTGGTGATGTACTTGTGACAGTCTGCCTTCACTTAACTTCTTAAAAATATGTGGTCTTTGAGGAGGGGAGCGGGGTGGCTAATAACAAAATGATGTTTTTGATTTCACTATGATAAATTGAACTGGCTGCAAAAGATTTATCTTATTTTAGCTGCCGCCATTTAGGTTTTGGGGCTGGAATTATTGCATGTGCTGGGAACAGATGTGCTTAAAATGCTCAGGGCTGAGAAAACCCACGGGATCGGAATACTCGTCGCCGTGCACGAGTCACTACCGCCAATTCATTCACAAAAAAAAGCCACATTTTCAGCCAGATGGTGGCGCTGTGGCTAATTCTCTGACTGCACCTGGGGGGGTCCCTGCATCTGCCTCGGCCTCCTGCCTGTGAGATTTGCATGGTTTTCCCGCAGTAGGTTCGCGGGTCGCGCAGATTATCTCGTCCCCTTCATGCACCTTCACATGCGACGACCTGGCATGCGTGCTGGCCCACAAAAGCCCTGTGTCTGGCTGCGTCGTTTGTGAGGCGGGTCAAAATTAGGTTGCATTTATCTGAACACCTCATAATCCCAGCTGCGTGATTTAGACCAGAACTTTCTATGAAGTCACACTCATGCAGTACTACTTATCCTGACCAAACCAGCATGCCTCAGTGCATTTGGGAGCCAGGCATTCTCATACCAGCCTGGCAGCTTGGGTGAGACTTCAGCACAGAAAGGTGGGTATTACCACAGGGGGAAGCTTGGAGTCGGAGCTCATATTTTAAAACCTTCATTCTTCTGGACTTGAGTCAGCTTTAACCACTAGGCAATCCTGCCTAATTTCTCAGACGCTGCAGTGAATCATTTCATTTTTAATAATTTATTTCTCGACAGCCGCATGATCTTGCTTGGATTAACGCTGCAGATTTTCTTACTAAATTAGTATTTCCTAATTAAGGCCAGGAATCATGTGGGTTTAACCAAAATGCATCACGCATATGTCAGGCATACATTCACAGATAAACAATCGGCTTGCCTCACAAAGGACTGACTGTCAATAAGAATCCAGGGTCTTTTTTTTTGGAAACGTGCGTCTTAGTTATTTTAACAGCTGTGTGGCAAGGAGGGGCTGTATGCAGAATAAGCAGTAGAAAGAGGTCCTGGGATGCCCATAGATGTGTTCCGTTAGAAGGACATTTGAAGCTGAAGACCAAGGAAGACATATCATCAGGCTAGATAATGCCAAAGCTGGTGGACAACTGGGATTTCGAACCGTCACTCTACCAAAAGAGCAAGTCTATAAGTCAATGACGTAGGTCAAAAGCAACAGCACTTCATTCTAGACCTTACCCAGCGATCAAATGATTCCTCCATTAGTCCCACATACAGCCCTGCCAAGCCCCTCAAGATTTGTCTACAGATGGAAGATCCTTGTTCTCCAAAAGGTCCCATTAGTGACTCACGCTCTCCTGCATGAAATCGCCAACACCGTGGAGACACTCTTGTCGAAAAGTCTGTGGTTTTTTTTAGGTTAAATATAAAGACTATTACTTCTTTTTTTAGCTAAATGTATCAAGAGTCACAGTAGCGCTAAAGCTGTGGATCCAAGACTGGGTCCATGTAATAATGAAATCATGAAGGCTTGTCAACATGGATATAACACAAAACATCAATTCAGTCATCCTAACTTGTACCCTTTAGGAATGTTAGGACCCCATCCTGTACAGGTCATGACAAACTAAAAATGCTCCCATTGAACATTAAAGGGTTAATCACTTTCAAAGAAAATCAAGTCAAACTTAGTTGGTCTATGTTAAATTGCCTAAAATGAGCCACTTCAAATATAGCATTCTGGGTGTTCAATGACTATAGCACACCATACATTATGGAAGTATTACAAGCATCATCCACCTGCATTGCGATGAGAACTTCTCATCTACAATACAATTGTTTGGAAAGTATTTGTTTTTTTTTTGTTTCCTTTGACCTTGACCGTTTTTTTTAAGAAGCAGAACAAACTCGGTGTTTATTTGCAAGGAACAAACTGAAAGCAGAAATAATCCAAACAGCAAATGAGACACAGAAATATAAACTTTAGCTACACAGTGGAACAATTTATGTCCCGTCGCATCCTTTCAGGAAATGGGCAAATATTTACGTACCTGATGCGGCTTCTTCCGGCGTGATTTTATATTCACAGTTGGAATAGTGGGCCCTTGGCCTAGGCAGAGTGAACAGATGAACAGAGCAAACTATTGCAACATACTAAAAAAGGCCCATTTGTGGCTTGTCTGTAATTACTTTTGAGGCAAAATGTCGAGAAAGTTTTTGATAGCGGGCCTGTGAAGGTTCAAGTGTGAAAACCATACTCGTGGCAGTACAACGTGTGTTGTGTATGGTTTCGATAAAATAGACGGTACTTAATCCACAGATAGGGTCCTGTTCTCATTTTGGTTAACCAAAGCTGTCATTAACATACCAGAAAGCTTCGAACAGTCCTGCCTGTGTATTTTCATTAGCTAGCTAAGGCTAAAGAAGTACCGCTTCAGTATGTGATTGAAACCAGATGATGAACAGGGGTGCTGAAAAGGCTGGGAAGAAGATGATTAAGCAATTAAATTTCCCGGCTACAACAATCCAAAGAATCAATGAAGGGGACTAATTTCTTCATTTGATCTCTCCTGGATTAAAAAACAAAATGCCAAATCAAGACTGCAGAAATGTGAGATCTTTTTATTAAAGGTTTGACTAATATGACTCAAAGCTTCGCACTGCGTATTTCACAAAATGCTTCAGTATAGAAAACACCAGTGAATTGTTTTATGAAAAGGTATCTAATATTTTTTTTTCTTGTTTCTCTATGAACGCACGACTGTTTTCAATTTACGGTATGCATAACATCACTGGCTGACGCAATTATTTGACATTTTCAATATTTAGGCAGGAAATATTTAAAACAATAAGTAAAACGGTACAATGTAGGTAATATCCAGCCAAATATTTAAGTAAATATAGAACAGTCGTGGGGTGTGTCCATTCGTCTGCTTCTTGCCTCTTATCCTGACCAGGGTATTGTGGACCCTGGATTCTATCCATGGCAGCATAGGGCACAAGGTCGGGAGATGTTCAGGGTAGGATTGTGTGGATCTGTGTACCTGGGAAATCAGATAGTATTCGCTCAATCACATTACCAGGCCACACTTGTGCTCCCAGTAATCAAATTCCTTTGTAAAACGTTTCAAAAATAGCACAAGATAATATTTCACGTTTCAAAAAAAGAGTTTAAGAATGAAGCCTGTTTTCAATGAATAATCTAGATTTTGTGGATTTGTGCAATAGATTCTTATTTGACAATATAAAATAAAGTCTATAATGACAGATTTGGATGAACAAATACAATTGTTTTGTCCAGCCTGTGACTATTCTAAGCAAAAATGAGAGCAACATTTCGTCTTTGTGTTTCATATGAAATCCAGGGTGGCCCCTATTCACACTCCATTGTCTGATAGTTATGAAGAAAGATTTCGGCACCAGACACAAAGTAAAGAGTGGGATAAAATCCTACCACATGTTCTAAAACAGGGTATCGATGCTTAAGCACAAGACCCATGTTAGATCTCTTTAAATGCAACACTGCTAAACATAAGCCCACAGAAAAGAGAAGCCTAGGTTTTTACTAGCTGATGCATTCAATGTTTAGAAACTTCTCTGAATCAGTACACATGGTTTTTTAACATGTACTGTACTGTACATTCTACAATCTTTGTGTTACATTCAAATTACAGATGATACCCTGGTTATGATGGACTGTGTCACTTTCAATACATTATTCAATAAGTTACTTGAGATATTCAACACTTTATCATAAAATAGGCTTTGTGTTAGTGATTTTGCCCAACTGCAGGCTAATGTAAGTATTCCAAGCATGTTTAAGGTACGTTAGGCTTATGATAGCTTACGATAGGTTTTTCGGAAGGTAACCACATTGTAACCCGGGGAACATCTGTATACATGAATCTCCTCCGTAAGTTAAAGTTAAATCTTTAAAACTTCAGAAATCCATAACCAAATAAAAAGGACAAATTGCAACCAAATGTCGTCAGATTTGCAGATTATAGTGCTATACACCTCAGTGGGAATATGGTATTTCTTTTATTGCTATGCACACATTTGGTGTTTGAAGACTTTAATTCGATACCTTATGCTGAGGCCTATTCAAAACAAATGACAAACGGAACAATTGTAATCTATTGCTGAGTTAATCTTGTGATTATACAACCCTGTGATTATGTTACTGACTTACGGTTTAAAACCATGAAGTGGGCGATTTTTCATGTCGGGGAACTTTGGGGGATTTCTCTGCAAGGATATGCTTGCCTCATTGTGGGGGATCCTTTTGAGTCATTTACGGTACGTACAGCATTCCGAACGATATTGTGTCGAATCTAACCAGTGATACTTGAATACTGTGGTATTCATTTGAGACTAGTTATAGCGAACATTCATTTCTGAAGACCGACATTCACAAAAATATCTCTCTGTCCATCCATTACAGGGTTATGGTGAGGATGGGGCCTGTTCTGGGAAGTTAGGGGTGGGGCATACACAGTGTTGGGGAAGTTACTCACAAAAGTAATCTATTAAACACAGAGGTGGAAAGTTCAGGTCCAGAAAGTACAAATCCATACCAATGTTTTGTTTCAACCAACCAGTTGAGTACTCTGACTGTGACACTGTGATAATCAACTGGTTGGTTGAAACAAAACATTGGTATGGATTTGTACTTTCTGGACCTGAATTTTCCACCTCGGTCTTTAATAGATTACTCTGTGAGCAATTTCCCCAACAATGGGCAAACAATCGCATGCTATGGGCTATTTAGAGACATTGATAACATTTATGAATCCTGTTTTCTGCTCCTTGGTAAAAGGACATTTCTATTTTACACCAAGAATCCCAACCTGATTTCTGGCAAAGTCCTGAACACTGCCATCCCAAAATAACACCTAGTACTGTAACCATGGAAATGAGCCTCAGCCAATGCTCACTCACCATTTTTGAATGCGACCCTGGCCAGAGTGTTGTGACAACACTACACGCGGAGCTTTGATTAAGTCTCGCCATGGTTCCGCTTCGCCATGTTGTAGCAACGTGGCACAGATCCACCAAACGTGTGTCAGGGTGCAGTTAAACGCGAGCAAGCACTGCATTCCAACATTGTGGGAAAATTGCGTTTCTGAGAAACATACTTTAGCATCGGTGATAACAAAATACCATCCGGCCAGAATTTTATTTCTGGTAAGTTGCCATCTTCACTCTTCCCAAGCATGTAGTAAGAACCATCACAATTTGTCTTCTGTTTACATTTTATTTTTTGTTGTTTTCATTCTACACAGTAAATATCCTTTGCAATTAATTCAATAGTAAATTGATTCTATTTTGTTTGCTATTTATTCCATCCATCCATCCATTTTCCAACCCGCTTATCCTACTGAGTCGAGGTGGGTCCGGAGCCTATCCCGGAAGCTACTATTTATTCCATGATTTATATTTGAATAATTAGTTGAACCTAATTCTGTCAAGGATCCAGGTGGCTCGGGTGCGAGAGCGTGGCATAGTGCAAACAGAAAAGGTGGACAACCCTTTGCGGCTCAAAGAGACAGATGGGGATTTATTAAACAAAACAGAAAACACTACAAACACAACAAAACCAAAAGGACCACGAGGGGTCAAAAACTAAAGGGGATAAACAAAGACTAAATAACAAAGACTACTGTAAATAACAAACAAAAACTGGGCAGGTAAGCAGAATTCACATATAACCTCACAAACATCTTAACACAATCAATGAACCACTAGGGAACAGAACAGAAGCAAGGACATAAATACAGAAACCAAAACTGGGTAATAAGACTAACACAGGACAGGTGAGACTAATTAACAGAGACCAGGAAAACGAGGCACAGGTGAAACTAATACACTCAAAGGAACTAAAAACAGGGAAACTAAGAACTAACCAGTGAAACAGGGAAACAGCAACCAACACTAGGGAATTACAAACAGGGAAAGACACAAGCAGGGGCACAAGGAACAAAACCAAATACAAAATCACCAGATACAATAACTATAAATACTCAAATGAAACACTAGGGAGCAACATACAAAAACAGAGGAGGCAGGATTCAAACACAGGAGAAGGATCACAAGTAACCACATGCTCAACACATTGAGCCATGTAGCCAAACAGGTAACAGGGGAGAACAAAGATTAAAATGAAGGACGGGATGACCAGCAACGCCTGCTGGCCAAACGGGGAAGTGACACAGAGCAGAACCACAGGGACTGACCCTGACAAATTCGAAATTTACTTTTCAGTGTAACTTGTCCTTCACTGCATTACATGATATGAAAGGATATATTAAACATATTTTAAATTAAAGAGTTTAACCAAGTTGTGATCTCTTTTTATAATAATGCATACCTTCAATGAAGCTAGAAATGTAAAGCTCATAATTGCATAAACACAGCCGTAAAATATTAATTCAAAAAATTTAATTTAATGAATGTGCATATGTAGCTGTCTCTTTAACAATTCAGATGACAGTTTCTGCGCGCAGAGTCTGGGCGAGCTTCCTGGGTTTTTGTGAGCCCCCCCCCACCCCCTATAATCCGATAACATGCAGCCCATGTGAAGTGAATTAAATTACCTTTAGCATGTGAGCGATCGCGTGTGAGGGGGTCCGGCGATGGGCTGAGGCGCCATCCAATAAAGACCAGCACCTGACGGCTTCTCACAACTGCTCTGTGACCCTGAATGAAAGTTTGGGCCAAAAAAACATCCATAAAACCTCAGCCATCCATCATGTGTAGCATTTGAGCGTAAACGTAATATTGTGTGTGAAGCCGCACGTTGTTGACAGTACCGTTTGTTAGCAATAAAAAGAAGCATGCCTCAGGCTAACTAATAGTCAGGTCTCACCTGTGGTTTAACACCTTGTCCCGCTGGCCTAATGAGTTGCGTTTGCAGCCAAACGCATCTCCATGGAAAATAAAAACATCGTGCAAAACAAGTGATTCAGAGTTTCTGTTTTAAAATCGCCACACAGCGTGCGGTGAAACCAGAGGAATGAGTTAAAACATATAGTACAATGAAAAAATAAACCGTATACCTCCTGCCAGACATAACCCAGTTGTCTAAGACTTCAGAATCATGCCACTGCCATCAGATGTGTGGTTTATTTCTCAAAATACTATACTTAGTGCTGTTTACACAGTATAAATGTGCATACCTCAGTATACACTGGACATAAATGTATCAGTGAAGCATGACCTTCTTGAAACTGAGCAGTGATAAAATGAGCATTATTTCAAGCATGCCCCGAGAAAAACATGAGAATTATTTCACATTCAACTAAAATGCATGCAGAACTCATAAATCGCACATTTCTGTATCTTTCAATGGTGCTGTTTTGTCTGTTGTGGAGCCACTGTTTTCAGCTCCGGATAGCGAATAATTATTTAGATGCTTGTTGGTACTAGAAAAAAATTACTTATAGGGAGTGAGTGATAAGCACAAGAAATGTCAGCGCTAAATATTACATCGAAGAGCCTTTGGCATTGGCTCCCAGTGCGCGTGATACACAGTCTAGCTAGTTTTCAGACAAACACTCTGGAAGCAATTAAGCACGCAGTCTCCAATCAAATTCCATTGATCTTTGAAAAAAAAACGGCTTCACTCCCCCCCCCACAGCTGTGCTAAGTAAAGACGAGTAAAATGCAAACGAAAAGAAAGTGAATTCTTTTCTCTTGCAAGACCAAGTTTAATTCTTTGGGTCATTAGGAAGCCTGAACCTTAATGTCAAAACGTAACAGTAATTATTTGGTTTACAGTCACCTCGGGATTACGTTGGGAGTGCATGAAGCCAACAGCTGCAGCTGATTAGGAGCACAAACACTATTCCCATCTTTTCCTGAACATCTATTTTACTGTGTTACGCTGTGGAACAATAGGTAGGTCAGGGACACAAAGAGGGAGCAATGGAATATTCTAGCAAACAATGTAACTCACGTTTTTATAATCTTCAACCCAGGAAGTGTAATATGCAAAATGTATCAAATGTTTATTTTTAACATAATTAGACTATATTTGTTAAAAAATATTAATGTAATTAAATCTGACAATACCTGTCCTTAATTTTATATGAATCCAGATTTTTAATTTATTGTTATTGATTTTAGCACAAAATAATAACTGCATGTCAATATGCATCGTTAGGCTGTAATACTTTACTATAATTATACATATTGTATATAATTTACTGCTAAAGCAAATCTGGGGACTGATTTACTTATACAGCCAAAATGAAAATATATGACAAACTCTCATCAGCTTTAATGTTAATACCAGAAACAAAGGACATAAATGCTTTTTGTTCCTATGTTTGCTAACTGAAATACCAATGGTAATCAACAAATGAAACTCACACACTGTGGTTGATTAAACCGGAAAGTTTTCTGCATTCAGAATTCACTATAGCACACATTTGACTTTACTTTTTTCCCTGTGAGAAGAGTCATTCTTTTCTCCAACCTGATGACATTGCCGGTGCCAAACTGAAGATCGCTTGTCCTATCTTATTAACCATTCTGGACTAAACATTAAAATTGTCCCAGCAGTACTGGCCTACACTGTATCTACAAACATTTGAGACGTAATTATTTTCACCTGCTTGGTGACTATTGAACTGAGATGGTACAGAGAATTTTAATTTCCTTCATTTCGATAGGCTTCCGTAGAACAGGAAGTGAAGTCTTTTGTTGGCGATGTCTGCTAATGTCTGTTCCTGGTAGCCATTACCGTGTACTCTACCTAATAAAGGGTGACATTCATGGATTGCAGAACCAAGGCATTCACCTAAGCACATGCCTGGGTAACTTCTGGAGCATCGCTGAGAAAGCAGCGATGGATAATCACGGAAAAAAAAATCTACTAACGATTTAACGCAAACCAATAAAATTTTTTATGAAAACCTGAATTATATCCATGTTTTTTAAGACAAAAATGCAGAAGAGGTCAATGATATTGGTTACTTGCTGAGTGTTGTGATCTGAACTCTACCAATCAACGCAATTTTTAGACTTAATATTTAGTGTTACGTCATCGACAGCATTAGCCAAATGTCAACAGGCATTGTGAGGAAGAAAACTCTATGGTGAGGTGAACTGGCTTTGATAATGTAAGAAAAAAGCAGCAGATGGTAATATCTGAGTTTTTCAAAAATGAACAGACTAGTGGACATGACTTTATGGCACCAACCACCCCCCCCCCCATTCAGTTCAGTGACCCATAGTGACATCATTACATCATTTCCAGATCAAAGGTTTACCTAAATTTAACGCAGGGACCAGATATATTTCTGGACATTAAAAAAGTTAAAGTTATGGAGGGTATTTTGCCAGACTCGGATTTTATAGTGCTGACAAATATTGCAGATCAGATGTGGCGTGTCATCTAACAGGCCTTCAGCAGACCTCTGCACACATATATCAGCTCTCCAGAACCACACACTGACAGCCTGTGGTCCTGAACACATCCCAGGATTCCACTTCATGCAAAGGATGCAGCGATCTGCTGATTTCATGCATTCAGTTTAGTCTGTAAATATGATTTATGTAAATACCGTGAATGTTCGTCATATGCTACGAACCAGTTTAAATAGCTGTATGTTACAGGGCTGAAAAACCATAGAAAATTGTCTGTTAGGGAGAAACGTCTCCATAATGTACTTACACTGTCAAATACATAAATGCAAAGACACATTAAAAGATTCCAGGAATCTACAGTCATGCTATAGTTATATAAGATCACTATTTTACATGATGCCTTTATCTGAAGAATCTTAGAGCAAAGGGAGGTGTTACAATTCCTGCATACTGGCTGAGATTTGAACCCATGACCTTTATGTAGCACAATGCTATGTTAGCACAATATTTTACTTGGTCAGCTACAGTATAAGAGCTACAACACTTTGCGTGTGCATATATAATGAACAGGATGATAAATATTAACTGCTACATATACCCACATTACAGTTCAGTATTAAGGGTCATAGTCACCGAGTGCTCAACTGATTGGGTGAAAGAAAATCTTGGTCTGATTGGTCTTGATTTTTACTTTCTGGACCTGAACTATCCACCTCTATTAAAAAGGAATGAAAGACTTAATTTCACAAATGAAAACTGTTTCAGATGCTAATGAAATTTTAATTAGTCAACCATAAAAATACAAAAAAAAAAACATGTACAATAGCTGTTCTGGACTTTGACGATGATAAATCCCTAAATTCTAAGGAATTAATTTTTCAGTATTAATGATACCTTTTGAAACAGCAGCCCTGTAGCTGGAAAACAGAGTCATGTTTTCTAGAGAAGTTCCTCTCATGTTGTAAGTACATGATTATGAGCAAGATGAGTGTAGAACTTGGGGTGTCCTGTAGCCCTAGATGTAGAAGTGACATCGATAAATCTGACAATTCAATAGACTCGGCATATTCTGGGCATACTCCAGCAGAGCTAATTACACATGCGCAGCCCTTTGTCAGTATAATTACACACTTTATACTCTGCTTTCACATGGCTTGACTTGAAGTTATTCCAATGTTTGGCTTGGGACAAGACAGCAATCAAGCAAAAAGCCCTTAGAAGTCATACGGGAGTTGGCAAACGGGACACGGCTCGCAAAAAGAAATATTTTTACACCACATGTGTTACCGAAAAGGGCGGCAAGCAAAACATTGGGTTCGAACAAACAATACTTCGAACAAAAATATATGTATCAGCACCGTTTCCAGAATTTTCATCTGTAAAGATGTTCGTTGGCACTGTTTTTGTTGATTTGGATTTATTTCATTTAGCTAACTGCAACATTTGGAGAATTTATGAACGCATAACAACAGTAAATGGACTTGAGCACTGAAATCGAGAAGGATAACTGGGTTTCTCTAGGCTGTAAATATGAATGCAGATTGTGTTTACATTTACGCTTATTTATTCAGCAGGCACTTCTGGCCAAAGTAACATACATTTCAGAAAACAGGGACAAGCGGTTCCCAGAGCATTTGGGGTTTTGGGCCTTGCTCAGAGGCCTAGCAGTGAAATCTTCAAATGATAATCTGAATTTTTAATCTGCCTGCTTTAGGCACATGTATAAGGCCGCAGCCTTACCCATGTGATGAATACACTAGTAAGGAGAGTGCAGAAAAGCTCCATACCAAGATCTGAGGAAAAAAAAAAAACAACAATTTTGTTATTGATACTTCTTGTTATATGTGTATCTCTGTTCAATAATGACAATAATGTTGAATTGAATTGAATTGAAGTTGAATTGAACTGAATTGAAACTAAACAAAATGAAACTAGACAAAACACGTGAGAGAAAAAAATGGATATGCCCCCAACTATTATGTCTCAATGATCTTAATGTGTGACTAAATCATCTTTATTAGAGCCCGCTAAAACATTTGTTTCTCCACAACTTTGAGCATTACCAAGGGCCGAGGTCAGCGAGACATCTGGTTAACTTCGTACACTTCCTCCAAAAAGGACGCCAAACACCAAAAATGTCATAAATCTGAATATATTCATTGCCAATTTGTCTTTGGTCCTAATTTATAATCTTCATATACTGGACAATTGGACAGAGGCATTGACCGTAGACCTGACATTTATAAGGTCAGGTGGAACACATTGTTCCTCTTCAGTATATTGTTTTTGATTTGTCCACCTGACTGTTGTAAAAGAAATTGTTTCAGTATCAAAATGAATACATGAGGTTACAAATCAACCAGAGGCCTCATTAAGTCTCAGCCACAATGTACCTGAATTTAAGAAACATAAGTGCCCTAAAAACTGGGAAAAAAATACGTTATTAATAGAACCACCGATTACTTATTTATGTATTTTTGCCCTGCCTCTCAGCTTCATTTATCATCAATTATGGATGACAAAATAGAAACCCAAATGATTTTTATTAGACTTGCAAACTGCCAAGGTTTCAGCAGTTAAGCCACGTAACCTGCCAATTATGACTGGGAATTAAGTGTCAGTGAAACACTATCGGTTCTTTGTTTGCACTAATTATAAAGACCCATATCCCAACAGCAGATCTAGAAATCTTACATAGAGCTTGGGGGCATTATACATACAGCTGATACAGTAGTATAAGAAATGATTACATCGGTATAGGTGCTATAATACACAAAATGCTCCTAAATGAGAATATCAGGTGAGGAACCCTAGAATTTAGCTGTGCCTGCTGAGCCGATTAGTTGCATGAAAGCTCAATGGACGACTGCAGCAGTTCTTACGTATTCTTGATGTTACTTCATTTGTTACATTTTTTAAATAGCTAAAACATTGTAAAAATGCTTTTGTACCACATTATCAGACTGCTGAACTGTGATGCAGAAAGGTGGCGAAGAAAAACACTGCAGGATAGATCCATAAAAATAAAATGATAATACGTATAAGAAATGCCAGTGTCATAAATACCATTGTAACACACACACACACACACACACACAATTCCAATTTACAGTGAGTGATAAAAAATGGTTTCAAGATAGTTAATAAAGCTAATGTATTGGTAACATAAATACATTTTAAGCTATATTTAAATACTATGTTGCAGCAGTACTAAAAAGTCATGTAACATCTAATTGTCAAGATTGAAGATGAGCTGGTTTTAACATTCAATGATATTCAATAAAGGATTATAAAGAAAATCAAGTTTCAGGTCCGTAACAGTATTTCGTGGCTAGTGTACCCGTCAAAGACAGCAGGGAAGGAAGTGCCTCATATAGACATGGAGGACAGGACTTGGAGAGTCGGAGCTGTTTACAAATCCCTCACTCTGCATTCAGCACCGTAAAACTTTCAGCAGGGACATTCTGCGAACTGCAAAACTAATTACAATCATTCATTAGGAGTCTGTGCTATAATCGGAGTTATGTCAACAAGCCAGTAATGCAGTGATGAGTCCAAATCAAAACAATTTATTTCAGGCGTCGTTACTTTCCTTAGCGCTAGACGTATAAACTAAACATGTGCAATGCTAATCTTTCTGCTAACAGAGAAGCGTAACTGAGAAGAGTCTGGACTTGGGCCCTCTAAATATCCCATCGCTCTTTATAAAGCGTTCACTGTGTTTTTTAATTCTGGCTTCTGGAGTTTGGTGAGCCATCCTGTTATCATTATTCTGTATACAAAGCAAAGATCTTTAAGGTCTCATTATATAATTTCAGACATAATTTCACCCAATAGTGTTGTTATCTATCTATCCCTCTTTCTATCCATCCATCTTCTGTACCTGCTGGTCCTATGCGGAATCACAGGGCTCTGGAGCCTATCCCAGAAGCTGCAGCCATAAGCCAAGGAGTAACCCAGAATGGGACACCAAACCATTTCAGAATGCTATTATCTGAATTATTAATTTAATTTCTTACTAATGTTCAGAAGAGGTCTCATAGTGGTACATAGTACAAAGCTCATTACAATGTCTGGTAACAGGAGCAGCGCCATGATCAACATCTTCTGACAACATATAATCCAAGTGCTGTATGTGGGTGTAGTTAGACCGTAGCTCAGGCGTTGTCACCCCTGATCCTGGAGTGTCGGTACCCAGCAGGTTTTCCATCCTTCCAGGTCTCTGATGAACTCAGACACGTGGGATCAGGCAGGATAGAAATCCTGCTGGATACCAGCACTGCAGGATCAGGGTCGCCTACCCTTGACTTAGCCGATTTTAGTTATATCTTCGGGCAGTGTTTCTCAATCCAGTCCTCGGGGACCCCCCAGATGACCCACGTTTTTGCTCTCTCCCAATTCCCCGGGAGTTGGGCGGAAGCAAAAACGTGGACTGTCTGGAGGTCCCTGCGGACTGGTTTGAGAAAAAGTGTTTTAGGGTTATACGCTGACCACTTCTGTGAATAACAGAAGGTTGTAACCTGCAAACACAGCACACTGTGTAACAGTCATTTGCATTATTGTATATCCTACAGTCTCTGGCAAATATTGATGACTCTAATTAAGATTAAATTAAGCTTACTTATATAATTAAACCAGCAAACTGAATCACACCTGCTAGAAATGCAGTTGTGTATTTTTCCAGAGGTTTTATCACATGACAACACCCAGCGAACACACACGCATTCGCCTCTTCGTGTGTACACTAAAAGGAAGCTTGTTTTTTTGGGTTGGGGGGCTCAGACTACCCCAGCTGTAAGCCCTATGCTGCTTGAGACAGCCTGTGACCCAGTCCTGGGTAAATGACTGAAAGATGGATGGAGGAGTTTTCTGCAAAGTGCCATACTGATTTCATTGTGTCATACGTTGCGTTTCGAAAGGCCATTCCAATTACTTTCTAATTACTAACCCATAACCTGGTACCTCTGGATCATTTTATCCCCCCCCCCCCTCCCCGTGACCCCAGTTGCGGTGATGGATGGATGGATATTATGGATTGAAAATCAGAAGGATTATAAAAGTGCATTAAAAGTGCATGCCATAGAATGTATATTGCTATTGACTTGCTGTAATGAAATTATGTTTTTGTTTGTGGAAACTGAAACTGTTGTTGCTATATGGAAATAAAAAAAAAAACTTCTCAGACTTAATCAATGGGAAGCAGCTGGTAATATTCTGAAGAGGAGACCCAGTAATTATTGGATGTTACCACAACTGCACACTTTCATTACTACTGGCTTGTACCCCAACAGTAGAGTTTATCTACCACATCAAAAACTACTCCTCTACCTTACCCCAGGGAGCAACAATCAGCCGTACTAGAACCTCGTTCGTCGCCGTAGGGACTCTACTGAGGCGAAATTGACACACTGTGTGGATTGACTTTATCTATAAATACACTGAGACGTGTGGCCTTGTACATGGCGTGTAAAACAGTTCTAGAACACATGTGTAAACTATGGGGGGCATAAACGTGATCACTGAAAACTAGGAATAATGTGCCCCCCCCCAAAAAAAAACACTTAAATAAAATATTTACGTGAGATCACTGCCAAACATTTCAGCCTTTGCGTAATAAACAGACGGGCAAAAACCATTTCCAGATCTTCACGTGTCCAAAGGGAGCATTAAAATTGCAGGGAAATGTATTTTTCAATGAGATATAAATATATAACACCCAGTTTTGATGTTTTCAAAGGGAATTTTCGCAGAACAATTTAGCTTTATAAATTCAAGGGCCTAATGAGTAAAAATTGTCATCCATCAAGCCGGTGTTTGGATATCGGCAATTATACCCTGGCTGCTTTACCGTTAAATTTCATGAGATTTCCTAAAGAATGGGAAGCAAAAGTCAGTAATCAAAACAACTTTTAGTGTTAATTAAAGCATTAATTGGACAGTGGGTATTATGGTTGTTTGCTGTGTGTGAGCAGCAGGTACCTTTGTGATTAAGGACTAGATGACTTACAAAGTCCCTGGAGGTATCTTGCTGTTTTATTGTAATTTTGAGCAAGACACATAATTTTCAATACTGTAGCAAAACTCACAGCTGGTTATAATTGGTAATTACCATGAGTCGACAAACAGGATGACACTCAGAGTCCCAAGTTATTTTTAAAAAAAAATTCCATAATATAAATGTAAAGGGTTTATGATATGTCACTTCTGAATATGTCGTGTGAAAAATGGATGGATGGATGGATCTAAAAAGCTTAAACTGAAATATAAATGAGGAAAATCTAAATCTAATAATACTGTGGAACTGAAAAAAAAAACTGACGTTTAGCAGCACTTAAGGGCATTTATCTAACAAGGAAAGCACGCTGGCTTGTTAGCAACGGAAAGCTCGCATAATATTTTTAGGGTCCATTACTTTATGCAACGTGGTAACACAAGAATTCCTCACACTCGTTTGGTCCAAGTCTCGCAGAGAACAATTATGGCGGATTATTTTCATTGGGGAAAAATGACAAAGGAAAAACAAGGTTACCCGAAGCTATGGGTTACTTATTAAACTGAGCCAATTAGCATCCCTGCCAAATCTGTTTTTCATAACCGCCAGTTTAATTATTCATTACGTGACATTCGAAACCATTTATGCAATTTTGATATGAGACTGAAAGCATCTACCCAAATGGATTGCTGCTTAAAATGAGACAACAGTTTAATAACATCATTATTAAACTGTCATCTGAAAAGCGACGTGGGAGAGCCATCAACATAATACAATGTCCTCTGTAAATATGATTATTTTAAAGATTTCAATAGTGGACTGAACTAATAATTATACCTTTAGAAGTTTAAAATGGTACGGAAAAGCTAGATGCTTTCGCGTAAACTCCAACAAAAAAACGCATGAAAACTATGAAATATAATGACAGAATAATAAAATGTGTAAGGGTCATCTGTCATGTGACAGAACCAGATTCTGTGATCTTGAAATATGTGGCTAATAAAGCTGTTTTATGTTTAATTACCATCATCTGAAATGGGTAATTTGTCTAACCATTTCCTGCTTTTCACAGACCGGCTTGTCCAAAGATTATTTTTTTTACTGCCTGATTAAGAGATTCAGAAATGAAATTGTAACGGTCTGCCACATATGAGCGAAAGCCACAAGCCTTCCAAGAAGTTTATGTCCTGGTGTCGCACGCAGGGTCAGTTTTGTTGGCCACCACACTTGGCAAACCGAACATAAACAATGTATGTTTAAGTCTACATGTCATAAATTTCGTATGTTTTGTTGTGAATTTGTTAAGTTGCCTTGATGTAGCAATTTACTATGCTAGATATCAGCAGAGGTGGAAAGTTCAAATCCAGACCATGATTTTGTATTTCAACCAACCAGCTGAGTACTCTGTGACTGTGACTCTTTATACTCAACTGGTTGGTTGAAACAAAATCTTGGTCTGGATTTGCACTTTGTGCACTGGTACTTTCCACCTCTGGATATTGGTGCAATACACAGACTTTTATTCAGAGGCAGGTTGACCGGAGGGGGAGGGAAATCGGGTCCTTCAACAAATTTAGCTAGCAATTTTGCTGGTAATTACAACCTCAGTAGTTAGCCACTTTCATTAGTTCATCAAAAGGCGAAGGTGCCTGTTGGGTATATAAGTAAAATAAGTACATATACAACATACAAAGAAAGGATTTGTCAACATTCTTCATATCGTAATTTTTTAATCTTTTTATCCTCTGCTAAAAAAATTCTTTTTAACAAAGTCATACATGGTCTGACTATTTTGCATAGGAAAACGAGTGATGGAACTATTTCTCTGATTGCTGATTGGTCAGAGTGATTATGAGAAATTGTTTGTTAGCGTGCCTCATTTAACGGGCGGGTCGCAAACAGACTTACGCGGTTTGTTGAGCCGCTTGTGAAGCCGAAGTGGTGCTGAGGTATTTCGTTGGGTCATTTAACAGTAGCCGGGCTCCATATTAGGTCACAAAGGCGCCTCAGACCAAAATCAGCGCAAGTGCTGACATCGTAACATTTTCAAACATGCCCAGTCACGGTACTATTAGTAATCCTGGTTGTGAGTTTTCGTTTTTAATCATGAATTGTCGCAACAGCCTAACTCTCAGGCATTTCACAAGATTGAAATCTTAGATCGTGTGCCGCCAAAACTCAATTTATGCTTAACGCATAAATTTATCCTGCTCCTATTCTGAACCCAGCTGCGCTTTATAAATGCTGTTATGCTCCAACTAAGTCTAATAAGCAACTTCCTTTTTGAATAATAATTGGAAGCGATTTAAAGTTCTACCAGAGCAGTAGGGTGGAGGCCTTCAGGATGGCGACGTCAACGTAGAGACAGCCGCAACAATCCTTAAGGAAATGGAAACTCCAGCGTGGTCAATCTGCCGTCGCCTCCGTGTGGACCTTAGATCTTCACACCTACAAATACAGCAGGACGTCTTAGTTAGGGGAAACAAACATGGCAGCTGTATGTAATCGAAGCAAGAGCAGGTATGAGGAGCGGAAGTAAGTTATAAGTAAGTGTAAGATATATAGCTCCTATCCATTTTCTGGAACCACTTGTCCCATTTAGGGTCACACGGGGGGTCTGGAGCCTATCCCAGAGGTTATGGGACAAGGCAGGGGAAGTACTGATCCAGGATAGGGTGACACATCGCACGGCACATCTCAGTAATGGCAATTAACCTCAGCATGTTTTTTTCCACTGGGGCGGGCAGAGTACCCAGAGGAAACCTTGCGTTGGCATCACCGTTGGCGCCCGGTCTCACTTGGACTTGGACAGGGGTGGTGCCGGTGTTCCGCTAAGTCGCTGCCCCCCCCGGGAAGACGTGGCTTCCTATGATGCCCATGCCGCCTACTGGGTTGACTGGCACTGTCTTTATTGACATTTGCATTTCCACATATTAAAAATGCATCTACTCCCTTCTCAATGTCATTGAGACACCTAAATCAGAATAACATATTAATTATAATTTAAATCTCAATAATAGGCTTGCATCCTGTCTACGGAATTGTCTGTGTCCCCTGTGTGTCCTGGGTTTGACTCCAGGCATACCATAGGTCTATAATGCACAGGGGGTATTAAAGATGCATGGTTTACTTTACAGTTTTAATCAAAGGTACTTTTGAACATGATTAAACATTGTTATGGGGGCGGTTATATGGTACTTGAAGGAGAATGCCATTATTTATTTACTATATTAGCCAAGGCCTGTCATTTTCATGAATAAGCCCCTCGTATGTTTATTGCTAAAGTGTAATAATTAAGTGAACTAACTCAGGATACAATACATTCCTTTAAATAACACTGCTCTTTGCTTTTAAGGCAGATACTATAATTTGCTTCCAAATAAGATTTTAATGAACAACTGCCCATTGTGAACCATATGTTTTAAGTTCTGTCTTTATTTATTTTTTTCCCCTGAGCTGCATTCTTTGTGTGAAACCATGGCAACGTGAGCTGAGATTAAATACTTTGAAAGTTTAAAAGTTTAATGAGAGCGGCACATGCAAGCTTTGACTCTCCTGTAATGTTATTTTACAAGGATTAACAAGAGATTATATGGCCAGTTTTATTAGCTGTGTCATTCTCGTGGCTTTCTTTGCTGAAATTCAGGGGGGCATTCAGGAAAAATAGGATGAAGAAATTCCCTCCATATTTACATTTCAATCGATCTTTCAGGTGGGCCACAGAATGGGGTAGCGGAGATTCGAGCTGGTTCTTTTTCTTCCTCAGGCCTGCACTCCCGGTGTATCATGATTAAATTGGAAATTTTGCTAAACCCTTTCATCAAATTGGATGCAAATCTTTCCTGGGATAGACTCCTGAGACAGGTTTGTTCACTGTTTTCAGCTTAACCATTTTCCTTGCAGCCTTTGAACTGTTCATGTTACATTTTAGCCGTCCAGTTCCTTACATATACATATAAAAAGAATAAACTTGAATATCGTAATATATACTTATGGAAAAAATATTTTTTTTGGTAACACTTTACTTAGCGGGCACAAGTAAGTTAGTAACTCAGTTACTACTCAAGTACAAATCATGAACAGATACAGTTACTGCATGAAGTACATGAACCATTATGATTGATTAATGATGAAGGAACATGTGATCATGTATGTAAATAACACAGTAACTAACACTTAGTTTCTGGTTATTTAATACATTAAGTAAGCGTGAACTACTACATTATTTGTGCCCCATCAAGTAGTTACCATTTTGTTTCTTTTTTGAAAACCAACGTAATAATGGAGATTGGTCTATCACACGAATGAGGTGAATTGGATTGTGAGGACATAAGATGATTCATTTCATTTATTACCTATAAAAGAACATTAATATTCAGCTTCTATTCACACGCAGTTGGAATAAATTCAACACCGGTAGAGCTTGTTGCATATACATTACGTTTGGGCTACAGATCAAAAGGTTTGCTTTGCTGACAAATGCCGCAGCCCCAGTGCTGTTACTGTAGATTCATGAAGGATCATGTTGTCTTGCGCTTAAATGATGCTATCGCCTGTTATTAAAGCATCAAGCCCTTTCATAATGAGATTAGGAGTCTGTCGTTATACCATGTCATTTCTGACACTCGTTTTCTTTATTAACTTATGTAATTTCATAACTACATATTTCAGCATGAAAAAACAGAAGTAGTGTCAGCTTTAGGCATCATAAGAGTTACAGACAGATGTAATATATTGCACAGCTCACATAGAAAAAGTACTTACATGCTGATATATCCTTGCTTTTTATCCTTTAATTTATTTTGGTTGGTGCAAGAAACATTTTCTGACGACGTGTATGCTTTTGCTTCGTATTGAACAGATGGACAACCAAAGCATTTTATGCTTTATTAGAATGCTGCACCATGCTTTTACTCAAAGCTATAAGACCACGTTTTCCTAAAACAACACAAATATAAATTATGACTATAAACCGTAAAAAGAAAATCTTCCAGTGAAAAAGAGCAAATGGCAAACGTGTTTTTTTTTCCCAAATCCGATTCAAATTTTGACAAACTTATCCTATGTCCGAGGGATCACTGCTTACAAAACATTTCGTTTAGTATCACTCCCAAATTGTTTTACATTGTTACAGTATTTTGGTTGCTGTGGCTGCATCTTCACTGGCCATTATCATTGGTTGGCATTATGCCACCTGGGTGTCTCCCTGAAATATTATTACATGTCAGTGTCTGGAGCCTATGTCATGGGTACTGCATCGGCTCAGCTGCATGTGATGCTGCACTTAGCAAAATGTTTGCCTGAGCATCAAAAACATTAACATTGTTTCGTAATTTGATTTCAAATGTCACTCATTGGTATGAAAGGGATGAGTAAAATGCACCAAAAGGCCATAGTAACTCTCACCAGACCGGCTCCATTGATTTAGCAAAGCATGACCACTGCTTCCTGTTTGTAAGGTGAGAAAATGGAAGGAAAATCCGACACGATTGTATTAGTGATTCCTAAGTTCCCTCAAGCTTCCAGTCATTACCGACCATGTGAAATGCTAGATCTATGGGAAATGAATATAAAAAGCAAGCCATTCTCTGAAGAAATCAAATCAAAGTAAAATAAATACTGGAAAGGACTAGTGGGAAAAAAGCATCAATTCCCTTCATCCTCCTTAGATCAACAAACACAATGGCTCTGAATAATGGCTAATTAATGTGAAAAAAAATGTTATGGGAACTGTTACCATAGCACAGCGAATGGTCTGTGTGTGTGTGGATTATGTTTATATTACATTGCGGGGACCAAATGTCCCCCACAATGTAATAAAAACCTGTTTTTTTTATGGGGACAATTTTTCAGGTTCCCACAAAGATCTGTGAATACTATCAAAAAACTAAAAATGCCAAAAGTCTCGTATTTTGTTTGGTTACTTATGGTTAAGGTTAGGGCTGGGTAGGGGTTAAGGTCGTCATGTTGGGATTAGAGTTTTCTCCATAGAAATGAATGGAGAGTCCCCACAAATATAATTATAAACCTGTGTGTGTGTGTGTGTGTGTGTGTGTGTGTGTGCGCGCACGCTCATTCAGTACTCTGTGTGTGATACAGTACATGAATATTAACTTCAAGAAGCATTTCAGTTAGAGATAAGTGGCCACAGCGAATGAAGAACGATCTTGCGACTCACACACTGATTTTCACCCAGTATAAATACCCATAATCTAAAGGTGTCACCAATCAAACAGCAATGAGAATAACTGCGTGGCAAATTATTGCAATGTGAAAATGATTCTTTGAATGCCAGCGGCTTCTTTGAAAGTTACCAAAACATAACATGCCCTAAACTGCGAGAACCAAAACAGGCTGACAGGTAATAGGATATCGTTCAGTAACGATGCTTATAAACAACTGTTTGTCGCTAATGTGGGATGGGGTACCTTTCGCCTTTGATGTTGTTAAAGATGTGTTTTTCATTTACTGTTGTGGCACTTATTGCATTTTTTTTCCAGCAGACACTTATGCAAAGTGACATACAGTTTAGAATGCAGGGTCAGTCAGCCCCTGGAGCTACTGGAAATAATGACCACTTTTCTGACCACGGGATATGAACCAGCAACCTTCTGAGTACATAGAGAGTCGCAACCCAAAGACCTGCACGCCACCCATAAGGGTGTCTCTTCCAGCGCCTTCACATCATATACTCAGATCCATAGTCTGCTGTACGGTTATATGGCAATTTGCAATTGGAAAAACAAACCAGTGGGTGTGAAAATCACTCACCTATGAGAATGCCCCTCATCTCTTCCCATTCAAGTACCCAGGGCCCCGGCTACACAGAGCAACACAATAAGATACTGAACTGAATTGAACATTTACATCAACAGTAATAACGGATACAGTAAGCACGCAAAAATTAGATTAGATTAGATTCAGTTATAGAAACCTTATTGGTACCAGGAGGAACTGTTTGTGCATACAGCAGCAGTGTGCATATGGCAGCAGTGTGCATGCGGCAGCAGTGTGCATACGGCTGCAGTGTGCATGCGGCAGCAGTGTGCATGCGGCAGCAGTGTGCATACGGCATCAGTGTGCATGCGGCAGCAGTGTGCATACGGCATCAGTGTGCATGCGGCAGCAGTGTGCATACGGCAGCAGTGTGCATGTGGCAGCAGTGTGCATATGGCAGCAGTGTGCATACAGTGTAGTACAAAACAGCCAAAATGCAAAGATACTCCAGAGGGTGCAAACAAGTGAATATAGTGCAGGCAAATTAAAAAGCACATCATAGACAAATAGAAACCTGAAAAAATAAATCAAATCAGCAGATGGTATATGGTAGGAAACAGACAGCAGTAGGTTTTTGCTGTTTCAGTGATGGGACGCTTCCTGATATGGCAGGGGACTGGCTGTAGAACTGGGACCTGAAAAGGTTCTAATTACGAATGTGAGGAGAACATTTTTAAAGAAATGTCAGAAAACCAGTAAAAGGACATGAAAAGTGCGAGTGGCAGATCGCAGAGGAATGAACAGCAGCTGAGTGTGGGAGGTCGTTCTGGAGAGAGAAACGTGCCGTTTCCCAGACAAGGTGATTCAGCATGAAGCTGGTGACGACATCCATCACTGGCAGCCAATGAATGCTGCTCCTCTAACGTCAGTCTGAAGATACAGCTGCAATATTACCGTTCATCCGACTCTAAGAGACCCCCAGGATCTGTTTCTAATCTTTGATGCCATGGAATTTACCACTGAAACATCCACATAAAGTATGCAAGCTACTGGAAAAGCTGCAATTCCCTTACATCTGATATTCTCCTTCCAAGAAAGTTTATGTGGTTGCAGTTTTACTCGGCCAATTTGGATAGCATGGTTCTGCAATGTTAGCGGGGAGGTTGGTGGTTATCATCTAGCTGGGCAAGGCATTCTCTTAATTCGAGCAATATCTTATTTCATGTTTTTTTTCACCGCAAAATTTCCGTAAAATTGCATGACCTTATTCAACTGTCTTTTTGGGCCATTGTGTTCTATGCTGTAATGGAGAAAAAACAAACTATTCTTTCAAAACAAAACGTAAAATTAAAATTAGAAAATGTACTGATACTTTTAATTCTATTCTCCTGGTCAGAAGTGAAGATGAGCTCAGGCAGGACTGATTTGTCCCAGACTCCAGAACTTTCTGGCCAATAACACATCTAACGTTAATGTTATTCATTAATGCAGAGTTTGGGTTGTATGATGAATCTGTTAGCGATGATTCAACGATGAAATATATCATAAAGTACATCAGGATTCAACTATTCGGTAAAATACTGTGATGCCAAAGATGTCCTATATATTTCAACTACTGCTCATGAATCATTTAAACGAGATGCACTTCTTTAAGTGCTGGAAAAGCTTATCATTAATGAATAAATGCAACATATATTCAGTTACTCCTTGGAGTAAAGTGAGGTCAGCAGTGACAGTGGTAGTATTACTTAAACCCACAGTGTCACAAAATAATGGAGCAAAATAAATTTCAGACAATCAGCTGTCTTTCAACAAAGAAAGTGTTTTTAACAGTAAAAGCATATTGCATGTAACAAACTGTGATGGATTTTTATGACTCCCTGTGGAGACATGAAGATCTTCCTCTCTGCCGCACCTTTTTCTGCTGGTGTTTGGCCTAGCAAATTTGGAGATTGGACCTGTAATCAGAAGGTTGCTGGTTCAGATCCCAGGGTTGGCAGAGTAGTTTTACCGTTGGGTCCCTGAACAAGGCCCTTAACCCTAGGTTGTTCCAGGGGCTGGTTGACCCTCCTTTCTCAGTTGTACGTTGCTTTAGATTATACTTATTTACCAGAAGCTTTTTATTTAAAGAACCTTTTACTGATAGTAGGGAGAGGAGAGTATGCAATCACATCCTTGAATGAAGACTAGACATGTTGGACAAAAGAACCTGTACCCAGTGCAGAGTGATACATGCTACTGTGGTTCTCCAATTTAATGTCAATGGACTGTGCAGCAGGAAAAACAATCGTCCCCCCCATGTTTGCTTTTGTACAGAAGCACGTTCACCACCATTGTCATTTCTATTGTGACCACTGATAACGTGATAGATGTCTTTCCATTGGTTTTCATGACTTCCAATGTGGACAGCTTTTAATAAAAGAAAAAAAAAAACGCTTTCTTGTTTTACTCACGGTTTCTCTAAGAAATTTAACAGGACTTATGTGAATGTGGAATATATTCATTTCTCTTCTGGGACATGCTTTAATAGAGGCTGCGATATTTGAAGGCGCCATAAATGTCGTCCTTTGTAGGTCATGCTTCCACTGCACTTTGCAGTGGAAACGTTTTGCTTCTGTGTGACCATCCATCCATCTCCTGACCCATGAGGATACTTGACGTATCAGGCAAAAGACAGGAGCAAGTCTTGGACTGGATGCCAGTTCATCACAGGGCACAAACTCAATCGTACTCTAGGGGGCGCTTTACAGAAACCAGTTAGCCTAATTGCATGTTTTTGGGCTTCAAGCTTACCTTCCGTCGCTTCGAGAGACACGTTTATGCTTTTAAAGGCTGAGTTGATCAGCGCACGATGGAAATCTAAGACAAGCTACCCTTTAATGTCCCCACATGTTACTTTGTCCTTTGCGAGCAAGTAATCCTTTATTCTTCTCGTTACACTGCTTCTCGTTAATAGTGCACAGCTCCTGACATTTAAGAGGCTGAGGTTTCAGACTCACAAATGTCACTTGCCAACCTCCAGGACCTCGTGACGTTGGTGGCGAGCACGGTCACGCGCCACCCCGCCCAATCACGCTGACGGGTTACGACACATCGCTGATGCTGTATTCAATTAATGCAAATGCACTTTTTAAATAAATTTGCACCGATTCGGTTCTTTGATCGCTCAGCCCTGAGTGCCGCATCAATATGAAACAGTAATGGGAAATAACATTAACACAATTGTATCTGTTCTTTAATGAGTGTACTGGGCCGTCAAATTGTGTCAATGTATTTAAACAAATAGCTGCGACAAAAGAAGGACGACCAGCTACACAAATCTATTACAAAAACGCCAGAACCTTTAGAGGGCATATTTCTTGCCATGTTTATATAGATCTATTAAAATACATTACCTTAAAACTTTGGTACAGTTAATCACATAAAGTATGCGCATTTATCTTGTGACATACATTGTGTTTGCAAGGTTACCATATTTTCCTTTCTTAACTCTCTCTTTTCCTCAAATTGCCTTCATAAATAATCTGTCTTTATAATTAATGGCATGTTACAGTCGCCCCACATAGCCTGTCTTGCCTCATTACTCAACGAATTTCACTAGACATGATTTAAATGGATTGACATTCGCGAACAAGCAATGGAATCCTGAATACACATTTTTACAACATCAGACAGCATTATTATTTCACTTTTAGCAATGTATATTAGCTGTAACCGTAGGCCAGGATTGATTACACAACTGTATTGTGAAGTTTTTCTTATCTGTAAAAAAGTATTATGGCTAAAAAGGTCTTTGTTGACGTGACGGTTTTACCTATAATTCAATGTTGTATTGGGTCTGACCTTCTTCAACAAAAGCCCACACTCAGACTTGCCTGTGACTGATTCAACTTGCACATTTTATGACTATAACTTGTAAACAACCTTCCATTTTTTCTTGCTTTTGACAAAGGGGAATCCCACTCGCTTAAATAAGAACAACCACTATTATTTGTAACTGTAAAATTGTTTTTGTGTACGTTCTCTCAAAACAGACACCCATTTGTCCCCTCTGGTATTATCAGGAGAAGATCTGAGACCTCAGCAACTCTGAGTTTTCTGAAAACTAAAGTAAATGAAGCTTCGCACTAACAGTTAACAGGTGAATCTGAGTTTATAGGGGGTGAAGCTTCAGAGTGTGGTGCAGTGGTTAGCGCTGTTACCTCACACCTCTGGGACCAGGGTTTGGGTTTCCGTCCTGACTCTACACGTGTGGAGTTTGCATGTTCTCCCCATGTCATACTGGGTACTCCAGTGTTCGCCCTACAATCCAAAAACATGCTAAGGTGAATTGGTGTTGGCAAGTTGTATGTATGTGTGTGTGCCCGGCGATGGGTTGGCATGCCATGCAGGGCTGTTCCCAGCCTTGTGCCCATAGGCTCCAAACCCCCATGACCCTGCAGAGAGCCAATGGGTATAGAAGATGGATGGATGTTTAGGAGTGAAGTGAAAGCCAGGAAAGACATCTGACATCATGAGGTAGCTAAGGTACTTCATAACATCTTTCATTTTTACTTATATATATATTTTAACTTATATTCTTATATTTTACTTTATGAATGCCGAACGAAAGTTGGAAGTCATTGCTGCAGTCAATCAGATCCAAGGATTTGGACACTCATGATTCAAATTCCTTCCAGACATAGTCTATATACTGCAGTACAATGGCGCGTCGATACTGCAGAGGAAAAGCACAGACTTTATCGAATTAACTTGTCAACAGCTGTCCATGGAGGCACAACGCTGATCCAACTATAATGGGCACTGATTTTCAAGAGAAAAAGAAATAATAATAAAAAAAACAGCAATTTTTAGACGTCAGTAGCTTTGCCAGGTTATATTTAAGAGACCTTAGAGTCTGAAAGACTTTGCCAGAAAAGTCAAACCTGCCAACCCCCAGGCATAATACTTAAAAAATGAAAATATCAAAGACATGCTGAAGAAGAGTTGGTAGATATGCCTGGCGTGATGCATTTAACTTGGACATATTGTAGCTAAATTTAAATTGTGCCGGCACTGTTTGTCACAAAAGGTACTTCTTGCTGTAGTGAACACAGGAAGAACAGATACTTGTGAGATATCATCAATGTTGCTGAAATTCTGCAATCGTCTGCCTCTCTTATATATGTGATATTTGTACTCTCACTATCTTATTACTGTAGACAATGCATTATCCTAACCATAATTCAGTATGCTGCTTCACATTTTATTTTAAGAAATATATAGCAAAATATTAACTGATGGTGGGGCGGCATATGGTGGGTCAGTGGTTAGTACTGACGCCTCACGCCTCTAGGACCAGGGTTCCGTGTGTGGGGTTTGCATGTTCTCCTTGTGTCATTGTGGGGTTTCCTCCAGGGACTCTGGTTTCCCCCCACATTCTAAAGCAGGGGTCTCCAACTCCGGTCCTGGAGAGCTACTATCCAGTAGCTTTTCTGTCCCTCTTGACTTCTGATGAGCCACACCTGTTCCTGGTATTTACCTGAGAACAGGTGTGGCTCATCAGAAGCTGGGTATGACAGAAAACCTACTGGACGGTGGCTCTCCAGGACCGGAGGTGGAGACCCCTGGTCTAAAGACATGCTGAGGTTAATTGGAATTGCCAAATTGCCCATAGGTGTGTGTGTGTGTGTGTGTGTGTGTGCGTGTGTGGCAGTGTGAGGTTGCCCTGCGAAGGTTTGGTGCCCCATCCTGGGTTGTTCCCTGCCTTGTGCCCATAGGTCCTGGACCCTCCATAACCCTGAAGAAGATAAATGCTTTCAGAAGATGGATGGATTAACTGATTGCTTTGATCACCCTGTAAATCCTTAAAGGGCGTTAGAAAATCTTTTTAATGGTGCTGTTTTTCTATACACTTTCATGTTGATCTAGTTTCAGAAACCGGCCTAAGTTTTTATACTAACGAGAGACGAGAATGCATGGACGGCCAGTTAGACACCTTAATTTGGTCCATCAACTTTCCTTACTCTAAAAAAACCAAAATCCATCTTAGATTACAGTATGTATGTAAGGCTTTTATTAGGAATCCCATTCCTGTAAAGCCAGAATTACCGCAAGCCATTTCCTGATACTGTTACATCTTGACTCCCTTCCCTAACTGCATGTTCCTTGAATTCTACAGTGCTCATGCATGTCTAGCAGTTCTCTCCTTATTGTCCTCTTTGAACAACCTCTCCGGCAAACTGGCTGGCCTTTAGGACTTACTTTCTGCCCTTCATCCTCTGCCAGATTCTCCGCCCCGCCTTCCAACCATCCCCGCCTTTGTACTTAACACTTACTACCCACGGATGCCATCAACCCCTCCCAACCCTTCCTCGGAAGCTTCCGGATAACCATCTCACCGGCCTACATTACCCTCACTTCTGTACGCTTAGTATTTCTGACCTCTCCAAATCCTCCTTAGATACTCACCCGGCCATTTTGTCCATCAATCTGCCCCTCCTCCAACTGATTGCAAGTCACAGCCCCGCATTCACAGCACAAATTAAGCTAAAATATTAGTGCTAGCCCACCACTGTACTAATAATGGTAGCCCTTTACAGCTAAAAGACTCTGTGACCTATCTGGCACTGCTCACATTGCCCTCCCTGTCTTCTTAACCCAGTTGCCTGGGCAGCATTAGCTGTTATTTTTTATTTCAAGATCCTCAATGATGGAACAAACTTTCTACCACAGTAAGAACAGCCAGCTACCCCGCAGGGTTTCAGTCACTGAAAAACCACACAGCTTGGGGACTGCAAATCCCTTTACACATTGAGCTGGGATTTCAGTAGAGAATAAACAATGCACCAATCACTTTCGCTGACAATTTTCTCACTGGTGACTTTTCAGATTGCCTCCAGCCTTTCATAAGCAATCGCTGTCTTCCTGTCTGTTGTGTTCTTCACACTGAAATCATTTATGTTTACTTACCAAATATATATGTATTGCCCATATGGACCTGATTACATGTAATGATACAGCAATTTAAGTTGGGGCAATACTGGCAAATAATCTGACACGTATTTAAATACATTTAATAGTGGGGAATAAAGAAAACAGCAGTCAAGTCAACAGCGGGGGGATGGTTTATACAACAAGCTAATAAAAACCATGTGACTTATTTTAAAAACATTTGTCTAAATAAATTCCTGTTTTTTTTAGCTCGAACTTCAGAGATTTGTGTACGTTTAACGACTTGCAAGGATGGCTAAACAAAGAGACTCCCAGACACAGGAATAGGCGGCATAGGACTTTATAAGAATAACACCTATTGATTTTTGTATTTACAAATAAATATAATGACATCATATGACCCTGCTGATAAGAGACTGGAAGATGAGTGGATGGATGGATGGATGGATGGATGGATGGATTGAACACAGTTCATTTAAAAATAAAAATGGCTTACAAATTAGACATTTTATAATTTCATTAGACTCCTAAAAGAATGAATCTAAAAGTGAAGTTTTGTTAAATTGGATAGAAAATCCACTGGGACGTTATTGTCACTGAGTCTTGATAGATGCAAAAAAACAGCTGTCAAAGGAAACAAACATCCTTCCACAAATTGCTGGAGCAAAAAAAAACATTAATTTCCTGAATGTCAACAGCTTTGATCCGGTGTATTGTACCGAAAAATGTCACATATCCCAGAGTGACATAATTGCAGCCCGAACACCAACTTTTGTATACTAGTGTACAGTGGTTTTGCAAAGCAATACGGCAAGAAGCAATGTTATTTACTGCAGTATCGCTCTCTGGAATGACAAACAAGCACACTTGCCATAGTAATATCGATTTTGTAGCAGTGATAATCACGTACATTGCGACCAAATAAGCATTTTCTGTAGTTGCCAGTAGAGATGAATGGATAGGGGGCTGAGACTTTACTGGAGGAGGGGGTGGCAAACATATATAATATGAAAAGGTATTAATGACTTCAGCCAATAAATACACATTTATTTGGGGGGGTAACATTTTTGGCCTAACGATGGCCCTGGTAGTTATCCAGGTCCATTTCTTATAATAATACTTGTGCTATAATAGTACATCAGTTTCAGTTGAATATCATATTGACTTTCTCCTTTGGCTTATAAGGATTATATGAGGCTTCAAGTCAAAAGTTTGAAAAACCAGGCGCCCTGATTTTACTGAACCGCTAACTGACATGTTAGTGCCGCACATCGACACATATGGAAATATCACTCCGCAATTAAGGAGTTATTTGCGGCTTCTTGCGTGCAGCGAGACGGAGGAAAGGCTCGCGACGCCTGCCAGGTGCAGGGGATGAAATAAACGAGTTTGTCCTACTGCTGGGGAATGAGTTAAGCAGGGGAAAGGGAGGAGTGAAGCTGGCGGCCAAATTCACCGTACGAGAGTTTATAATAATTAAAGTGAAAAAATGAGCGCGGTTAGCTGTGAGACGCGGGGCAGCGGCGTCACCGTGAAACGCTGCGGCTCCCGGGACTGATATATAAACGTCGTGTGAAACACGTGAGAGCGCAGCTTTGCTTTTCCCATGATGAAAGTGTTTAATCAGGTGCTGCAAAGTAAAACAAGTCATGTAGGCGGACGCGGTGTCACGGCGGGGGAGGGACGACAAAGGTAATTAATAATCAGACAATTATTGTCTGTAGACAGTTCTCACGAATTCGCCCGGCATCAAGAATAACAGTTAAATCCACGGACAACAACTTCCAAAAACATGAAACTGCTGACGTGTATACCTTGATGTTATTTTGATCTGTGCCTTATAGCGGTTTAATGTATGGACACTTACGTTAGACATATAATATAAAAATACAGATATTTAAAAGATATTATCTGTTTTTGGGCCTTTTGTGTTACTAGCCAAAAAGCCTTTTAAGGTATATAACATTTATATTAAAAAATAGTTTCCCCGCGAAATCTTGGACCTCTCCCCAATCCGAATCTTCCCGAAACTCACCCTATAATTCAAATTCATATTCAGATTGAGTCCGGTTCCGTGTTATCTTCTTGCCTTTAACCACGTTTATTACTGTAATTTAACTATGTATTGGCAACTGAGAAAGTGCCATGTTACAAGTTAACCAAATGGACTATGACATATTCTCCATGACGATGTACTTGGCAAATGCAGTTGATTCAGATTCTGATTCGTTTTAAATGGCATTTCTTTCAGAAGGTTGCTTGTTGCTGCTGTAGGAAAATGACAGAAACAAGCCTGACTGTATAATTCACTTGTCTGAAATGTATTATTTAAAAAAGGGGGTGAATGATTCAGGTGTTTTATCAAAGCAGTATTCCTAAGTTCTGTCACAGATGTGGGCAGATTATAACTGGACAAGAATGTTTCAGAAAGGAACCATTCATTTGTCTTACTTATCTCTCAGAAATGAAAAATAGACATGCACTGCCCAAAAAGGAAAGATTGTAATCTGAGGACATTCTGAAGGGTAAACGAAAAAAGAAAGCCATACTATTCTGAGACATTTCTTTCTTAACAACCAGTGCAAAGACTGATTATTTGAACACTGTTCTTTTAGGAATTGACCCTGCAACAAATCAATGAACAGAAATAAAGCTTTTGAAATTCTGAATCCGAGAGCAGTCTAATTTAGCTTACACACAGTGTTCTAAATGCAAGACGCCGTCACTGCGCACTGCAAAAGCATCAGGATTGAATGGCCACATGGAACTGAATGAACTCAGACTCCTTATGATGAACTGCTCCTCCGCAACAATTCATTCCGTGTCTCGGCTGTCGGAGTTTCTTAAGGAGGTGCAGATGAGAGCCATATATCAACGAGGTCGTGAAGAACCATGAAAATGTTCAGCGCGGGGCCACGAATCACGACGGTTTCTCACAATTCTCACTGGCCATCTCTCGCAGTTAGCGCTGACCGCCACGTGTAAGGAATTCTCCCCATAGCTGGAGGCCATTAAATTTGTTCAAGGTTGGCTCCTAGGTCACTGCGGACAGTACGCACAAGCTAATAATAATAAGCCTATTTTTTTTGCATGTTTCCCCTCGCTGAGACTGACAGATACAAAAATATTTGTGGTCTTGGAAGCTGAGTGGATGAAAACTATAGTCTGGGATTCTGACCTCAAGACAAGCCTGGGCTGGTACTTAATGTGCACTTAGCAATGTGAAAATCCATGGAATTAGAGGACCTGTTCGCAATATCCCATATAAAGTGCTAAACAGAATCTAGGGAGAGGACTCTGTGATGCTGATTCAACCAAGCATAGGTTCACTGCTGATCCAGTCAGCAAGGCCTGAGTTGATGATGCTTTCATTCTGTTCACCATCAAGATGCTTGAGTTTATAGTGATAGTGCATGGAAGCTAGTCTACATTGTAGACTTTCCTGTTTCCTAATGTGACAGCTTACCGCAAAGCAAAAAATGCATACAAAATGTATCAACAATAAAAATATTATTCAAAATACTTTCAAGACTGCCAACAATGTTAATCTGCTATAGCCTCAAAAAAGTAATGATGATGTCTGAAGTCTTGTTTCAGGTTACCCAGTGGCCAGTTTAAGTTCATATTTTCCATAGATCATGCCAGTGATTAAGATTAACATGAAAATATGAACTTCCGCGGTTACAAAAACAAGCCTGAACAAGCCTTGATTAAGACAAAGGTGAATGGAATGATTTTGTGTAGCACGCTAGTATTGTAAACAACACTGTCATGTCCACAGACATTGTGGAATCACTCCTGGATATTATAAACCCACAGAGATCAGAAAAGTTGCAGTAAATACAGTTTAAAGTTTGAATTATGAGAGTGAAAAATAGTACCGCTTGAAGGTACACTTTTATGAGGTCATTAATTGTTTGGCAAACTTTGCATGTGACCTGAGGGTCTAAATGGATCTAAACCATATGATTTCATTTGCTTCTTCATATGCACAGTTACAAAGTTCATACTAAGTCTGGAAACAGACTTGTTTTGTTAAACTGTCCAGCACAGATTTAAATGAATTCAGCTTTATTTTAGACTTTAGTTCTCTATGCAAGATAAATTGAAGTGCGCATAAAACTGTCTAGAAAAGCAAGACATTCTATTCCACAAATACCAGGGAGACACACTTGAATTGTACATCAGATACTAAATATAAAAGATACGGTGTAACTTGTCTGAAGGAAGTAGAACAGAAAGGCAGCCAGGCATTGACTAAAGGCTGTCACAGATACAAATGATCAACCACTAACTCTGTGTGAGTTCCTTTCTGTAGGGTCTTACCACAAGGTCACATTCTTAGTTGGGCACGGCTGCAATAGATACTTTCATTTTTTAGTTTTTCATTTTATGAAGAGACAATACATTATAATGCTTTCTATGTATGCCAGGTCTATAAGAATCTATGAAAACATCCCTAGCACATCATAATGCATTCATAAAGCGTTATAAACATGGCTACAAATATTTTTAAAAAGCATCACACATTATAGCCATGTGTATTATGCATTATGTATTATGAATGCATTATTAAGATTTCACCTATAATGGCCAATAGATACCTTCATCATGCTTCACAAAGCATCCTGCATAATGCATTATGAAGGTATCTATAGTGCATTATAGATGAGAGCTTCATTGGAGCTTATGAAGTATTATGATCAGTGCTATAATGCCTTATGACTATCAGCAGAACACTCTGTAAGGCTTTATTCTTATACTTTATTCTTATACTGACCATTATAATGCATTATGAAGGTATCTGCATTGTAGATGATAGCTTTATGTATTATCATAATACAATTTCCAAGCGGCCTTGACAGTCTTTCCTAAGTGTCCTTTTTTTCTTCTTGTCCCCCCCCCCTTCCAGTTGACTCAATGGTTTCTCCCAGTAACATATTGACATTTCTTCAGGGATCACTGCGATTGTCAAGCACTGGGCAGAGGTGGCTTGGGGTTATATTTAAGACAAATCCTAACTGACTGTGCTTCTCACCACTTCACCTCCGGCTGTGTCACCTGTCGCGGCACGTTACCCTTCTTCCGTGATGTGGGGCACACCCTCTGTGTCACGCGTCACAGACTCCCAGCTCTGACTCCCCGGAATGACCCAAAGGGTTAATTTGGCTCGCGTATGGATCATCGGCACTGTTTACACACACGCTAATTACTCAGCGCTAAATTGCTTTGTCAGACGCTACGCGGTGTGATTTCATCTGCTGCACAGCATCACGTACTGCCTAAATTGTTTCCCAGCAGTTTTGACTGTGTGCGATATTTTCTTTTCAGGAAGAAAAAACTATAATCTAAATAGATATTTTGTATTCTCTATATATTTTGTTAACGTGATTGCAGAAGACATTTACCAAATCTTTGAAAAATGCAGCCATTTTTATTTAAAAAGTCATTTGTCAACGGGTGATATCCTTTTTCTATTCCACATCACGAAGGAAACCAAGATCATCATTCTTATACTTTTTTTTTTATAATCTCAGGTCACTGGTGGTCATTTCCGACTCTATTTCAGCACCAATCCTTCTACTAAAGTCATTCCGTGTTCTTTGAGGTGTTTGAGATGTATCGCATTGGCAATAATTCAGAAGAAATTACCTTAACTCCCAGGAAATGTTCTGTAATTGTTACGCAGCATTGTTTCATAACAATAAATACCAGTAAGGCTCTGCTTTGAAGTCAATATATGCTGATCCATATCTACTCATATGCATGCAGTTCCATTAGTAAATTCCTCAAGCTTTTTAAACATTAATTTTCAGGGAGGATTGAGCCTTGTTCACCCCATGATTACAGAAAAAAAATAACATTCCTAGCGTTCGACAAAACGGCCGTCCTGCGATGGTGCCCCAGTGTTTTTCATTTTCAAAGGCCAGTTTTATTCCATGAGATGTTGATGAATGATAAAAACATATTCCAGGAAAATACCATAACAGGTTAGAGTGAAATTAACAGCCATGGCGCATGTCGACTTCCAGTAAAAACCACTGAACAGCACAGAGGAAATTTAACTTCAACAGTCAAATTGAACGGCTACGTTTCTTGTGTTTTTGGTATTATGAGTTACGATACAAAAACACTTGTCTTTCATACATTTTGAGGCTGATGTTGAGTAAGGGGATTATAGTAAATATCACAAATCTAGGAAAGGCGTTTTTTATAAACAGTGAAACATATTCTTAAAATTCTAATGTGTGAGTAAATTAGAGTCCTTTTAAATTATTCATTCGCTTAATATGTGTATTTTTAAGTTCCCCTCAGTAGGCAAGTGAAATGCATTGATAATTATTCAGATTAAAATAAGGTCAAAATGATGAGGCTGGTTCGTATAAACAAAGGAGTAGGTAGTTCTATTTCAGACCACTTTAAAGTAGACCGTAAACTGAGAGAATTCCATAAATATTTATAAATGAGTTAACACGGCCTTGTTGACCACCACAGATACATCAGGCAGTCCAGTTATGGGTTATTACAATTGTTTGGTTCGTGTAGTTGCTGCCAAGCAAAGCAATATCCTAAATCAAAGAGCTCATATTCGCCAAAACTTCTACTTGAGTCTGGAATCCCCCATAAAATGTTATTTTTTATTGATCTTGGGCTTCTGCTTGTGCAAATTTTGTCTTTCGAATCTGACCTCTACCCCGCCCTCTAAGAGCATGAGGCTAAACTAGCGATTTGTATAGATGGGGGTAGCCACTATCGTAATGGCAGGACAAGGTCGTGAGTTTTACGGAGGCAGGTGGGTCAAAGGGACCAGGAATTCACTGGAATCGATGTCATTACACGTTTGAGTCGCGAACCGCCCGGGAAACTGCTAAAAATTTCCTCTTTCAAACGATTGCTACAGTTTTAAATAGCAGTTAAATAACAAACCTCCGCAGAAGCTCATTGTAAGCCATTGATCCTGGTTTTCTGAGGTCTTTGCAAGCACACCTCCATGCAGGCCCAAGCTGTCAGGTCAGGAACTGTGTCCTGGAGTTGTGAAAAGCAGTTCACAGAGGTGCAATGACTCACCCGAGCGCTGAGTTTTCATCCTTTGGGCACAAGAGTTGGCAGGCACCCTGGGAAAAAAATATTAAAAATGGCATCTCTGGCTAGCATATACTCACTGGCATTGGCACTGGCTGTGACGCTCCACACACGCTGTGCTGCCCCCTACAGGGCCACGTACCCACGACGGTGACGGGTAGTCAAAGGTCATGTCTGTTCTAAGGCAGCCCCTTCACAATACTCACAGCGGAATGAAGAACTGTGGCGGCCATTTGTTTTCCGATGTACACGGTGAACAATAACCGGCCACACTGTGCACTGACCGGAACAATATGCGCTCAGAGCAGTGTTGTGGTTTTCTGTCTGGCTTTACAGACAAACATCAGCCTTCAAAGTTGTTTTGAATCACCTGTCATTAAGTCTGAGTGCCAGGATACCTCCAAATTGATTAATATTCGGACAACCCCAGGGGTAGAAATGGTCATTGCGGGGAAATTTTAGATGCTCTTTTCAGTAACAGAGCCAGCCTTTCTCACAAGAAGAGACATTGACATTATTCTGTTGTTCCAGGGTATTGTTGAGTAAGCTGCGTCCGACTTTTAATTCAAATTAAATTGTATAAGGTACTTTAAATAACGTGTGTTCTAATTGTCATAGATCAGTACAGTTTTCATACAAAAACAAACAAAAAAAAATTCTCCACATGTATTCTATTTTTTTTGCTAGCCATTACCACTGGGCATCCTCTGTCCCTCTTTGTACTCCAGTTTTGCTGATATATTCCATCTGACATAAAAGTGGACTTGAAAAACAACTAAGATACGACACTGGATGCCCCTCAGCTAGGTACTAGTCACCACCGAAAGCCTGACCTCGTCCCGCTAATTCCAGCTGGCAACTGCGCTCCTTCAAAGGGTCCAGACGAGACCGCATTCAGAATGAAAGTGGCATTCAAATCAAAGGAGGTTCCCACCCAGTG